>LR812541.1:36180648-36385648 GCA_903798195.1 Danio kyathit
TATTAAAATCCGTTTTATTTGTATTGTGCAAAGTATATTTGTACAGTTTTTGTGCATGTTATATATATTTTGAAAAGGGAAAAACAATAAATCGTATGAATGTTGTAATGTTTAAATACTTTTCTGTTAAAAATGCGTGAAGGTCATGTGACCGTCAGGAAGAACGTAGCATCTCATTTCTCACAGGACGCGTTCTCGTGGTCTCCCGAATCTGTTCTTCCGAGAACTTCTTCACAAGAAAGCAAGTCCGTTCTTTGCGTTCTTGGAATTGAGAAACAGCCACTATGTTTTTGACAAACATCCAAGTCTTAAGCTGCGGTCGCACTGCACTTTTCGCCCCCATAGACTTCTATTTATACGCAAGCGAATGTGTCAGAGCGGGAACGCAAGCTCCTGCGACAAGTTTCACATGTCTCTGCGTTCGAAAGTTTGGTGAACTCTGAACTGCAAAATTGCATCATGTAATTGCGTGAGACCAATAGAAGATCAAAACATGACTTCTGTGTACAGACATTTCAAATATGGAGCAATCGCTTGACTTTTAAATGTATAATCATCTTGTTTAATCCCGCTCCTTTTCATAGTTCTGTACGACAGATTTTCGCAAGCTCAAACTCTAGTATGACTGCGACTTGTGGGGTTGACAAATCACCTGTAGGTGACACTCTTTTCCTCTCCATATGCACCAGACACCATCTTGTAAGCAATAAAATAAATAAACTTTAAATAGACTTGTCATAGCATTTATGTAAAGTGAATCTCTTCTATGTACTCTCTTGAATGTACTTCGACTTGAAGATCTTTTTTCATCCTCACATGTACACATGTATCTTTGGATAAAAATGTATGCTAAATGTAAAACAAAACACAAATAAGGCATTTTCAAAATATCTTCTAGGTTTCGCAAAAGAAAGAACATCACACATGTCTAGAACAAGTTGACTTCATAATAGCAGGCTTGTCAAATCAGAGTGAACTTTCCCTTTAAGAATATCAGCGCCATAACATGCTAGATGTTATTTTGATTGCCAGCAGACAGCTTCCCGGAGATACAGCGATCCTATCAGACCTATTTGAATTTCAAAAGCCATTTCATTACACGGCAAAACACAATCACGCCGAACACCGGTGGCTCAAGCTTGTTCAATTCAGCAATAAATTCGCTCCCACACCTCAAAGGTCACAGACAATCCAGAGGGGTCTTCACTGCACCGGACACTTGGTCAGGCTCAATAAAAATGGCTCGACTGGCCACACAGGAGGTGGACTGTAAAAGAGCTGACCCAAAATGCATCAGGGACACATACGAGCTGCTTACAGTCAGTGGAGTCAGACCTGAATGTGGGTGGTCCAAAGGCACCGGGAAACACTTTACACCATGAGTGACCATGAAACACACTCCAGTGTCTAAACCCAAGGGCCAGAACCAAGCAGACTTGCATCTGTACGGGCAAAACCCAGGAGAGCAAAGGATTTCACCAAAGCAGAGTACAGAGTAGAGGCGATCAGCAGATTAATGTCTCTCTCTGGATTTGGATGGAAGTGTGGGAGACAGTGTGCTATTTATTCATTCTTTAAGTAGTCGAAAAAAGAAAAGTTGAACCAATTTCCATTCATTGTTTCACTTTAGATTTACATTTAGTGCAACAATTTAAGACAATTTAGTTACATTTAAGACATGCAAATTTCATTTTCATTAACAAAATAGAAAAAAAAAATATTTCTTCCACTAGGGCTGCAAGATATTGAAAAAAACGGACATTGTAATATTTCATTTTACTGCGATTTATATTGCGATATAAATATAATTTCACATGATGACTTATAACTAATAATTTTCTGCAGAGTACAACAGTGTTAAGGTACAAAAATAAAATAACCAAATGTAAAATAACACTTTAGTCAATATTTAAAGTGGATAAAATCTTTTATCAAATTGTCCAAAAACAATTCAACAAAAAGATAATTTTGAAAAACTTTTTTGATGTTGACTACTATTGTCTTAGTTATAGAAATAATTCAATTAAATTAATCTTTATTAATGGCTTACAAAAATAATTTTTAATAGTTTAAATTCGCTTGAAATAGCAGACCTTAAAAAAAATCGTTCAATCGTTTAGGGTTAAACTTTGTTCTGAACTGTTTTCTGGTTAATTACAATCGCAGCTTGACATTGCAGATCCTGCGATGTGATTCTTGCACAGTCGCATACTGCGATATCGATGTTGAAACGATATATTGTGCAGCACTATCTTCCACTATTTATTATTATTCAGTAGATTTTTTTTTTTACATTTTTAAACAATTTTTATAAATGTAGGATCCTCAAATGTTAATAATAATAATAATAATAATAATAATTACTAGGGCTGCACAATACTGTATATTGTTTCACCATCGCTATCGCAATGTGACCATTAGCAATAGTCACACTGCGAGTATATGAAATGGTGAGTCTGGATTTATCATTTCGCAAGTGTTTTGAGGCCTGTCACTGTGTGAAGGTTTTAAAAGCATTCAGGCTTAAAAAATTGTACCGTTTGTAACTTTGACAAATTAAAAAATGATTAATTTTATTGAATTGTTTATTAAACATAGACTATGATGTATTGTTTTAGATTTAATTATTCAATTACTGTATACAGTTCAATAATAAAATGTTGTTTATTTAATTGGTATCGTTTTCTTCATTGATTTTATCTATACTTGTAGATTGTTTCTTATATTTTATGTATATGCAATCCCCTACAGAATCATCCCAATCTATTTTTGCTAATGCAAAGAATCAAGAAATTATATTCATATTGCAATATATATCGCAGAATAAAACTATATTAATAATAATAAATAATACATATAATTAATAATAATTAAAACTATATTTTAATTTACATATATAATGGAATTTATAAATGGCATAACAATAATAATAAAAAATTACAATTATATATTAATTTATTTTGATCTTTTTTGACCTTCCATTTAGCTTAAAACGCTCGATCACAAAACATTATCACTTAAAAATAACACTTACAGTGGAATGTACAGATTGAAATGCAATCTTTATCTGTAGCACAATATGAGTGATCATCAGTAATGCATGAATATGAAATGATTCAGAGTCACGCAGAAATGAAAAAGTGTCACTCATAAAGCACCACATGACTGCTCACATGTAAACACGCAAATGAGGCTCAACGATGGAACAGTCACAGATGCGCACTGATGGACAGGTGTGAATGAGCGCAGGTCAAGAATTTTTTTACATGCCATGCAAACTATGACAACTGCTTGCTTGAGCCATTCCATTTGACTACCTAAATTGAGTCTAACGGCCTTAACTATTCCCTTAACAGTGGTTTTTAATCCTTGAGTACTCCTGAAATGAATATTTGGGAAACAATGAGCTGATAATATGCTTCAGGTGTGTTAATAAGGGTATAAAATGTGCAATACTTCAAACTAATCAAACTTGAGTGTTGCATCTACATTGCTGCTTCTAATCATAGCAAACTCGTCACAGGACTGTTGTTTCTGTGCTTAATTAAGTCCAGGCAACACCACACAATGCATTCAAGATGTATTGCATATGAGGCCAGATATAAAGCAGGCAAGCAAGTGAAGTGTAGTTTTACTTGTCAACTTTTGAAGCCAGTAGCTGATGTTAGCATTAGTTATTAATTGTGAGGTCTGAGTTAATTAAGTAAAACGCTGTGGGAATAAATGTGTGCTGGACTCTAAGCTGAACTTTAATTTGACCAGACTGAGAAACTGGTTAAATCATCTCTGTTATCTTTCACATAATGGCTGTAAAATGTCAGACCAGTCTTAAAATGGTTGATTGGTTTTAAGATGGTCTTATTTTGTCATCTGACAAGCCAAACCAAAATATAAAGTGTCCAAAAATCCTCTAAAACTATTTAAAGTACCAGGTTGACCATAGTAAAACTAGCAAAGAATTTTAGGCTGAACCAAAATGCAACAAGGAATTTTAAGGTTAATTAATATACCATTAAAAAACGGTTTAAAACCATTCGTCAAAATTATTTGTTGGTCTTAGCTGGTCTGCTTAAACTGTGAATTGCCAAGAAATCCTTTTAAATTGTCCAAAATACTAGTCTGGCCATGGTTTGTAACTAAGATTAACAAAGACTAGCAAATAATCCTAGGCTGGATTTATTTAACAACGAGTTTTAAAGTATACAACAACTTTAAAAACAGCTTAAACAAGTCATCTTATCTGGTCTAATGGTGGTCCTAGCTGGTTTGACTAGCTGAAAAGTGTCTAGAAATGATAGAAAACAAACAAATGATCATGAGCTGCAAGGCTAATTATGACTAGCAAATAACCTCAGGCTGGAGTAAAACCTTTCAACTGAACATTGATCAACTGAAAGGTGCACAAATCCCACCTAAAACCAAGCAAAATACAGTACAAGTTTCTCTGTTAGTAATACATATCTTTTTATATAATGGCTGTAAAGGAATAAACCAGTCTTAAAATGGTTAATTGGTTTTAAGAGGGTCTTATCTTGTCATCTGACAAGCTAAAAAAAAAAAAAAGAGTCCAGAAATCCTCTAAAACAATTTAAAGTAGGATGACCATAGTAAAACTAGCAATGAATCATAGGCTGAACTGTAAAGCAAAAAGGAATTATAAGGTTTATTAATGAGATACCATTAAATAGATGGCTTAAACAGTCAAACTTATTTGTTATTCTTTGCTGGTCTGCTTAAAAACATACTAGTCTGGCCATGGTTTGTAAGATTAACACTGACTAGCAAACAATCCTAGGCTGGATTTATTCAACAAAGAATTTTAAAGTATCTAACAACTTTTAAAACAGCTCAAACCAGTCAACCAGTGAACTGTTGATCCTATCTGGTTTATGATGGTCCTAGCTGGTTTGACAAAGTGTCCAGAAATGATAGAAAACAAACAAATGATCATGGGCTGTAAGGCTAATTATGACTAGCAAATAACCTCAGGCTGGACTGAAACATTTCAACTGAACATTGACCAACTGAAAGGTGCACAAATCCCACATAAATCCATACAAAATACAGGTTTGACCATGGCTTGTGAGGCTAATGATGTCAAGCAAACAAATTTAGTCTGGATTAGGCTAATTCAGCCAGACAGTTTAAGGAAGGTAAACATATCACAACATTAAAACAGCTCAAACCAGAAATGTTTGGTTGTCTTATTTGACTTTAAGATGGTCTTACCCTTTAATATCGGTGCTGCAAGTCTGGACTAATGAAACATTTAAATTAGATAAATATCATAACACAGATTAAACTAATGTAAAATGGTTTGTTGGTCTCATCTAGTTTTAAAAGATGTCTTAACTAGTCTGACTAGATAATAAGTGAAATGATCCAAAACAATCCAAAATACAGGTATCACTATGGACTGCCAGTCTAAATTGATTTAGGCAGATAAACATACCAGAAACCTATCATTTGACAATGTAAACACAGAAAACTAAATATCAACACAAATGAAATACTAACCTTTTAAAGTTCCTCGGTAGGGTTCCTCCGGAGTAAGCAAGGGTTTTATAATTGTAAACCTCGGTGGAGTTTGAGGGTCCACGACTCACAGTCCCACAGCTGTCCGATTTAGAGGACGTGAAGTAAATATCTCCACTGTCGCGACACAACGACCCGCTGTCCGGATCGCTTGAATTCAGCTTCTTTACGCGTCGGAAAGTCATATTTTTCATAGTCCGCGTGTCACTCAGTTAGAAAGAAAGGAAGAATGAAGAACAAGAGATGAATGGTACTGAGTGTGGGTGAAAAGACACCCACTTGCAAGCAGCCTACACTTTTTTGACTTGTGCAACAATCTCCAGCTTTTGCTCAGTCTCCGCAGCAGCATCTGCGAACACACTCGCTGGGCTCAGAAAAAAAGCACATGTGAAGGAAATACTTACTTAAACGGGGGAGGAAACCAGCGAATGGAGAGTCGTTAGCAGGGCGGGCCACACAATTGGCGCAATGTGATTGGTCGTCATGTACAGACGCTATGTTTTGGTTTTAAAACTTTAGGAACAAGCGTAAATTCGTGTATGTTTTTATATTATACTGGTGAGACAGCTATTCAAAAATAATGGACAACTTTTTAATTATAGTGAATTTCATAATTCTTACAAGATCCCTATAACTGCTAAAGAATTTGCAATAGTATTTGATGCAATTCCTAGTGGACTTGTTCAGCTCTTATCTGGTAGGCCAATATGTCCTCTGAATCCAATCTCTTATATACTAATCTGTTGAGTATCAATGGTGTAAAAGTTATAGACAATAAATGTAATAACTTTTACAGTAAAAATTTATTATTAAAATTTATTATTAGAGCAGATTGAGAGGAAAAAAGTTTGGAACTTACCTACACCGTAAAACCCAAAAAGTTAAGGTAACTTAAACCATTTGAGGAAACCGATTGCAACAAACCATTTAAGTTCAAAATCTAATCCTAATGAGTACTGTGTGAACTTAATCCATTTGAGTAAACGAAGCAATTTGAGCACAGTAAAACCCAATGAGAAGTCAAACTAACCAAGTACTATAAAACCCAATAAGTTTAGGCAACTCAAACCGTTTGAGGAAACCGATTGAGTTAAAAAACTAATCTATATGAGTACTGTGAACTTACTCCATTTAGGTTAAAGTAATGAGGTATTTAATTAACTCATTACCTTCAACACTGAGTTCAAAACTCTTTTCAAATGAGTAGAATTAACTTTCAGTCAATTTTGAGTTAACTACACTCATTTCATTTGATAAAGTTGACTGTTGGGTTTTACAGTGTAGTAAATACTGCCTCACCAATAAAGTTAAAGGAGTGACATATTAACTAATTCATTTAATCTATCCAGTGAAACAGGTTGTTAAAACATTTTTAGAGACATGGAATCTGCATGCACTTTTTGTGAATTAAAGGAGGAATTGATTAAACACCTGTTTTTTTTTAATGCACATATACCCAAATGTTTTGGTTTGATGTTGAATATCTTATATTTAAACTTACTAAATTAAAAAAATCAGTTTTCTTGATATTTGTTGACATGCAATAATAATAATAAAACTTTGGAGCAAAATGTGTTTATTAATTTAATGATTATATATGGGAAGTACCATATACACAAACAAAAATAAAACATTTATCTGTTTAAAATTGATTTTAAGCATTACTGTATATCGAAACCCTAAAAGACATTAAAAATAAAAAAGCTATAAGGATGAATGCAAGGTTTGTTCCTTTGATGTGAAAAAGTGTAAGCACTGTGTTCCTCATTTTTTTGTATGCTATTGTTCTTGTTATGCAATAAAAATTTTTTAAAATAAATCATGCTTTTTTTAATGTTTGAGTAGTGTTACTGACATTAAAGGCATTTAGTAGAAACTAACTACAAGGTTTACTCAGGTAAAAAGTAATGTAGTTTTAACTGGCGTGCTTTTATCTGTTTTTTTGCCATACTGACTCAAATCAGAGACTCGGTTTTTTAGACCAATTTGTTAATATCAGTTTCTAAATGCCTGACCTGCTGGGGAAATATAGCTATAGTTATATAGTACCTAAATACAGTTTCCATTAAACTTAGATGATACTAATTTAGTATTTATTTGTGAGTTTTGCACATTTAATGCAAACTATTATTATTATTATTTATTTATTTATTACGTATCCCGGGTTTAGCATTAGAGTTGAAAACTGCTTCACAGTGAAATTAATTTCACAAACAAATTTTATTGCCGTGGATACTGGTATTTAAGCACAATTTTCTGCCAAACAAGTATATTATTTGGAATAATAGATGTATTCAATAGAAAAATAAATCTCTCATCTTCCAAAATTGGTATGAAAATAATATTATATTCGTTAGACAATTTCTAAATTTAAATGGTAATTTATTATTTTACAGTGAATTTTTAGATAAATTTGGTTTTCCCATTACTCCGGAATATGCTATTGTATTTGATGCCATACCTCAACAACTTCTTCATTTTATAAGAGAGTATGAAAATGAGACTTTAGAAGGAAAATATGTTAAAGAAAAACTTTTAGGAGACCTTGATATCATTAAACATTTATATAAATAAATATATTAGAAATATTATAACTGGTGACACAGTTATATTTAAAAACTTAAAATGGAACAATGTATTTATGAATATAAATTGGAAAAAAGCTTAGCGTTCTTGTGAAATATGTTGGTTAAATAATAAAGTAAAAGAAGCTACATTTAAAATTTTACTGGAAAACCAATATTAATCAATATTATTTAAATTACACAATTTTGATATTTGCATTTGCATTATGTCAATATAACAAATGTACCTTTTTTGTACAGCTTTTTGTTATTTTGGGAAAGTTTCATAAAAAATGGACTGGATCAAAGCCAAATTTTGTTCACTTTCTTAAAGAGACTAAGGACTACAAGTTTGGAGAACATTAATAAAAAAAAGTTTAAAAAGTTCATAAAAAAAGCAATGACGACTTATAATATTCTCCAGGAATATAGGATTTTTAATTACTGAATGTTTTGTATGTACACTCTGGCATGTGTATTTTGGTATAGACCATTTTGAGGAATGTAAACGGAAACAATGGTCCCAACGTATTTCCTGTTTTACGTTTTAAATTTCTATAGCTTCTGATAATCCAAAGAGCCACATATTGATAAAAAGTGCTATGATAACTCTTTTAACATTATGTTATGATTGAATTGCCTTTTGTTACAGTTATGAAATAGTTTGATAACAAGCAGGAAATGTTCATGGGCCAATGACATCACATAGAAATGATCTATATTACTGTATAATTCTGTATTTTTCACAATAAACTTATTTTCAGTATTTTTTTTAGTAATATTTCTGCTGTTTTTGAATGTTATAATAAAGTGCTTTTAGCCACATCATTTATTTATTGCCTAGTTCACCCAATGATAGTTTAAATAAAAATTATGACATTATTATTATACTATTATTATTGACTGAATTAATTATTCGCCTAATCAATACTTATTGTAATACTGAAATACATTATTAATTATTGACGTGAGCTACACTATATAATTTCAAAATTACAGAATGCTACCGAATAAATTATGTAACAATTTTTTTGTTTCAGTTAAGTATTTTATGGCATAATCTGTATAAAATAACTAAAGTTAAGCAGATGTGGCATATGAGATATGAAACAACAAAACAGCCGGATAGACGGCAGACTGGTGTAAAATCCATAGGTGTAAAATCATTCAAACTAATAGCGCCCTCTAGTGCTTGTATCTGGTAAACACCTTAAGAGCGACATTTTGAAACTTGCACCAAAACTTAGATATACACTGTGAATCATCAAACACTGAAATGTTTATTCAGACAAATTCACAAAATTAAGTGATCCTCTACATTCTTAGGAGCACTATGAATTAAAAAGTCTAAGAGAGTGCCATAAATGCGCAATCTAATTCTAAACCCTTTAGGATTTCGTCTACACAACAGAATGACTAAAGGACGATCACTGTGTAAATGTATGAAATGCTGCAAAAATCACATTTACACAACTGACTCAATACATTCTTGATACAGTGAGAATAACCCAATAAAATATGCATATAGTGCTATTTTAGTTTTAATTTACTGTCTAAATTTTACACCTACTATTTTAGGTGTTTACATTTTAGCGGGCAATATATTAGATGCCTCCTCAGGCTTAATTGTCTAAAGCTAATCACTCTTCTGGCAAAAAGCACACTTGCACTTGGTTTAGCCTGGATTAATTGTAACATTCATGATTATTTATGGCAGCAGCAGCAGAAAATTTAGGCTGAAAACTACAAAAAAAAACTAAAAGCCTATAATGCAGAACTATCACAGATCTGCTTCTTGTTTTGAAATCCACTATACAGCAAAATAACTCTGCATCAAACCTCGATTCATACACTTGAAGCTTATTTTATGTACACTTACATAACCTTAAAACAAGTAATTATTTGGAATGACCTGTGCACATGATATGTGTATCACAGCAAAAAAAATGCACGCAAAAAATGCATGACCTACAGTTTGAGCACTATATTTCTTTAAAGAGAGCATATTGGATATTAGCGAAGAGTTTTTACCTCATGTAAGGATCATCTCCTAAAAACACACAAGGATTTCAGTAAGAGCTAAAACCTTATTAAGCATCTTCTTTTGCAAAATGTACATAAACTGTCATTGCCTTCAGTCCTTTTAATGCACACAGAGTTTTGAAGCGAACTGGACCATCCTCATGCGTATGGTAGATCTATTTGAAAAAGCCGGATTTGGCTTGAGGGCCCATCAGCATACTGGCTTGGTTCTTATGTGTGATATGAATCTGAAAAACAGAAATACATAAAACAACACATGAAGTGAAATAATAATAGTAAATAAGCTTTGAAATGAAAAGGTCTGTTTTTGTTAGCATAAGTGCTGGGGAAATAAATTGACGCTGTAAATTACATTAGCACAATAGGAAAATTGTAGCAAGTAACAATCTTCTAAAGCAGTCATTTTAGGTAAAGCATTCTGACTCCTTTTGGAATACCGTTGGTTTCCTAATGCCTAACATGCTGTAAGTTATCTACAAATTTAGTATTGATCACAGATATTTTAAGAAGGGACAAAGAAGAATTAAAGAGAATCAATAAATTATGCATAATTTGGTGATGAACGTGTAACAATATAATAGGATTGTTAGCGATTTAAAACAACGTACACATTCATTCATTTATTTTTCTTAGGCTTAGTCCTTCATTTATCAGGGGTCGGCACAGCGGAATGAACCAGCAACTATTCCGGCACATGTTTTACGCAGTGAATGGCCTTTCACAACGTACTCTAAGAACCATATTTTTGAAATCTGATAACATAATCCAGATTACATGTAATCAGTTACTACACACTTAGGTAATATTACATTTGGACAAACATTTATCACTTACTAAAAGCTTTAATTTACGCTAATAACTATAGCTGTATTTAAAAAAATATATATATACAGTATATATACAATATATATATATATATATATATATATATATATATATATATATATATATATATATATATATATATATATATACACATACAAACAACACATATGATGCTTACACACTGTTTATATAGGATCTTACAGTATATTACTGTACATTCCAAAATGTACCCCTGAAAACAATAAATATAACATTTTCCATAGTAAAAACAATGAATGAATTTAAATGAATTTAAATGAATAAAAACAACAACAAAAAATTGTAAAAGAAATCTATTCTGTAATTTTTTTAAATATAATATGTCTCTGGTTGTTTTTTTGACCATGTTGTAGGCAAATCTGGGGAGAATAAGGAATAAATGTAAGTGTACTGTGAATGTATTATACTATATAAAGTTGGCCAATGCTCATGTGTGATTTATGATATGATATTTGATATGATGACACGGTGGCTTAGTGGTTAGCACTGTCGCCTCACAGCAAGAAGGTCGCTGGTTCGAGTTCCGGCTGGGTCAGTTTGCATGTTCTCCCTGTGTTCGCGTGGGTTTCCTCTGGGTGCTCCGGTTTCCCCCACAGTCCAAAGACCTGCATTATAGGTGAATTGGGTAAACTAAATTGGCCGTAGTGTATGTGTGAATGAGTGTGTATGGTTGTTTCCCAGTACTGGGTTGCAGCTGGAAGGGTATCCGCTGTGTAAAACATATGCTGGATAAGTTGGTGGATCATTCTGCTGTGGCGACATCTGATGAATAAAGGAACTAAGCCGAAGAAAAATTAAAGAATGAATGATATATGATATGATATATAATACAATATAATATAATATGATATGATATATGATATGATATTATGATATATGATGATATATGATATATATATAGATTATGATATAATATATTATGATATAATATATGATATATTATTTAATATGATCTGATATATGATATAATATAATATGATATGCTATATGATATAACATGATATATGATCTGATATATGATATGATATAATATATATGACATGATATAATATATATGACATGATATAATATATATGACATGATATATAATATAATATAATATAATATAATATAATATAATATAATATAATATAATATAATATAATATAATATAATATAATATAATATAATATAATATAATATAATATAATATAATATGTGTAAACTGATGTGGAGCTATAAAAAAAAGAGGTTTTGGAAAAACTGATTCAGTTGAATTAATGAATTTAAATGACTGACTCATAATGCACACAATGCAATAGCTTATTATAACCTATTTCAAACCTATAGAAAGGGCCACCAAACAAAAATTAATTTATGAATCTAAAAAAAAAAAAAAAATTAATCAAAATCTTCACCTATGGTTTAAAAATGCAGTATTGTGTAAATAATGGACACTTACAGTACAAGGTGGCTGCATCCACGGCTCTCCATCAATCTGCATGGGCAAAGGCTTCTTTGTCCTATACATAAACATTTGACAGTTTTACATTACAATTATAATGTATTAACATTATATTACATAGAACTTGTACAAAAACAAACAGGCCATCACCCTTTTTTAATGACAAAGGAATTAATGGGATGCAAATGAAATATTCTAACCTTCTGAATAAAATGCGGACAGGTATCCAAATGCACACAAGCATGTCTGAGCATGTCTTTACTCATTTTCACCCATTTCAGGACATTTTCACTGCATTTGTTTGCAAGCGGTTGTCTCACCTGATGGTAATCTGAGATGTTTTGGCAAGTCTGACTGCACTCTTTAAGCCGGTGTAAATCTGTCCCATCTCCATGGCTCCTTCCAGTCCCACTACTTCTAATCGTTTATCACTCATATCTGTTCAGAGACAGTTGGTTAAGTGTTTTTGGATAACTTTCATATTAAAACTTTTTCTCCGCATGGAAAGAAACATACCTTGTGGGCTCACTTTTAAGATTTCAGGGTCTACTATGACCTCAGGCAACTTTTGGTCCATTCGATCACTTTTTTTTGCCTCACCCCAGAGGTTGGAGCCGCCGTGCATGCTGGGAATGTTGAGGATGGCGATGCCCTCCAGAGAAAGACTACTCAGATCCAGCTGAGTCCCACAACACTGCATTAGGCCAGAGAGAGTTGCAGAGGTCAGTCCTGTTGTGCTTTTCAATTATTTCAGGCTGAATAAAGTGCCCATTTTTAAGTAATGAACTGCATTCGCTTCATTTTGTGAATTAATGCCCCTGATCTGCTAGATTGAAATGGGCCCGGTTTGAGCTCTAATACCAGAAGCAGGTTAATAATAAGAGGTGTTATCACTCTAATGCCCTCACTGCGCTCTTGCTTTTTAGTTGATGTTTTTTGATGGGCTTTCAGCACAAGGAAAGAGGGAGTTAAAGGTGGCTGCGGTGATCAATAACCTCTTTGAACTCGCATGGAAGCGTGATCCTTTTTTCTTACCTCAATGGTGAGACACTCTTTGAGTTTTTTGCAAGATGCTGAGATCGTCTCGGACGTGGCAAATTCAAAATACCACAGTTTGTTCTTCATCCTGAAAGAAATATATGCATTCGTGAATAGGAAGCCACTCTCATGGCTGCATTTCTTTGATTAAAAAATATATTAAAAAAAAATTTATTATCTTGATAATTAAAATGAATTGTTTTCTAATTGAAATAATTTTTAAGTGTAGTTTATTCCTGTAATGACAAACCTGATATTTTTGTCATCTTTACTCTCGTGTCACACTATTCTTTAGAAATCATTATAGTTTATGAGATCGATAAGATAATGCTCATAATATATGCTGCGCAAATAATGTTTTTTATTATTATCAATGTTGCTTAATGGTTTGGTGGAAATCAGGATTCTGCTATTTAAAGGCTTAACTAGATTACTTAGGTAAACTAGACAGTTTAGGTTAATTAGGCAAGAAATTGGACAGTGACTACATTTACATGGACATCAATGATCAAATTATTTGCCATAATCTGAATAAGACAATAATATGATTAAGGTGTTTACATGAGTTGCTCTTTGAATTTGACATGTTATAACACATAATTCGATTAAAATCATTGCATCACCGCACTATCCATATTTCCTCTGGAGTTTCATGTAATTTTGGGTGTTTCATTTTTAATTTGTCGACTTTAACTGCACTTGGGCACTTTCACCTTCATTCAGGAACATTTCATGCATTCCCCCGTGACAAATGAGATATTGGATGCGAGTATGAACTGCTGGAAGAGTGTTGTTTTAATTGAATTTGATACCGCTTGCCCTATGGAAAAAAAAAAACTTCGCATTTCACGATGCAGGTGTCTGTGGTGCTTCATTGACTCGGTAGGTGCAGAGTATAGTGTCAAACAACTGTGTGTGTGTGTATGGACTATCCTGCCGCAAAATACGGCGAAAATCCAACACGACTGTAATAGTTTGATTGCTGGGTGTACATGTCTGTACTGCACTTCTGTAATGCGACTAAAATCAGCATACTCCACATGTCTTAACCCAATTTCTGTTTAGCTCGATTAAAACTTTAGTCGAATTAAGGTCATCAAAAATTGCTGCTTACATGGACACCAATTATCCGATTTTAATCATGCCAAACTGCAATTAAAGTCGACAAACAAATAATTAAACACCCAAAATTAAATACAACTCCAGAGGAAATGTGGAAAGCGTGGTGACGCGATGGCGTTAATCGAATTATGTGCTATAACATGTGAAACGGGATCATGAAACATTCAAAATTATCTCATGTAAACACCTTAATCAGATTATTGTCTTATTCAGATTAAGGCAAATATTTTGATTACTGTTGTCCATGTAGACGTAGTCAATAATCGCCTGTTCTGTGGCAAATCAAAACAAATATTTCTTAAGCCAATACTGATCTTAAATTAATAATTGCTTTTATTCCAATTAAACTAATAGAAATGAGACTTTCACCAGAAGAATAAAAATATTATAAGAAACATTGTGAAAATTTCCTTGCTTTATTAAGCATCACTTGGGAGATATATTGAAATATATATATCACAGAATGGCTGATAATATTGCCTTCAACTGTATTAAATAAATAAATAAATAAATGTGTATTTGTGTTTGACGAGTTGACCTTTTAAAACCTTAAAAAATTTATATGTTTCTAATTTTTATACATACATATTCACAACCAACTCAAAGTATTTCCAAACAAATTGGAAAATAGTTTCAAATTTCATGTATATGATTTTTTAAGCAAGAATATTGTAAAGCAATACATGTTGATAAGTAGATCAATCCGTCTGTAATCTAAAACAGTGTTTCTCAGCCACGTTCCAGGAGGACCACCAACACTTCATGTTTTGGATGTCTCTGTCACACCATTACAGGTCTTTCAGGCTGTTTCTCAATATGCGTTCTTCAGCAATCTTGTGTCCAACTGCCAAAGTTCAGTTCTAAAACTCAAGACTGCAAGAACAGAGGACGCGTGAAAGATCCCTGATGTGTTCTTGATATTGAGGACGCATCGATGCAGACTTGAGCGTAAAACTCGCTGGAGAAGTCCCAGAAGTCATTGCAGCTAAATAAAGGAGGTGGGAAGCACAGCATTTTATATAGATTTATTACTAAAGTTCACAGATATAACTTAATTGTCTCAGGAGTTTCCCTAAATGTGACGGTGAATATAAACATTACCATGAAAATCTTAATAAAGGCATGAACACATTAAGGGTGTTTATTTGCTGAAATTTGTTTTAGAATTAGTTTTATTTGTATTGTGCAACATATATTTATAAGGTCTTTAAGCATTTTATATATACAGTATATATATATAGTTTTCCCAGAGAGGGGTTACGGCTGGAAGGGCATCCGCTGTGTAAAACAGATGCTGGATAAGTTAGCGGTTCATTTCGCTGTGGCGACCCCAGATTAATAAAGAGACTAAGCTGAAAAGAAAATGAATGAATGAATGAATATATAGTTGAGGTCAGAATTATTTGCCCCCCTGTTTATTTTTTTCCCCAATTTCTGTTTAACGAAGAGATTTTTTCAACACATTTCTAAACATAATAGTTTTAATAACTCATTTCTAATAACTGATTTATTTTATCTTTACCATGATGACAGTAAATAATATTTTACTAGATATTTTTCAAGACACTTCTATACAGCTTAAAGTGACATTTAAAGGCTTAATTACGTTAATTAGGTTAACTAGACAGGATAGGGTAAGTAGGCAAGTTATTGTTTAACAGTGGTTTGTTCTGTAGACTATTGAAAAAATATATAGCATAAAGGGGCTAATAATTTTGACCTTAAAATGGGTTTCAAAAAATTAAAAACGGCTTTTATTCTACCTGAAATAAAACAAATAAGACTTTCTCCAGAAGAAAAAATATTATCAGACATACTGTGAAAATTTCCCTAATAATTCTGACTTCAACTGTATGTATATATATATATATATATATATATATATATATATATATATATATATATATATATATATATATATACACATATATTTACAGTTGAAGTCAGAATTATTAGCCCCCCTGAATTATTAGACTGTTTGTTTATTTTTTTCCCCAATTTCTGTTTAACGGAGAGAAGATTTTTTTTCAACACATTTCTAAACATAATAGTTTTAATAACTAATTTCTAATAACTGATTTATTTTATCTTTGTCATGATGACAGTAAATAATATTTTACTAGATATTTTTCAAGAAAAAAAATAGCTTAAAGGAGCTAATAATTTTGTCCTTAAAATGGTGTTTAAAAAATTAAAAACTGCTTTTATTCTAGCCGAAATTAAACAAATAACTTTTTCCAGAAGAAAAAATATTTTCAGACATACTGTGAAAATTTCCTTGCTCTGTTAAACATCATTTGGGAAATATTTTAAAAAGAAAAAAGCAGATTAAAAGGAAAAAAAGCAATTAAATAATTTTCCATTAAAAACGCATAAAGGTCATGTGACCATCAGGAAGACCGCAGCATCTTATTTCTTACAGGACCCGTTCTGTGTTCTTGCGGCCTCCTGAGTTGATGCTTCTGAGGTAACTTGACAAGAACTTGTCTTCACGAGAATATGAGTCTGTTCTCTGTGTTCTTGGAATTGAGAAACAGCCTCTGTCTCTGCTAATGAGCTGATGATCTGAATCAGGTGTGTTTGATTAAGGAGACATGGAAAATGCGCAGAGCTGGTGGTCCTCCGGGAACTTGGTTGAGAAACACTTATCTAAAACATTACCTACCTGCTGTTAAACTTTTGTGGATGTTTCTCCCTCATGGTGTGGAAGCGATGAGCAATGGAGGCGTCCTGTTGAAGACACATTTAATACAGTAACAATCATAAACACACTCCAACATACAGCTTTAATAAACACCCCATTATAGTAACACAGATTGTAAAGATTTAAGTACTTTACGAGTCTCACCACTCCGATGGAGAAATAGTTGTTGATGATTTCGTAGGGCACAGGGTCTCCTCTCTCCTGACTATCTTCCAGAGTCACCTGTATACTCCAGCGGTCCATCGGTCCCTCCTCACTGAACTCAATGTCCTTCAGGATCCGGCCCAGATCCATTCCATCATAACCTTTAACATCAGAACCATCAGATACACTACATACAGACTACAATAGGGCTGCACAGTATATTGTTTTAGCATTGACACTGTAATGTGCGCATCCGTAAAAATCACCTCACAGGAATGTCAAGTCATAATTGACCAGAGCCGCTGTTCAGAACACAATGTGCTTTGTGGATGCACTGCAGTGCAAAGTTTAATCACTATAGTGAAAATGTATAACCTGAATGTGTTTTAAGGCCTAAGACTGAAAAGCATTTGGGCACAATAATTTACAAAGTTTCAAGCTTTAACAAAGATTAATTGTTGAATGTTAGAAGTGCTGAAGTATTAAACACGTCATGTTTTTTCCTGGGAATAATATTTCTAAAGTAGCTGTTGACATGGATTTGAACCAGATTTTGGTAAAAACCCAAACAATACAAACATAAAAAAAATAAAAAACAATGAAATGACACAAGAGGAAAGTACTGAACTACTGAAACTTATTTAATACTTTATATAAAAGGCTTTTTTGGTGATGGCAGCTTAAAGACGATTCTTTTATAGAGAATGAAGTCACATGCACTGCTCAGGTGGGAGTTTTCACAGACTTTAACAGAGTGTATAAATCTTGATGGTTCTGTGGGTCTTGTCTATCAAATCTGATCTTTATTTTGTATTGTCTATTGGATTCAAGTCAGGTGATTGGCTGGGCCATTCTACAGCTTGATTTTTTTTCTCTGAAAGCATTTGAGAGTTCCCTTGGCTGTGTTTTGGATCATTGCCTTGCTGAAATGCCCACTCTGGTTTCATCATCATACTGCTAATGTAGATGTTGGACTGAAGCAGTTAATATTAATTTATAATGACGAAGGGCAGGGGGTTGCTGAAGAACTACTGAACAATTTCAGCTGCTGTCTGGGCTTTCACTGCCTTTCTACACCTTCCTTCCTTCATGTGTTCAATACTTTTTCCCTGCGTCATTTCATTTTAATACGCATAACTTCATTTGTAAACATGTTAGATTTGTTTTCTTTGCATATATGGATTTCTTTGGTTGTTACGGCACTTTTAGAAATATATTTTCTGAGAAAAATGGTGACAAGTTTAATACTCATTTCCCTGCTGTAATTTCAAGAAACTGTTAAAAACTCACCACTTCAAACTTTCTTATCATGAATATGTTACCGATTAAGGGTTTTGACTTGATCTAAGTTGTTTATAATGTAATATAATATTTTTTTATTGTCTTACACTACCTATTTTGTAGTGCTTTGGCTGAGAGAAAAGCACCTCTAAAATAAAATGTGTTAGTATCATTAATAAGAGTATTTGTTTATACGATGAAGACTATACAGTGTTGTTTCTTATTTGATTATTAAATTTCTGTACCTGAACACTGTTAGACTCCCGCGAAAACCATAAAGTACTGTTGGTTTCGTTTGGATCTTAACTCTATTGTATTTATCAATGCTTATCAATGGGTTACTATGTTTTATCCAGATGCACTTCCCTACAAAAACATCTCAGTTGATCTAAAATGAGGAATAGATTCCTAATATAGAGCCATTACAATCATCTGGTGAAATTGAATTTATATAGCAATATGCCAATAAGTGATGACTTTATTTTGATGGTGACTTTAGCACATTTTGTTTATTAGGAGTAAAATTGCAACTACATGCCAATTAATTATCATTAGAGTATTAGTAGACTGTAATGTTGGATTTAAGGTTAGGGTTAGTGTAAATTGACAAGTACTTGCAAAGTCATCAGAATGTGTTCAATGTCTGTGGATCAATGTCTGCACATATTAAGCAGACAGTTTGCCAATAATAGTACAATAAGAATTGGCTGAAATGTAACTATAGTTGACTAAAGCTGCAAAAGGGACCATTAAAAACACTGTGAAACAAAAAAAACCCAAATTTCCAATACCGTGCTGCCCTCAACTACATACACATATACAGTTTTAGACACAGTTTTAGAATTATTAGCCCCCCCTGTTTATTTTATTCCCCAATTTCTGTTTAACGGTGAGAAGATTTTTTCAACACATTTCTAAACATAATAGTTTTAATAATTTATTTCTAATAACTGATTTATTTTATCTTTGCCATGATGACAGTAAATAATATTTGATTAGATATTTTTAAGACACTTCTTTACAGCTTAAAGTGACATTTAAAGGCTTAACTAGGTTAATTAGGTTAACTAGGCAGGTTAGGGTAATTAGACAAGTTATTGTATAACGATGGTTTGCTCCGTAGACAATTGAAAAAATATATAGCTTAAAGGGGATAATAATTTTGACTTTAAAATGGTGTTTAAAAATAAATAACTGCTTTTATTATAGCCGAAATAAAACAAATAAGACTCCAGAAGAAAAAGTATTATCAGACATGCTGTGAAAATTTCCTTGCCCTATTAAACGTCATTTGGGAAATATTTAAAAAGAAAAGAAAATTCAAAGGGGGGCTAATAATTCTGACTTCAACTGTATGTTCAATCTTTAGGTACAGGTAGAAGCATTTGTTCTCACCTCCTCCCCATCGAAGACAGCGTGCGAGATCATTTCCTGTACCCAGAGGAAGCACGGCCACCGGAGGGCGCACCGGCAGATTGGCTTTATCTTTGAGGAATTGAAAAGAGCAGTTGGTTGAAAGTGAAATCAGACCAAAGCTTGTTCACATGGATTTGCTGTGAATGTGTGTTTGTTTCCAACCTATAGCATCAAGAATCCAGCCCACTGTGCCGTCGCCTCCGCAAACTAATATTCTGTAATTCGGCACATCTCTGAAGAAACTCAACCTGGTTTGAAAACAGAGTATTAAATCAATTATGACCACCTTCAAGCGTCTTTTAACCCTCATAATGCACTGATTTCCATAAATATCAATAAATGTGTCTTTAAAATGCATAAAGTTTAGTAAGGGGATAAAACTTTATACATGCTTTACTCTAGATTTACTCTACTTTAGATTTACTGCAATTCTGTTTTTTTTAAGCAATGTAACCACTTAAGAAGGACTTATTTTATTTGTCTGGCTGAAATAAATAAAATGTTGTCAAATGGGCTAATAATTCTGACTTCAACTGTATATATATATATACTGTATATATACAGTTGAAGTCAGAATTATTAGCCCCCCTAAAAATCTGCGGATTTCTGCGCGCACAGATTCCATGTGGGCCTACAAATAACTTATTTCTAATAACTAATTTCTTTCGTCTTTGTCATGATGAAAGGACATAATATTGTTATAGATATTTTAAAATAAAGTGCAATTTGAAAGCTTAACTAGATTAATTAGTTTAACTAGGCAAGTTAGGTTAATTAGGCAAGTTGTTGGACAACATGGCTTTGTTCTGAAGCAAACTGAAAAAATATCATTAAAAAATTATTGAAAAAAACTGCTTTTATAAAATATAGAAGAGTGGAAGAGTTTATTTCAACTAAAAGATTTCTTTTAACAGAATGAAAACATAAAATAAAAAAATATTGTTAAACATCACTTAGAAAAAAAAAAGCATATATAAAGCAGGAAGGCTAATAATTTTGTATATGCTGTATATTAATTATAGTAAAAATCCTTACCCTGGTCCTGGTCCACCATTGGAAAGGTTATAAACCTGCCGAGGATTCAATAAGTACTGAAATTTCCGAAGGACCCTGTAAAACACAAAATTAGTGAGTAAGAACTGACTTTATTTGTTTAGTTTACTTATGTAGTTTAGTAGTTATGTAGATCTTATGCATGTGCGTCTTGAGCACATATTTGATCATACTCTGTTGTTGATACATGTATTTTTTACAATTTATTTGAGTAATTTCAGCACTTAATATTCTTTATAGTCAAAATGATTGTTGCACTGACTGGAGAGCACTGCTTAAAATTTGTTGTACTTGTGACAATGTCAATAAATCTATTCTTCTTAAAAAAACACATAATATATTAGATCGATGGATGACAGTGTTCTCACCTTTCTCCCTGTTTACCTCCACTTTTAGGATTGACAAACACCAAAAGAGGACGAGTGTCTGGAATGGGGCTGATCTGTTGGAGAAGTGAAGACTCTGCTTTAGTTTCACTCTCATCATTCAGTGTGTGGATGCAAGAGTAGAGATATATCAGAGTCTTACCCGCAGCACCTGTCCATCAGGTGTGGTGTTGAGCTCACTGTCATCATCTGGAAATGAGCCGCCGTTCTTTATGCAGTTTGGCCTTTCCTAGATGAGGAAACGCAAACAGGAGGTATAACAGAGGATCAAATCACAATTTATCTGCATTTTATTTGTATATGTAGTTTATAAATTAATTTTTGTAATTATTTAAGCTGAGTTTTCTTTTACCAACTTGCTGATTTTAAGCTTTTTTAAAACTAACTAGTCATGTTGCTGGTTGTATTTAGCTTTTTTTACAGTCATTGGGTTTTTTGCAGGCTAGCATAGTGTTTTTCAGTTGTTCTTTATACTAAAGGCTGGCTAAAATGTTATCAATTATAAATAAATATATATATATATATATATATATATATATATATATATATATATATATATATATATATATATATATATATATATATATATATATATATATATATATATATATATATATATATTCAAATATTTGCCAAGTGATTTTTAACAGAGCAAGGACATTTGCCACAGTATTTCCTATTATATTTTTCTTTAGCAGAAGGTCTTACTTTTTTAGTCTGGCTGAAATAAAAAAAATGTTGTCAAATGATTTGCCAAGTTAAGCCTTTAAACCTAACTTTAAGCTGAATACAGCATCTTGCAAAATAACTAGAAAGAAATATAATGTACTATCGTGAATCTGAATATAATGAATATAATGTAGTCATCATGGAAAAGACTAAATAAATTAGTTATTGAAAGTATTATATTTAAAAATGCACTTGACTTAGCAAATATTTGAAAAAAATTCATAGCTTCAACTGTATATGTGCTGTACCTTATTAATACTACATATTAGTACTGTAATTTTAAAGTAATAAAATTAAGTTTTATTTTACAGTTTTGTGTAATATATAGCTGTTTTTTATAATAATCACAACAACCCATATTCATTATTTTATAGTCAAGTCAACTTGCTGTTTCTTTTTATTTTTCAACATGTATAAAAAACAAATAATAAAAAATATATATAGCTTTTTTATAGTATCACGCAGCGCTGTCAACTTTGTCAGCACAGTGCATAACAGGACATTTATAGATATATTTGGAAATAAAAGCTTTCCATCTGATAGCAATGAATGTACCAGAAACCCTCTCTATTAATGTGTGCGTGTTTGGTGTATACAGCATTCTGCAAAATACACAAACCCATTCATCCATCTATCCATCTATCCATCCATCCATCCATCCATCCATCCATCCATCCATCTGTGTGTTTGTATTTTGCTGTATACTGCATATTGCTGTTTGCATTACCTTGATGACAGGATAAATGGCCCAAGGTGGTAAGATATGAACCTTGAAAGGGCCACAATCACATGTAAATGGCTCCTGGGTTGCACATGCATCATGTCTCTAAAACATCAGAGTAACAAATCAAGTTATTAAAAAACAGTTTAAAAAAATGGAGGTTTGATTACATCTGATATTGAGAGTGATATTTTATCAAAATTGACTCATAAGCTCATTTCCTTTTTTTAACCAACCGTTGCTGAGTACACTTTAATCTCTTATTTTATAACGGTTTTTAGTAAGTGTATACTGCACAGCAGTCCCAGTCCTAATCTTACCATAGTGTGACACCACACACAGCGCTTCCCGGTAAGACCGTGCAAACTCTTGATCTTCTTCTGACACCCGTCACACTTCCCAGAATCACAGTTTCCACTCACCCAGTCATGGACTGCGATCTGTTTGCAAAAACAAATGAGATGCGCATATGCTGTTTACATTTCCAGTATTCATTTGATGGCAGTACCAAAAACTAAAGCTTATATAATAAGATATACAATAGAGGACCTTAGTGAAACACACACAAGACCTGTGACAATGTTGATGGTCTAACAATAAAATAAAGATTTTTGTAAATACAGTGCTCAGCATAATTGATTGCACCCTATTTTGATGCATAATGCATTATTCTATCCTTTTCTCAGTAAATATAGCAATGTATTTCGGTGCATTCAAACAAAACTGATTTATTAAACAGATATAAATAATAAAATAATATTTTAGTCACCAAACATTTTTAAAAATTGAAAGATAATACAATTAAATTCAAGCTAAATATTGCAAAAAAAAATTACAAATTTTTAGATTTTTTTGCTTCTCTTGATTTTTCCTCTTTTTAAAATGTGTACAGTTGAAGTCAGAATTATTAGCCCCCCTGATTTATTAGACTACTTGTTTATTTTTTCCCCAATTTCTGTTTAACGAAGAGAAGAGGCTAATAATTTTGACCTTAAAATTTTTTTTAAAAAATTAAAAGCTGCTTTTATTCTAGCTGAAATTAAACAAATAGACTTTCTCCAGAAGAAAAAATATTATCAGACATACTGTGAAAATTTTCTTGCTCTGTTAAACATCATTTGGAAAATATTTTAAAAAGAAGAAAAAAATTCAAAGGGGGGCTAATAATTCTGACTTCAACTGTATTTACTATTTCTCAAGATCATATACATTTGGCTGCACTAGTTTTTGAACCCTTACTGTAAGTTATTTTATTAGATAAGTTCCAGATTTGGCTTCAGTACTGACTAATCAAATGTACAGTTGAAGTAAGAATTATTACCCCCCCTGTTTATTTTTTCACCAAATTTCTGTTTAACAGAAAGAAGATTTTTTTTTCAACACATTTCTAATCATAATAGTTTTAATAACTCATTTCTAATAACTGATTTATTTTATCTTGATGCCATGATGAGAGTAAATAATATTTGACTAGATATTTTTCAAGACATTTCTA
The DNA here is from genome assembly GCA_903798195.1 of Danio kyathit. Lineage (NCBI taxonomy): Eukaryota > Metazoa > Chordata > Actinopteri > Cypriniformes > Danionidae > Danio > Danio kyathit. The sequence continues at coordinate 36,205,188 of LR812541.1, forward strand.
TTTAGCTTAAAGTGACATTTAAAGGCTTAACTAGGTTAATTAGGTTAACTGGGCAGGTTAGGGAAATTAGGCAAGTTATTGTATAATGATGGTTTGTTCTGTAGACTATCTAAAAAAATATAGCTTAAAGGGGCTGATCATTTTTTCCTTAAAATGGTGTTTAAAAAATTAAAAACTGCCTTTATTCTAGCCAAAATAAAACAAATAAGACTTTCTCCAGAAAAAAAAAATATTATCAGACATACTGTGAAAATTTCCTTCATCTGTTAAACACCATTTGGGAATTATTTAAAAAGAAAAAAAAATTTTTGTGAAATGACGTGCTTACCCCCGTCTCTTTCTTTGACATCACATACGTGCGGGTGCATGGAGCTGGGTTTTTATTGGCACATCGGCCATGGACTGTGTATCTGCAGCCTGCGTATGATAGCAAACGGTTGTGATATCAAAATGAGCAGAAGTTCACAAAATGGACTGACAACCTTGGTGCGTAAACTAGAAGGATATCTTGAAAAGGTATGCATTTCAATTACTAAAATGAACTTTTTTAAATTGACAGATTGCAGAAATTACATTTGGGCAAACAATCTGTTAACCTCTGCTGTGAATTACCCAGAATTCCACTCACAGGTGCAGCAGAGACCCTGTTTGCGCAGCCCGAGCAGCATATTCTGACAGACGTTGCAGTACACGGGCTTGTTGAAATGCTTCATCCTCCACAGGTGCTGGCCGTCTTTCTGGGTCATCTTGGGAAAGTAGAGAATGATTGTGTCAGAGGACTGATTATGTACTTGATAAACTAAATGTGCAAAATGTAACACTGCATCATCATGTTTCTGTGAGCTAATGATTCATGTTCTTTTACTCTGTACCCTCATGAAGAAAACTTTAATAATTATTCTCTAAAAGGTACAGCATAGTGACTGCAAAAACAAATATTCTGTCATAAGTAGTTGTCATGTATGGGAGAGTTAAGTTGACCCAAAAAAAAAAAAATAAATAAATAAAAAAATAATAAAAAAAAAAAATAAAAAAAATAAATAAAAAAAATCTATACTCACTATTTTTGGATTTTATTATATATTTGTTATATAATAAAATCAATATTAGCAATACATAGTAGTACAGCACTGTTGCTTGTACTATAATACTGTATATATTATTACTTGTACTACATTATATGTACACTCAAAGGCCACTTTATTAAGTACACCTTAATAGTACCGGGTTGGACCCACTTTTGCGTTAGAACTTCGTTAATCCTTCGTGGCATAGATTCAACAAGGTACTGGAAATATTCCTCAGAGATTTTGGTCCATATTAACATGATAGCATCACACAGTTGCTGCAGATTTGTCGGCTGCACATCCATGATGCGAATCTCTCGTTCCACCACATCCCAAAGGTGCTCTATTGGATTAAGATCTGGTGACAGTGGAGGCCATTTGATTCCAGTGAACTCATTGTCATGTTCAAGAAACCAGTCTGAGATGATTCACGCTTCATGACATGGCACGTTCTCCTGCTGGAATTAGCCATCAGAAAAAGGGTACATTGTGGTCATAAAGGGATGGACATGGTCAGCAACAATACTCAGGTGGGTAACACGATGCTCAATTGCTACTAATGAACCCAAAGTGTGCAAGAAAATATCCCCCACAGCATTACACCACAACCAGCCTGAACCGTTGATACAAGGCAGGATGGATCCATGCTTTCATGTTGTTGACTGCTGCTGTAGCCCATCTGCTTCAAGGTTCAATGTGTTGTGCGTTCAGAGATGCTCTTCTGCATATCTCGGTTGTAACGAAGGGTTATTTGAATTACTGTTGCCTTTCTATCAGCTCGAACCAGCCTAGCCGTTCTCCTCTGAGCTCTGGCATCAACAAGGCCTTTTTGCCCACAGAACTGTTGCTTATATTTTCTCTTTTTCGAACCGTTCTCTGTAAACCCTAGAGATGGCTGTGCGTGAAAATCTTGGTAGGTCATCAGTTTCTGAAATACTCAGACCAGCCTGTCTGGCACCAACAACCATGCCACGTTCAAAGTCACTTAAATCACCTTTCTTCCCCATTCAGATGCTCTGATTAGAAATTTGCATTAACAAGCAGTTGGACAGGTGTACCTGATAAAGTGGCCGGTGAGTGTATATTGCTTATATATATATATATATATATATATATATATATATATATATATATATATATATATATATATATATATATATATATATATATATATATATATATATATATATGTATAAAATATATATATTTTTTGTTATTATTGTTATATATGTTATATATACATATATAAACACATCTATCTATCTATCTATCTATCTATCTATCTATCTATCTATCTATCTATCTATCTATCTATCTATCTATCTATATGTGTGTATTTATGAATGTATGTATGCATTTTTTGTTAGGGGCCTTTTTCATGTTTTGCAGATAAGACAGTAGAGATATAACAGCAAAGCTGAGAAATGTCGATATTTTAAAGAATATTTACACAGTAAAATCTTCAGAGTACATATTACTTCAGTCTGTATGACCAAACGTAATGGAGTATTTTGTGTTTTTTCCTCATTTATCTGCATCTGCTGTTCGGCATCTGCATCCACATTTATCTGCATCTGCTGTCATCATCCATCTGCTGTTATCCTTAAACAATCTAAAACAATCTAAAATATACAAGTCACCAAAACACATCTTCTTTAGTCTATGCCTTATTGAAATGTCTAATGGCTGCTGGTATGAAACTATTTTTGTATAATTTCTTTCTACAGCTTAATACTAGAAACCTGCGACCAGAAGGAAGGAGCTGAAACTCTGAGTATAGGGGATGAGCAGTGTCACTTAAAATTGAACTTGTGATTCTCTTTAGCTGCCTGGTGTACACAGCCTCTAGATTGGCTAGTGACACCCCGGTCAGCTTACTGGACCACTTAACTTTGATTTAGTGAGTTTTTATTCTTGACAGAGAGATTCCCAAACCATGACACCAAAGCAAAAGATAAAACGGATTCAAGAAAAGCATGAGCAGCCTTCCTAAAATCAATGATCATATCTTTTGTCTTTAATGCATTTAACTCAAGATATGAGTTACCATCTGACAAAATCAGTTAGTACTGGACCATGACCCATAAAGTTGGCTGACAATGACAGTGTCATCTGCATACTTGATAATGGTTCTATTTTTTCCACCTGCTCTGGCACATGTTTGTGTAAAGGATGTATAACAGAGGTGAAAGAACACATCCTTGTGGGGACCCGGTTGAGGAGCAAACTTTATCAGATAAGCATCCATTCACTCTAACACTTTGTGATCGATTAGTTAAAAAGTTAAGGATCCAGCCCACCAGGTTATTACTAAGGTCAAACTGCTCCAGCAGTGTACTAATTAAAATGTGGGGTTGAATTGTATTAAAAGCGGAGGAAAAGTTGACAAACAAAAGTCTGGCACGGGAACCATTTTTTTTCCAAATGTTTAAAAAGTAGATTAAACAAAGTAACTGTGGCATCTTCTACTCCCCGATGAGGCCAATAGGCAAACTGCATTGGATCAAGTGCGTACTCTGTTCTTCTCAATATTTCAGACCTCACAAACTTTCCTCCGGGTGCTCCAGTTTCCTCACAGTCCAAAGGCATGTGGTATAGATGAATTAAATAAACTAAATCGGCCGTAGTGTATGTGTGTGAATTTGAGAGTGTATGGTTGTTTCCCAGTACTGGGTTGCAGCTGGAAGGGCATTCGCTGCGTAAAACATATGCTGGATAAGTTGGCGGTTCATTCTGCTGTGGCAACCCCTGATGAATAAAGGGACTAAGCCGAAGGAAAATGAATGAATGAATGAATGAATGAATCATTTATCAGTGGTCACATGGAAAACATGTTTCATAAGCAAATAAAATAACAGAATACCGGTTTGGAAAAAAAACATGAGGGTGGATAAATAATGACATAAGTTTCATTTCTGGCAAAAAAAAAACACCTTCAATAAATGAGATAAAATATAGTGAGAAAAGACATTACCATAATGCTAATCAGTGGAAAGTCACTCTCGGTGACTCACGTAACGGTTGTCTTGTTTATTTTGCATCGCATCCCTTATTTTACACCTACTTGCTATTCTTCATGAATCCAGTGGCTGGCTGGGGGTGGTTAGGGTGGGCTGAGCACATTGACTCATGCAGTCACATCAGAGAAGTATTAATAATTCATAATATCATTGCTTTGGATGACTCAGGCGGGAACTTCAGGCAGCCAAACAACAGGTCAGAAACTGCAGCCCACGCAGCCATACTGAAACTGGGCCTGATGGCTCCGCAAAGCCCTCGTGGGTCGCTTTGGGCAGGTGGAAATAGCACACGGGAAGTCCCTGGCTTTGATACATGCTTCATCATGACCATGATACAAGACGATTGGGAATACGATTTAACACTAAAAACGGCCATAGCAGTCAGTCATTGTAACCGTTCATGCTAGATACCGAATGCTCAGGTCATATTTACATTTGATGCTTCTTTTGAAGTTTCACAAGTAAGCTTTGAATGTCTGTTGTTATATTAAAAAAAGGTGTACAATTTATTTAGATAAGCCCAATGGTGGAGAGCAATATTTTTTCATCGCTAAAAACTAAACGAAAACAAATATACAGCAGACTGAAGTCGACTGCTTTTGTATACAAAACATGTTGTGAATTTTGGAAATGATTACCTGATTAACCACCTACATATCTATCTTTTTAGGTAACAGTATAAGTATAGTATCCGATCCATGGTAGGCTGCAGTTACTAACATCTAGGTAGCCTACAGTTACTACACTGTAATCCTCCTCCCCCTCCCTCTTTTCATACCTGTCTCCTGTATTTCAGACCCATCTCTCGTTCTGTTATTTCGCCTGGAAAACTCACTTAATTCCCCCAGTCCTCATCTTTTTGGTACAGTCTGTAACACCCCACGATCGTCAACTTTGATATAGTATCTGATCACCGCGGCCCGGCCCATGGTAGGCTACCGTTATTAACACCATGGTATCCTACAGTCACTACACTGTTACCCCCCTTCTTTTCATACCTGCCAACACTCCCGTTTTTTCGGAGAGTCTCCTATATTTCAGACCCATCTCCCATTCTGTTTTTTCTCCCGGAAAACTGCCGTAATTCCACCAGTACTCATTTTTTTGGTATTATGTAACACCCCACGATCGTCAACTTTGGTATAGTATCCGATTGCCGGAACCCATGGTAGGCTACAGTTACTAACACCATGGTAGCCTACAGTTACTACACTGTTATCCCCCCCCCCCCCCCCCCCCCCCTCTTTTTCATACCTGCCAACACTCCCATTTTTCTCGGAAGGCTCCCATTATTCAGACCCATCTCCCGCCACCCTCCTGTTTTGTTAATTCTCCCGAAAACTTACATAATCCCTCCAGTCCTCATCTTTTTGGTACAGTCTGTAACACCCCACAATCGTCCACTTTGGTATGGTATAATATCCAATCCGACCACAGCCCATGGCCCATCGACCCCCCATTGTCTGTTTGTTTAGTGACTCTATGGGTTTTAGTGTTGTTTTGTTTGCCTGTGACCAGATTGTTAGACAGTAAGTTATATGTGAAAAAATCATTGAGTGCATGACTATTTTAGCTGCCTGCAGTGATAAGTGTGACCTTATGAACCGGAAATTAGACATGTTAAATTTGAAACTGTTACAAACCTTTTTAATTTGTGATTTAAAAGTTCATTTTGAGTCAATTAGGACCCCAAGATATTTGAATTCACATACAATTTGTATTTTGTCCCCAGCCACGTAGACATCTGTTAGATCATTTGCTATGTTTGTATTAGAAAAGTAAAATAAAGTTAAAGTTTAAAAGTTTAAAATATCAATGTTTTATTAGAGGAGTTATATGGGTTTTATTTCAACAAGTTATTACATTATAAAGTTTTAAAATGATCAAATCGACTGCCTTGGTAGCTCTACTGTTAAAGTAATACATGCAACGGTGCAAACTACATCCTACTGACTGACCAAGAATGTCTTGTAATGGTAAACAGCATGTTGACTTTGCCAATGTGGTTGAACTGTGAAGCAGGCTTATTAGTGCTAAATGCTCATTTCTAGGTGTGAACTAAAGACTCTAGCTTTGCATTTGAGGGTTGAATTTTGTTGTTCATTATATTTAGATGCAATTAGTCATGGAAAAAGTTGCTGCTAACATTGTGGCATGCACTGGCACAGTAAGGACACACCGAAGAGTTTTAGGAGTTACACAGCTTATGTTCCCCTTCTTGAGGAGTGTGAAGCCAGAAACTGCTCTAGTGTTACTTGTTGGATGCTTGCTTTTCAAAGCTGCCAGGTGGCTTGTGTGGAAAGATGCATGTCAGATTTCTGAATGCATGCCTTCGAAAGATGCACAGGTATTTTAATAAGATGTTATTTAAAGAAGATCGTATATAGAATTTATTTATTTAAAGTAGACCCTATATATAAGGTTTGAGGTACATGTTTTTTTTTAAAGAAAATTATTCTGTTCATCAAGGCGACATTTAATAAATGTAAAGAAATTGTTACATTGGTAAATATTTATTAAAATGTTTAATAACTGCTTTTTTATTGTATGTAGTTTCAAATGAAATTATTACTCCAGTTATTATTGCTTTTTTTTTACTATTACCATTATTAATAATAATAATAATAAATAATATTAGAGTGATTTCTGAAGGATCATGCGACTCTGAAGACTGGATTCAATTCAATTTAATTCATCTTTATTTCTATAACGCTTTTACAATGTAGATTGTGTCAAAGCAGCTTATAGTAAACTGAAACCGTGTCAGTCTAGTTTTCAGAGTTGAAATTTAGTTTAGTTCAGTTCAGTGTGGTTTAATTTTTACTGATGAAAGTCCAAACACGCAAGCTGGAGTAAGTTGAAAAGTGGAAGCTGAAATTTTCTCTTTACAATCACTGGAATAAATGATTAAATGAAATTATAAACTACTTTTGAACAGTTATTTTATAGTGCAATAACATTTCACAATTTTGCAAATTGTGCTGTATTTTTTATTAAATAAATGCAGTCTTGGTGAGCAGGATAAGCTTAATTTAAAACATTTAAAAATCGCACTGACCCCAAACTTTTGACTGGTAGTGTGTATATATAAATTATTTCATGTGTGTATATAAATTATTTAATGAGCTAAACATGATTTCTTGACAGCGTGATCAAGTCTGTTGATAAGTTGATACATTTCCATAAGGATTTTCTGAGACTCACTAATGTTTCACTCATTTGATTTTTGATAAATTATGAATCATTGTTACAGTTTGTATGAACTTTTTCTATATATTTATAATATTTCTAATGTAATTTATTTAAGAGAATTTCAGCAGTCATTACTCCACACAAATGATCTAGAAGACATGTTTCTAATGTGATGATAAAATAAAAAAATAAACAGAAATAAAACAAATTTGAAAACCTTAAAGATTTAAATGTAAAAAAACTTTTAACTGTAGTGTTCACTGCTACATATTAAAGTGTGTTTTTGTTGTTGTTTTCATGTGTTCTTGAAGTTCCTGTTTTCTTTTGTAATATATTCTAAATATGTATAAATAAAACATAAAAAAAGAGATATAAATGGTTTTGTGGTCAAAGTTCACATATTTACAAGTGTCAGTTTTGTTTAAAACTGAGGTTTATACGTCACGCTGAGATATAACAATTTGAAAATCAAAATACTGAGGAAAAAACTAAATACATTTGCCTTTAAAGTTGCCTAAATGAAGTGCTTAGCAACGTTTTGATATATTTTCAGTAGGATATTTACAAAATATCCACATGGAACATAATCTTTACTTCATATTCTAATACACTTCTTAGCATAAATAAATCAACAGTAATTTTGACTTGGCAAAAACATACCACTGCAACATAATACTGGTTTTGTGGTGTATGAAACAGAATTTTCCCATCTTCACAAAAACTACATTTACTTGACCTTAAATACTGCAATATTATGATATATTATTATCATTTAAAAATATAGCTTTTTTAATATATTTTAAAATGTAATCCACTGAATTTACAACAGCAATTATTCAAGGTTAAGTTTCACAAGATCCATTACAAATCTATTTAATATGATGATAAAATCAAATTTTTAAAAATACATAGAAAAACATATACAATTTAAAGCTTTAATACAAATAATTTAAATAAAACTGAATATAAAAACAAAAAATACTGTTAATTATGCTAATGAGAATTTGGTTGTGCATATGAGTGTGTGTGCGCGTGTGTGCACACGCATATGAATATGTGTTAGAAGTGTCACCGTTGCTTGCACCACTGCAAAGTCAGCAGGCTTTTGAAATGCTATAGTGAGACTGAGTGACACAACAGAACCTCACATAGTACAGTTGAAGTCAGAATTATTAGCCCCCCTTTAAATTTTTTTTCTTTTTTAAATATTTTCCAAATTGTTTAACAGAGCAAGGAAATTTTCACAGTATGTCTGATAATATTTCTTCTTCTGGAGAAAGTCTTATTTGTTTTATTTCAGCTAGAATAAAAGCAGTTTTTAATTTTTTAAAAACCATTTTAAGGATAAAATTATTAGCCCCTTTAAGCTATATATTTTTTCGATAGTCTACAGAACAAACCATTGTATACAATAACTTGCCTAATTACCCTAACCCGCCTAGTTAACCTAATTAACCTAGTTAAGGCTTTAAATGTCACTTTAAGGGGTATAGAAGTGTCTTGAAAAATATCTAGTAAAATATCATTTACAGTACTGTCATCATGACAAAGATAAAATAAATCAGTTTTTAGAGATGAGTTATTAAAACTTTTATGTTTAGAAATGTGTTGAAAAAATCTTCTCTCAGTTAAACAGAAATTGGGGAAAAAAATAAACGGGGGGGCTAATAATTCTGACTTCAACTGTACATCTACTGAAATGCACCTCGGCTCGCTGACTGAAGCTCATCTGAATCTGCGTGTTCCTACCTTCAGCCCTAGTAAAACCAGTAGCGGGACGTTCTTCAGTCCCCCATCCACCCATTCCTCTGATGACACTGTTCCACTGCTGTCTGCGTCAATGGCTGTCATCATATCCTTCAATACCTGAGAACAAGCACAACGTGCAATGAGAATGCATTTGTATTTGTCTGTCTGCATTTCTGTTGTAACCTGTACATGATGTAACCTCAGGGAACCTCAAGTGAATAGCAAGATTACGCAATCATCTTGTCATTTTCTCCCTTCCTCATTTTGTTCCATGACATGTTGATTCATGCCACATAATGGAGGAATGTCTCAGGGTGTGGTTACAATTGAAAAAGTCTTGTCACGTCACTTTTTCAAGAGAAATTGTTACACACGCATAAAAAAAAATGCAACTTACAGGCCTCAGTTCAGACACATCCCAGCCAAGGTAATCCGCTGCATGCATCATCTGGGCAATAATACGATCCACTTCCTGTTTTGCAGAAAAAATAACTGGTTATAGATATTACACAAATTATGTCATTTGAGCAGTATGATTTAAATAATGAGGAATAGGAAGTAGATTATGTGTCAGGGTATGGGAAAGACCACCCACCGAACTGTCCAGGAAACCATTGCCATCTCTGTCGTAGAGTTTGAAGGCAACTGTGAAAGAAAAAATTATGGGCATATATTGCCGAAATGTTGATAGCCATTATTTTTTAAAAAAGAAAAAAAAGAGGAAAACATTGAGACTTACAATCAAGTTTGTCCCTGGGTTGCCCCTCTTCCAGGAGAGAGAAATAACAGGACACATCCTTCAGAAAGACTTCCCCTATGAGAAAAACAAAGCAAAGCTGGTTACTGTAATTTAATAATAATAGTAATATTAATAATAATAATAATAATAATAAAAAAACATCATTATTATTATTATTTATTTTTATTTTTATATCCTCTGGATGTAACTGAGATTACATTGTTGTTGTTACATTTTTTAATTACTGAGACGTTAGTCAAGAATTTGGTAACACCTTAGTTTGGGAAGGAAGGAGGAATTCTCATTCTTAACTAGTTACAAGTTTGCAGAGTGGCTGTTTATTAGTACTTATCAAGCACAAACGAATGCTAGATTTTGCATGGCCATGTTCTACATTCATTCATTCATTCATTTTCTTGTCGGCTTAGTCCCTTTATTAATCTGGGGTCCCCACAGCGGAATGAACCACCAACTTATCCAGCACATTGTTACGCAGTGGATGCCCTTCTAGCCGCAACCCATCTCTGGGAAACATCCACACACTTATCCACACTCATGCACTACGGACAATTTAGTCTACCCATTTCACCTGTACCGCATGTCTTTGGACTGTGGGGGAAACCGGAGCACCCGGAGGAAGGAGGAAACCCACGCCAACATGGGGAGAACATGCAAACTCCACACAGAATTGGCAACTGACCAAGCCGAGATTCGAACCTGCGACCCAGCGACTTTCTTGCTGTGAGGCGACAGCACTATCTACTGCGCCACTGTGTCGCCCTGTTTTACATTCTTTATCATAAAAATAAAATTGCTAGGACTACCTTAATAACTATTAATAAGCAGTAAATTAGAAGCTAAATGATGTAAAACTCATAGTAAGTCATAATGTGTTCCCTATTAGGGTTGGGTCGATAGACGAATTCCATCGTCCAATGGCCGATAGACATCACGATGCTGAGCCGGCATTGCGATCCTCCGCCCCCGCCCAAACTCATAGTACAGTAAGTCATAATGTGTTCCCTATTAGGGTTGGGTCGACAGACGATGCCATCGTCCATAGCTGATGGCCAATAGATTTCATAAATGATTAATTCACCGCCACCTACTATCGTCCATCACAACGTTTCACATGAGACATCGTACGATGCCAAATTGGTCAACATCACCCAACACTATTCCCTATACTACAGTGTTACCAAACTAGTTGATAGCATGTGTCAGAGATCTACCAGAAGCCACGCTCTGAGCACCAGCACCCAGAATCCCCAGCACCTGTTCACCCCATGATTGAACACAGTTTAGGTGACACTCTCAGTCAGTTCCCAGCTTCCGGTTTATTGTCCACAAATATGAACTTACCTGACTTTCTCCTGGCTACTCCTTGTTTCTGTTTCCTGTTTCCCATCATTGTTTCCTTGTCTGGTGTTCCCAGTGTGTACAGTGTACTAAAATCCTCATCTTCATTCTCAATCCAACCTCAAGATAAGCAAAGACTCACAATACCTGAACTCATTCTGCACATCATTGTCAATAAATCCCTATAAATCCTTCACCCCTGCACCACTGGACCCCTTCGTAGAACTGGTTAATGCTTCCAAAGCACCCCTGTCACGATTGCAGGTTTGTGCGTCATCCGGAGTGTCTGTTTTGTCACGTGAGTTTGTTTTGTTTTGGTCGTCCATGTGTATTTGTTATGTCACATGTCATGACGCGACTCAGCTGTTCGGATTACCTGCCAGCTGAGTCTCATTATCTCGTCTATATATGGTCTACGTTTCTATGTTTTCCTTGTCAGTTCGTTGTTCGTTTATGCGTTTGCTCATGTTATCTGTCTGTGCTAAGGACTGTGAGGAGTGGCCGTTTGGACCCTGTTTAGTCCTTCTGTTTTCCTGCCCTCTCAACCAGTTTCTTTGTTTTGTTATTTTTGATCTTTTGTTTTGGTTTATTTTGACTACGTCAAATAAACATACACATTTGCATTTTTGGATCCTCTCCAGTACTTTGAACGTAACAGAACGAACTGACCTTTTCAATGGATCCAGCGAGTGTGTCCCAGCAAATCTCCGAATTTTTCACGCTCAGCAACGCCAGGATTGAGCGGCAGGATGGGGCACTGGCTACCACCGCTCGGGCCATTCAGACTTTGGTCGGCCAGGTTTCCTTGCTCACCAACCAGGTTCAACAGCTGGCTACTAGAGCGGTGCAAGGAGAGGCCGCACCAGCTCCAGCAATGTTGCCTGCACCGGGGGTTGATAGCCGCCCTGCTGAGCCTCGCCTTCCTCCAACGTACAGGAGAATACATCCCGTGTTTCATGTTTCCAAATTAAAGCCCGTTTTTCATGCGGCCATTAATCCGCCCATGCCGGTCCCCCCCCCCGCCGCGCCTCGTAGATGGGGAGACTACCTATTCGGTTAAACGCATCCTGGACTCGAGACGGAGGGGGCGAGGATTCCAGTATTTGGTGGACTTGGAATGTTACGGTCCAGAGGAGAGAAGTTGGGTTCCGGCTAGGGACATATTGGATCACTCTCTTATCGATGATTACAATCGCCAGGTTAGCTCTTCAGGGAGCACCAGGAGGTGCTCCTAGGAGAAGGGGTACTGTCACGATTGCAGGTTTGTGCGTCATCCGGAGTGTCTGTTTTTGTCACGTGAGTTTGTTTTGTTTTGGTCGTCCATGTGTATTTGTTATGTCACATGTCATGACGCGACTCAGCTGTTCGGATTACCTGCCAGCTGAGTCTCATTATCTCGTCTATATATGGTCTACGTTTCTATGTTTTCCTTGTCAGTTCGTTGTTCGTTTATGCGTTTGCTCATGTTATCTGTCTGTGCTAAGGACTGTGAGGAGTGGCCGTTTGGACCCTGTTTAGTCCTTCTGTTTTCCTGCCCTCTCAACCAGTTTCTTTGTTTTGTTATTTTTGATCTTTTGTTTTGGTTTATTTTGACTACGTCAAATAAACATACACATTTGCATTTTTGGATCCTCTCCAGTACTTTGAACGTAACAACCCCTCATCTCAGTTCCAGTTACCACCATCGCTACATCTGCCTTAGTAAGTCCCATGGCACTTCCTGCTTCCTATTCTAGAGCCGCTGAGTATAGAAGTTTTCTACTACAAGTGGCACTGTTTATTGAGATACAACACACTAAGTTCCCCATGAGCACTCTTTGTGACAAAGGGACAAAGCTCTGCTATGGGCTAAATTAATATGGAAGAGCAATATTGTCATAATCATCAACTATACTTGGTTTACTAACCATTTATACTACCATTTATCCACCAAAGTGCTCTCCACCACCAATCAGATGTTCCACCTCTGCTAAGGTTTCTCTACAATCCCTGAAGTCATAACACACACACACACTGCATGGCAAAAGAAGACTTTCTCTACTGCAGGAACACTGGTCATTTCATCCAACAGTGTCCTGTAAAATCCATATTATCCATGATTTACCATGCCTGTTTCGGTTCCAGTTTCAAAAACCCTCATTGAACGTTCAAAGACCCATGAAGAAACTGTAGTTCCTCCAGACACAAAAATAAGAAGACCTTTAGCATGGTCCCATTGCTACATCATCCAGTAGAGGTCAATGCATCCACCACTGGGGTACAGGCCATGCTATTTCAGCAGTTCAGTTACCCTCCTCACCTCCATCCTTGTGCATACTACTCAAAGAATCCATCCCCGGCAGAGCAAAACTATGACATCGGGAATCTTGATCATTAATTTGTCATTGAATGAGTGGTGGCATTGGCTGAAAGGAGCTGAAATACCCTTGACCATAATCACAGATCACACAAATCTCCAATAACTGAGAAGAGCTAAACACCTGAACCCTTGTCATTATTCTTCGCCAGATTCATCTCATTATTTACTGTCCTGGTTCCAAGAATGACAAAGCTGGTCCTCTATTCAGAAAATTCTTTCCCAATAAACCCATGGAGCCTGAACCCATCATCCCCTCGTGTAATGGTCGTGCCCAACTGAGCCTGGTTTCTCTCGAGGTTTTTCCTTCACTTTCATCAATTGGTGAAGTTTGTTCCTCGCCACTGTCGCCCCTGGCTTTCTTGGTTTGGTACTTGTGGAGCTGCGCATTGATGGATTTGCTCATCAGTGTTTGGACTTTCAGCAGTGAAAATTAAACCACACTGAACTGAACTAAACTGAACTTCAACTCTAAAAACTGAACTGACACTGTTTAAATTTACCAGGATTTCTATGTTAAGCTGCTTTGACACAATCTACATTGTAAAGATGAATGAATGAATACATGTTTATAAATATGCATGTGCATATTCATATATAAAAGTGCATATATGACCTACTGTTTTCATCTGATTTTGCTGACTCTGAGTTCTGGAAGGATCTGAACAGACGCTGACATAGATCTGATGGGAAGTCCTCCACCTCCAAATATGTCTTCAGGAAGAGGCGGAAACCTTCTTCATCAATACACTATGTGAATTTGAGGAAGACAAATAATTGAATTAATATAAGATGAGTCTGCTTTTAAAAGCTTTTAAGCATTCAAATAACACACATCAACAAACAAACTGAGGCTGTGTGTCATCCAAAGTATTTTTAGCCAGCTGAAAAATGCATGGCTGTGAATGCTTAAAATATAGTGTTATTATTTTTGTCGATGTTGATACAGAAAATCTGTAGTAATGTTACTAATCACTGTATAGAATAGTTAAAGAATCAAAGTGCTCCTTGTCCAGACTGACATTTTCACTGCATTTCAAAAAAACAATATGGGTACACATTATACAGCATAAAAAGCATGATATGTGACCATTAACACTCACTGGGCATGCCCGCATCCGTACTAGCAGTCTACTGGCTGTGTAATTGCCAAAGAGCCTATATGTTAAGCTCCACCCACTGACTATGCAGGGTCTTATTGGTCAGTGTGGTATTTACCAAGTTTAACCTTTATTGTGATTGGTTGGCTGGACAAAAAGTGACAGTGATAAGAGCCTTATTCATCCCAAAGTTGAAAATTCTGTAATTCCCAGCAACCAGAAATAAAAAGCAGACATGCATGCTCAGAGAGAAATAAAATCACAGTCACGGTGCTGCCGGTTTTAAAAGATGTGGTGCTCTCATTGTAAACATGTGGGAAAAACAAGCCTTTGATGGACACACAGCCTTAGTAATTGAATTTTTGGTGATGATTCAGAAAGTACACATTATTGAAAACTAATAAAGTCATAAAAACGGTCTGGAACCTTCTCAAGGGGATGTAATTAAGATCCAATTAGATTCTGCACTACAAACCTAATCCTCGTTCTACTAACTGTGCCTGCTGTTCCTGGCCTAGTTCATAACATAGTTAAAAAGAAAAAGAGAGAGAGAGAGAGAAACATCAAGTTGTATTCAAACTTCAAGGCCTCAGGATACTGCTCTTCTATCTGGGCTAAAATGAGGAAAACTGAAATATAGCCTATGTTCCACTCCTCCCTTTCTGACATACAAAAGAGATCCAAGTCATTGTTTATTGTTAGTCATCCAACATCGGCCAGTTATAAAGCTCAGAATGAGATAAACACAATATTGCATGAAATAAAACATTGATTTACAGTGTTTGCAAGTCAAGTCAGCACACTGTCAGCTGAAAAACTATAGTGCACATATCAGCTAAACTGAACCAGTATTTGCAGTATGAGTATGTTTGAATGGCAGGAGCTGCAGATCCACGATTTCAGACCAAACTGCTCCCATTTTACACCTTATATCCTGTTGTTACACTATTGTCATTGTGATCTAAATCATTAAATGCAGGGTCAGGGCATGCAATTTATCCGGTTTTTACCACACACATGAGTGATAACTTCAAGGGACAGTTCATCCAAAAATGAAAAACAGTTTTACACTGTCGTAATTTGCTTCTGTCGTAATTTGCTTACCCTCCACTTGTTCGAAACCTGTTTGGGTTTCTTCTGTTGAACCCAAATGAAGATATTTTGAAGAATGTTGGAAACCTGCACCCACTATACAACTATACAACCACTATACACCCACTCACAATAACAATTCTGAGCTAATATGTTGGCTGGTTCAGGTCTTTCATGAATAAATAAACATGACTTAAGCTACAAACATGACACACAAAAAAACAATTTACTAAATCATTAATTTCAATTTATTTCAAATTGCTGATTCATTTAAAACTAAAGCAAGATTCTGTGTTCATGAACAGATTATTGAATCACTGACAGTGAAAGCACATTCATTCATGTATCGAATTAACTCAGCACACACGTTTGTCTCTGGGCTTGTTTGTGACTATCTTGGTTATTGAAAGAGCAACTAAAATAGAGAATATTATTATTAATAAACTTATGTAACTTACTCAATATTAGCTGATTTATTGTAAGAAATCTAAATCACATTTGTTATTGCGTTCTCATGATGATATTCAGAAAAAAGGCATTTTTGCTTCTGTGGAATTATTTATATAACTATATCATTAAAAATTCTGGGTCGAAATGCCCTTGACCGAAATGTAAAACTGCAAAATGCTTGGTAAAATTATTCATCAAATTGAATTGCATCATTTTGTAACACTTTTTTTTTTTAAATCAAACAGAATAGCTTAAAGGGCTATGATGACAATCAACTTTATAGGTTATTTGGACAGAACTGTGTGTAGGTATTGTGCGTCCACTGTCATATTAGAATGATATAAACCCAACAAGTGTCTTCTTTTAAATTTCCTGATGTTAAAATAGGACCCAAATTCCAGTGATTTTGAGGCCCGCCACAGCGTGACAGAGAAAGAGTGTGGTTTTCCTTGCCCACCGAATTGATTGACAGGCACCATGTTTCTAAAATAACATTTATACACATGTCCACAGAACTTTTTTTGGCAAAGAAACTGGGATTAAAATATCTGTTCCAACTCTCTGTGATTTTTATAAGTTTTAAAAATTTTTAAAACAGTAATAAAGACAATAAAATCGATATCTAATTCTTAATCGCTATAATCACCACAGCTTACAAATAACTTACTTGGTATTTTTGACTAATGAGCTATATTTCAACTTCATTCATGTCTGTCTCCATCACTGACTGCTGTTTATCTGACGTAACGCATGAGACGCAAACACGCACATGGGAACGGTGGGTGGGGAGAACCAGCTCAGCTGCATTTAAAGCCACAGGCTACAAAAACAGCTACAAAGCACTCAGACACCAACATGGGCAGATTCTGGAGGCTATAATAAATTATCTGATGTGTATTTTGAGCTGAAACTTTACAGACACATTCTGGAGACACTAAAGGGGTAAAATAGGTGCACTTTAAATTATACTGACAACACAAGCCTATAAAATAACCACATTTTTTGACAGTAAAATTTTATTGACTGAATGAGTCAAGAGGCACAGTAACACTATTGGAATTTTCGGGCAATAATTATTGGCAGCTGAGAAATTTGGTGCATTCGGTGCAAATATAAGGCACTCTTTAGGTCTGATAGGCTTTAACACTCTGTCAATGCTTTCAGACTTTCAAAACGTTTATTTTTTTGCTAGGTGAGTTACATAATTAAAACAACAATTTTATAATATACATGTTCAATTTCGCACACTCCTGATGTACAGTTGAAGACAAAATCATTCACTCTCCTATGATTTTTTTTCCTTTTTCATATATTTCCCAAATGATGTTTAACAGTGCAACAAATTTTTCACAGTATTTCCTATAATATTTTTTCTTCTGGAGAAAGTCTTATTTGTTTTATTTAGGCTAGAATAAAAGCAGTTTCAATAAAAAAAAAACATTTCAAGGTCAAAATTATTAGCATTATTTCTTCAGACTGTGTACAGAACAAACCACTGTCATACAATATCTTACCTAATTATCCTAACTTGCCTAATTAACCTAGTTAAGCCTTTAAATGTCACTTTAAGCTGTATAGAGATGTCTTAAAATATCTAGTCAGATATTATTTACTGTCATCATGGCAAAGCTAAAATTAACCAGTTACTGGAGATGAGTTATTAAAACTATTATGCTATATAATGTGTTGAAAAAAAACTTCTTTCCGTTAAACAGAAATTGTGGAAAAAATATACAGGGGCGGCTAATGATTCACACTAACTGTAGATGACAGTGTTCAAGTTTTGATTAGGTTACCAATTTAACGGCCCTAATCTAATATAATAAAAAGTGGGTATTTATATGGTTCAGTGTGCTCCTAGTTGCAGGGGAGGATTTAGTGATTTTGGGGCCCTAAGCAATTTCCAGCCATAGGGCTCAAGTCCTGAAATGCACCCTTTCTACTTTTAGTTAATATTTATTTATATTGCTGTTTTTTCTTATTTACATTTTAAATGATTCATTTTCTAAATAGAATTTACAACTAAAAATAATAATAATAATAATAATATATATATATATTATATTATATATATATTTTGACTGCTGGACTGCTCCATGATGGAAATGTTATTTTGTAATATTATTCTTACATAACATTACATTATTATAACATCATTATATTTGATTGTATATTAAATAATATTTAATTATGTTCAAATTGTATTTGTTTAACTCTCACCATACAAAATCTGGTAGAAAACGATGTTATATAAAGTTGAAGTCAGAATTATTAGCCCCCTGAATTATTAGCCCCCCTGTTTATTTTTTCCCCTAATTTCTGTTTAATGGAGAGAAGATTTTTTCAACACATTTCTAAACATAATAGTTTTAATAACTCATTTCTAATAACTGATTTATTTTATCTTTGCCATGATGACAGTAAATAATATTTTACTAGATATTTTTTAGACACTTCTATACAGCTTAAAGTGACATTTAAAGGCTTAACTAGGTTAATTAGGTTAACTAGGCAGGTTAGGGTATTTAGGCAAGTTATTGTATAGTGATGGTTTGTTCTGTAAACTACAGAAAAAAATATAGCTTAAAGGGGCTAATAATTTTGACCTTAAAATGTTTTTTTTTTAATTGAAAGCTGCTTTTATTCTAGCCAAAATGAAACAAATAAGACTTTCTCCAGAAGAAAAAAATATTATCAGACATACTGTGAAAATTTCCTTGCTTTGTAAAACATCATTTGGGAAATATTTAAAAAGAATTTAAAAAAAAATCAAAGGGGGGCTAATAATTCTGACTTCAACTGTATAGTTTATAGTTATAATTTATACTTCTATTTATTGGGGGCCCCCAAATTTCCTTACCTCACTTATTGGTTAAATCCGCCCCTACCTACTTGATAAAAAGTAACTTAGAAAGACTTGGTCCAACAGAATACCCTATACATGCATAGCATTATCACTGAAAACACTGACCAGAAAAAAAGCAATTGTGACCACCCACGACACCTTTAAATCACAGCTGCATTTATTGCGTGGGAAACGCCACTAAAATCAGCACTGAAGTGCACACAGCACTCACTGACTAAGCAGGTACGCGTTTCACGAATATTCCGGGGGATGAGCTCTGATATGCTTAACCAGACGTGAAGTGATTCACATTACAGAGATGGATGGGTCTGTTCATGGGTAATTGGACTAAGATGCTGTAAAAGCAGAGTGCTGAAAGTCTGCCCTCGGTTCACTCACCTCTCCGTGTCTGTACTTGGCTAACCTGCCATCTGCATTGAATTCCTTTAACACGTCTTTTACTTTTAGACTGCAGTCTGTAAAGAGGCAGACAGGAAGAGTGGGAGGCACAGAGAAAGACAGAAAGAGAGAGAGAGAGAGAGAGAAAAAGACAACATGACATTTTGGCACAAAAAAACCCCACAGACATGACACCTTTTAGTGAACTGTATCTGCATCAACTCCACATGAACAGTAAACTTTAAAGAAGCTCAGTATAAAAGTACCTACAGTACTTTACAGTAGAAACACCATTTAATGGTGCACAATTGAAGGAACCAAGGGGTCAAGGTTTGCATAACCCTGTTAAATCCTGCTGGGCAGATGCTGAAATGACACTGCAAGAAAAAAATTGACTCAATGTAAAACTGTAAGGCAACTTGCTGCAAATTGAGCTTTTTTGAGTTGACTCAACTTGAATCGAGTCAAGACCAGTACTTGGGTTGAAAGTTGAAAAGTTGAATCAACTCAAAAAAGCTCTGAAGCAAGTTTCTTTACAATTTTACATTGAGTCATTTTTTTTACAGTGTACAGGACAAAATTGCACTCCATTGACAGGCCTTCAAATTAAGCTATGGAGATGATATATAATTTGCTAAAAACATTTAAATGAAATTAAAGCATATTATGGACGTAACAGTACACAAACATTATCGTAACCCATCGTAACAACATTATCATTTTAAATTCATTACTTGTTATGTTTTTGTTTGGTACAATGGTGGGAAAAACTAAACCTAAATCTTATTTTTCTTCTTCTTCATCTTGTTCTTTTTAAGATCAAACAATTGAGCAATTCCAAAGTTATGGATGTGACATTTGCAGTAAAATTGTAAAATTAAAGAAGATTGCTGGTTTGAGCTGTTGGCGTTACTGTGTAGAGTTTGCATGTTATCCCTGTGTTCGCGTGGGTTTCCTCCGGGTGCTCCGGTTTCCCCCACAAGTGCAAAGACATGCACTATAGGTGAATTGGATAAACTAAATTGGCCGTAGTGTATGAGTGTGTGTGAATAAGTGTGTATGGATGTTTCCGCATCCGCTGCGTAACAATGTGCTGGATAAGTTGGCGGTTCATTCCGCTGTGGTGACCCCTAGATTAATAAAGGGACTAAGCCGAAAAGAAAATGAATGAATAAATGAATGAACGAACGAATGAATGAATGAAACATCGGTTTATTTTTTCCAAAACAACTAAGTGGTTGTGATTGAGTTATGGGATCAGAAAAATATCAATCTATAAACATTTTTTAGATTTTAAATGAGGAAAATAAACATGTGTTATGGATGTGACCAAAAAAGTTAGCGAGTTTACAGAATACAACATACAACGCAGCATACAATGTAGGAATCCTGTGAACTAAACTGCACAACCCAAAAGAAATAATGCTAATCAAAACGATAAGAGTTGTCTCTCTATAGAACAAAAATGGTTGATTTTATTATATATTTTAACATTTATAAGGTAAAAGCTTGGTTATGGATGTGACATCTCTCCATTATGGACTGTGACTTTGGTAAATCAAACATAATAGTTTAAAAACATTGACAGAGATATTTTTGAGTAATTTTACAGTCCTTTAAAATAAAAGCCTACACAAAACTTAGAAATGACTTCGCTATATTGGTGAAAACATAATTTTTTTTAGGGCAAGGTTGACATTTGCATGGAATTGCTTAATTGGCCGGCAGCTAGCTCTCTGCAACTCTCACATGGTCGCCCACTGAAGCTAAGCAGGGTTGCGCTCGGTCAGTACCTGGATGGGAGACCACATGGGAAGGCTAGGTTGCTGCTGGAAGTGGTGTTAGTGAGACCAGCAGGGAGCGCTCAACCTGCGGTCTGTGTGGGTCCTAATTCCCCAGTATACTGATGGGGACTCAATACTGCTCAGTGAGACATTAAACCAAAGTCCTGACTCTCTGTAGTCATTAAATATCCCAGAATGTCCTTCAAAAAAAAAAAAAAAAAAAAAAAAAAAAAAAAAAAAAGTAGGGGTTTAACCCCGGCATCCTGGCCAAATTTGCCCACTGTCCTCTGTCCATCATGGCCTCCTAACCATATCATATTTGGCTTCATGTCAATCAGCTGGTGTGCGGTCTGGCGCAATAAGGCTGCTGTCATGTCATCCAGGTGGATGCTGCACACTGGTGGTGGATGAGGAGATTCCCCCCATTGTGTAAAGCGCTTTGAGTGTTCAGAAAAGTGGTATATAAATATAAGGAATTATTATTATTAATTGTCCTTAATTTATTTAAATACATTCTAATTACATTTACAATTTTATTAGAGATAAAAAAAAATTCTCGACTGTAGACTGTAACAATGAACCCTAAACCTAAGCTTAACCCATGCAGTTAAACTGATTTATCCAGTTCTTTCTTGGAAAAGTACACTGCAACTTCCTGCTGTAAATGACATGCAACCACTAAACGTTTCAAATTAAGTTCACGTTCAATTTAGTTCTGCAAGTGCACTCATTAGTTTAAAAATTGCTTCCTCGTAGAGTAGAAAAGCAGGTGTATCATATGCAAAAATCTTTATTGTTGCGGTCATGACCTAAGCATGCAACATTAAATGCACAATGGTGCAATTACAATATTGGTTTTACAGGTTTGTTTGTGGTGTTTGATTTGTGCTGTTAATTATTCTAATTAGGCACATTGATTTTAAACATCAGGATATGCTTGATTGACTCTTCCCACATACTCATAAATGCATTAGATGTGTCTTGATGAACAACGTTGCAACAACATTTACCATTTAGGTGCAAGAATATTACAACTGATTCATAAACCATTTCTTTTGTCTATTACTAAATGCTTGCACCTTACATTCTTCTGTTAGTAGCAGGAATTCAAACAGATGAGGATGAACAATTGATTAAATGAGGCACCCTGATGATGATCATGACATTTATTATACTTTCATTTATTCATTCATTCATTCGTTTTCTTTCCGGCTTAGTCCCTTTATTAATCAGGGGTCGCCACAGCGGAATGAACCGCCAACTTATCCAGTATATGTTTTACGCAGCGGATGCCCTTCCAGCTGCAACCCATCACTCATTCACACACATTCACTACGGACAATTTAGCGGAACCAATTCATCTATAGCGCATGTCTATAGATGCACCCAGAGGAAACCCACGAACACACTGGGAAAAACTCCACACAGAAATGACAACTGACCCAGCCGAAGCTCGAACCAGCGTGCTGTGAGGTGATCATGCTACCCACTGCGCCACCGTAATGCCCTATTATATATATTTCAACTAAACTAAAAGATATCAAACTTTTTGTTGATGTTGGTTATTTAAAACTAATTATAAAATTGCAATAACAGAACAATCACACTAGACTGTTTTAATCAAGCCAATCTAGCCAAGTGTGAGCACATTAAACCTTAAAGTGGTTTTCACTTTGTAAAGGCTGAAGTACCGTTGATAATGTTAAATCAGTTATATTTTATTTGTTACTGTTTCTTTACAGTAGACTGCAACATTGATTCAGCAAAAGTGATACAGAATCAATGTCAAATAATCCAGGATTATTTTTATTTGTGAAAATGTCAACAGTAACTGGGGATGAAAACATCACATTTAGGGTTGCCAGATCCAAGAATTTCAAGCAAAATGACTACTCAAAACCCACCCAAAAGGATTGAAAAGTATTTTTCTCTTTGTCCAATCAGAGGTAATTGTTGGTTTTCAACAAATATAATTTTTATCAAGTTTACTATATCTTCCTTGATATTTTTTAATACATATACTTGAAGATGTAGAACAGCTGTCTTTGTGTTGCCAGGTATGTGTTCCAGGACCAATGTCCATTAAGAAATGATACAGTTTTTATGTTGTACTTGCGAGAAAGATTTCTTTTCGCAACTGCATGTTTAAAAGAGCCCGATTATGTGGAAAAACCACAAACCTGGCAACACTGATGTCAATGCTATTAAAACTGTTAAAATATTATTAAAAATAAAGGTTCTTTATTTATCTTAAATATTGATGGTGCTAAAAATGAGCTTTAACATTCATGCACACTTTTTATCCAACAAATATTTCTTTACAAACTGTAGAAAATGAAATTGTTCTCCGTGCTATGAAAATTAGCTCTTTGAACAACTTTCCCCTTAAAGCTCTTTGGAGAAGCCAAAATGTTTTCTTCTATGGTATCATTGTTAAAACCTTGTTATTTTTAAGAGTGTAACTCTGATTCAACAGTACTCCTATTTTTTTATAGTACTGATTTAACATGTGTGATATGCTGTATAATCAACACTACAGTGCAATTTTGCTGTAACTCATTCAACAACTTTGATTTTAAATCACAATTACAGTGTACCTTGATTCAATTATTTTGCCATTGTTTTGTTGAAGTTTTCATTTTAATTGAAGACGCAACAGTGATTTTGACCCAATATCTCTGTATTGCAATGATAATTTAATGCAACTGGGATTGACACATCAACATTGACTTTTAAATGCATTATGTTGTATAACTGCAGGTTAACTATGGATATAATTGACAGGTGAACCATCCACCCTATACACAACACCACAAAGGGATAGTTTACCCCCCCAAAAGTACCTCATTATTTACCTCATCATGTGGTAAATAAAGTTGATGAATGAGTTTCTTTCTTCTGTTGAACACAAAAGAAGATATTTTGAAGAATGCTGGTTGCTGGACCTATTGACTTCCATAGTAGAAAAAATCACTATGGAAGTCAAATGGTCCCAGTAACTAGCACGTTTCAAAATATCTTCTTTTGTGTCCAGAAGTCGAAAGAAACTAAAATATGTTTTTAACAAACAAAGTGATGAGAGAATTTTCACATTTTAAATGTAATGCAATCATCTGCATAGTCTTAGGCTGCTTGGAATGATAATTTTTGTGAAAATTATTGTGAAAAGCACTATATACATAAATTGCAGTAAACTTACTTGACTTGTTTTAACATTGTTTTAATAATTGATTGCTGTCTGGAATACTAAAAGCACCAGGAATGTTTCATTCAGATTTACATGTGAATTCATTAGGTGCTTTTATGCAAATCAATATGATATGAATGTCCATAAAATACATTTGCCAGTTTTAGCCCCACTTTTTGAAATAAAAGAGTTAATAAAACACACTTATTACATTTTATTTTATTAAAAGTTGATATAATAATTTACAACAAACTAATATTTTACCCAATATACTAAGACATAGCTTAAATGTAGAGCATACACACTGTAAAAAAAAATCTGTTAATTAACAGGTTCCGTATTTTGTGATTCACATGTTTATTTACCGTTTGTGAATTGCTTTATGGGAATTTAATCTCTGCTCTGTCCACTTTTGATGTTGAAAATTTAACTCTACAGTTTAACAAAGTAACTTTTATTGACATTTCAGTAGTTTGAGACAAGATATCGTTTAAGAAATGATATATAGAGAACTAAGTTAACAAAAAATGTACTGGCAGCTTATCACTAGGTTTTTGTACCATAATTTACAACACCAACCCAGACAATAGATCCCTTTTAAACTATTAAAATTGTCAAGAAAAGTCTATTTCTCAAACTTTTTAACATCAAAATATTTTTGAAGGAAAGATCAAGGTCCTATAATGCAATTCAAAAGCCTAAATAAGTAAAAAAAAAAAAAAAAAAAAAAATGAAAAACTGTCAATTTACAGATTTCTTTACAGTGTAGAAGCAAAGAGCATAATTAAAAAACACTATTTATTGAGTGATAATACTGAATTAATCTGAAATATCATCACATTATCATATACATTTTCGGTGTATATTAAATCAGATTTTATTTAATCAAAATAAATTTTGGTAAACAGTTTTTTTTTTATAAATAAAATACTTTATAAATAAGTAAATTTTTGCAAATTTTCTTTTGCAATCACATAATTTTTGTGACTATATCAATGTCAGGATAATATTAATCAGTAACTTGTGCTTGCATAAAATCAGGTTTCTAAAAGAGATGTTGGTAACACTTTAATTTAAGTCGCGCTATTAACACACCATTAACTAAGACTAGTAGCTCAATAAACTACTAATTAGTTGCTTAATATTAGTAATGTAGAAGTTGGGTTTAGGTTTGGGGTTAAGGATGTAGAATAGGATCATACGATATAACTACTAATAAAAAGTTATAATATTAATAATAGGCATAGCATGAATTGTGACAAAATAAAGTATTACCAAGATTTTAAAGGGCACCTATTTTACCCCTTTTTAAAGATGTAATATTAATATTATGGTTCTTCTGAGTGTGCCAGTTTAGGTTCAGTTCAAAACACAATTCAGATTTTTTATTATAATGTGTTAAAAAGTGCCATTTTGGGGGCGTGTACACAGTTCGCTGTTTTAGGGCCGTGTTGCTTCACATGAAAATTAGTTTCGACTTCCCGTCCAACTTAACAAGGGGGCGGAGCCAAGAGCTCCCCTCTTTGTGTATGGCTACAGACAGGCAGACAGAGAGAAGCAACATGAGTGAGAGGACCAACATACAGCTGTACATGTACGACTCGGACACAGACCAAGCAGAGACTACAAAATCATTTGTGCCTTTGTATAGTTTTACAGCCAACTGTTTGCTAGTTTAAAGCTCCGAGCTTGTAGCCTACACCGAGACTAATAACCAAGCACACTGAATTAACTTTGACTGAAGGTCATCACACACCGGATGTGCCGAGACACGGCGCGCACATGACAGTTGAAAGTATCGCACACTTGCGGCACCGGTGTGTGTCCCCTGATAGAAACGTATGTTTAGATTTCAGAAATGCATGCCGCTGCGTGGCGCGATGCTGCTTGTCGCCGAGCGGCGTTTCTGGTGTACGACCTGCTTGAGGCTATAACTAAAGGGCGTCATACACTGGATGCGCCGCTCAGAGCCACGACACGGCACACCAGACGCGCACATTCGCATGTTATTTAAAATGAAACTATTCAGATAACGCTCTGTGGCGCGGCAGAGGCGACCTAGGCGGCAGAATAGTGAGCGAATCCCCCGGTCCTCACTTTCATCCGCGACACCCACCCCTCCCTCCCGGTCCTCACTTTCATCCGCGACACCCACCCCTCCCTCCCGGTCCTCACTTTCATCCGCGACACCACGAAATGCATGGCGCTGCGCGTCGTTAGTTCGTTATTTCCAATGGAGGGACGCGCACGTGAGGCAACGCGCTAGCACTTTCCAGCTGCACCTAGTTAAGATGACGGGGAGCTTCTGTGACCGCGGAAAATGCAAACCGCTGAAGTTTAAGGAAGACGCAATGAAAGGTACACATGTATGCAAACACTGGCGCAGAGGAGAGCGATAACATGGTGAATGTTGAGCCCAATGAGCCTTACATCTAAAAATAGAGCAAGGGTGTTTCTTTGGTGACGTCGCTTTGACTCACACGCTAAAAATGGCGAACGTGAAACAACATACTAAGGATATGGTAATGCGCACCTGTCAATCAATATTGGTGGGCGGGAGGACCGCACTCCTACGTCAAGTTGCAGTCGGTCTCAAAACTGCTCCAATTGGTCCACCGTTTTTATGTTGTTAAATTGAAAAAAAAAAAAAAGGACCGAGTGTGTTTATATCACCCCAATATGACGGTCTATACACTACACCTACACATATGTCTGTCCAAACAGCTTGAAAAGTAGATTTTTCACCATAGGTGCCCTTTAAATCTCATTGAGACTTCCTAAATAAAAGGTAAATATATTTTAAAAATACTTCCACTTAACTTAATTTGACAAAAATGTAATATAGTTTTTCATAACACCTAAAATAAAATATTTTCAAACTTGAAATCAAAAAGCTGGGGAATGCTTAAGTAAATCTTTGGGGAAATGTTATATTATTCACACATATTAGCCCAAGTCTGAATAAAGAAATAAATGCAATAATGGGATTGAATCTGTCATGTAGCTTTAAAACTATGACCCTTTCCTTAAGACAACAATTCTATAAAATGTATTCATACTGGGCAAAGTGGTTGAGAAGAAATTTAATGCAAAGAAATGTAAATGTAATATTTTAGTTTTATTGTAGTGCTTTTATTTATGTTTCTGGAATCCCTCCTCAAGAGATTTTCCATCTTTGATATGTAACCCTTAACAGAACTTTGTATAGCAGGATCTGATCAGATTAGGATTGTAAATAAGATTGTATCCAGTTACCTTGGTAAAATAAATAAATAAAAATTTAAATCACAAATGTACATGCAAAGAAAATCAGTGAATTTTAGCACATTTTCTTTCCCAATCACATCATTTTTGTGAGGATATCAATTTCTGCATGATGCAAATCAGTCACTAGCATAAATGTGAAGCTATAAGTAAACTGGATGCACACGACTGGCATGTTTTTCGACCCTGAGAATAAAGTGTCATTTGGCACTTAAGGACTGTGAGTGAGTCATGGTTTGTAATGAGGCCGAGCATTTAGTGCGAGTGGGAGGGATGTGTGGGCATCACAGACTCACAGTCAATGTACTGCTGGAGCTGGATGAAGTCCACCGGCCTCAGCTCTCTATCATCCGAGTCGCCCGGGTCTGACATCACACCAGAGCCTCCGAATATCCCTGAAAGATTCGAGAAGAAAGAGAAACACACAGATGAAAGCTGAATGCATATTCACGTCTGATGCATTTAAGACAGGTTTGGTTTTGTGTGTGTGTGTGTGTGTGTGTGTGTGTGTGTGTGTGTATGTGTGTGTGCAGTTACAGCAAGCGGAAAACCCATGATACACAATTTCCTTTAAGAGATTGATGATGAAAGAAAAAAATTAGGGTTATACACAATTGCGTATATACAATGTAGGCACATTGGTCTCATACTTGTAACATATACCATCCAGCTCATACAAAAGCCACGACGTAATCTAAACACGAGGACAAAATGAAAGTTTAGTGCTTTTTTGTGTTAATAATGTAACATTATGTGATGTAATGTAATGTAAATTGATATTAATGATGTTAAAGGGATAGTTCACCTAAAAATGATAATTTACTCACTATTTACTTACTCTCAGATGATATCAAACCTTTCTGATTTTCTTTTTTCTGTTGAACACTAAAGAAGATATTTTTAAAAATCTGAAAAGCTGTAACTATTTATTTTATTTATTTTGAATATTTATTTCTTGAGTTTTTGCAGTTACAATTTAATAAAAAAAAAATAATAATAATTAAAATAATAATAATAATACCTTACATTTATATAGCACATTTCTGGACACTCAAAGCGCTTTACACATTGGGGGGAATCTCCTCATCCACCACCAGTGTGCAGCATCCACCTGGATGACGTGATGTCAGACATATTGTGTCAGACCACACACCAGCGGGCAAATTTGGCCAGAATGCTGGGGCTAAACCTCTACTCTTTTTCTAAGGACTTCCTTGGATTTTTAAAGACCACAGAGAGTCAGGACCTCGGTTTAACGTCTCATCCGAAAGACAGCGCTCACTAAGCAGTATAGAGTCCTCTTCACTATACTGGGGCATTAGGTGCTGATCGGCCGCAGCCTTACTTGGCTTCAGTGGGTGACTATGTGAGAGTTGCAGAGAGCTATTTAAAGCAGTGCATAATAACGGTTTTTGATGTTTTTAAGTCCAAGACTATTTGTACTTTCTGGTAAAAAAAAAAAAAAAGACTAAAAAGTATGTTTACAACATTTACCAATTTAAATTCTGTATATAATGAAAAAGGCTGAATGCAAAAGTTTAAAATGACATATATTTACATACACTGAAAAAAATGATTTATTGGAATTACTACATTTATTTTAAGGTAAGGGGTTGCAAACAAGGGCTGGGCCGATAAACGATATTATATCAAATCGCGATAATATTTATGTTAATAACAATGATAAGCTCTGCACTTGTTTACTCTATAATGATCTAAAAGCCAATCACACAGCAGAAATGTGCAACAATAGGAATCAAAAACTGCGTTGATATTAGAAGTTATCGGCCGAAAATATGCTATGCTATTTAATGGACCCTCTAATTTTTGTAGCTTCAGTCATTGTTGGGGTACTTTTTTAAATCTGGAAGCATAAACAACTGATATCGAAATATATATCGTTATCATTTAATATGGAAAATAATCATCAAGATTGCATTTTTGCCATATCGCCCAGCCCTATTGCAACAATTGATATGGGCTGATTTTAAAGAAACAAATTAAGTTGAACATTACTAAATTTAATTAATTTAAATTCAGCCCATAAAAATTTGTTTGCAACCCCTTACCTTAAAAAAAAAAAAAAAGAAAAAAAAAAAGTAATTCCAATGAATCATTTTTGTCACTGTACTACTGTTGTATACTTACATCATTTGCAGTCATTATGTTTATTTTTTAGTGTTTTAGTATCTCTGGTAATTGAATCCACCATATTTGCTAATGCCATGCTCTACTATTTGAACTACATAAAATGCTTTACATTTAAAGAGTATAAAATACAAGTTAAAAACAAATAAATTAACAAAAGATAAATACAGTTGAAATCAGAATTATTAGCCCCCCTTTGATTTTTTTTCTTTTTTAAATATTTTCCAAATTATGTTTAACAGAGCAAGGAGATTTTCACAGTATATCTGATAATGTTTTTTCTTCTGGAGAAAGTCTTATTTGTTTTATTTCGGCTAGAATAAAAGCAGTTTTATTTTTTAAAAACATTTTAAGGTCAAAATTATTAGCCCCTTTAAGATGTATATATTTTCAATAGTCTACAGAACAAACCATTAGTATACAATACCTTGCCTAATTACCCTAACCTGCCTAGTTAACCTAATTAACCTAGTTAAGCCTTTAAAAGTCACGTTAAGCTGTATAGAAGCTCCTGAATATCTAGTAAAATATTATTTACTGTCCTTATTATTTACTGAGTTATTAAAACTATTATGTTTAGAAATGTGCTGAAAGAAAATCTTCTCTCTGTTAAACAGAAATTGGGGGGAAAAATAAACAAGGGGGCTAATAATTCTGAGTTTAACTGTATTTCTATTTTAGATCAATGCTGTTCTTTTAACTTTCTATTCATCAAAGACTCCTGAAAAACATGTTTTAAACATTGATGATAATAATACATGTTTCTTAATCAGAATATGAATCAGAAGGATCATGTGAGTCAAAAAGCTGGCGTAATGAAGATAAAAATTCAGCTTTGACATTATAGGAATAAGTTACATTTAAGTGACGTTTATATAAACCCAAACAAACTACTGACTATCAATCTATCAGTTTAGATCAGGGGTGTCCAAACCTGGTCCTGGAGGGGCAGTGTCCTGCAAAGTTTAGTTCCAACCACAATTAAACACATCTGAACCAGCTAATCAAGCTCTTTCTAGGTATACTAGAAACTTCCAGGCAGGTGTGTTGAAAAAAGTTGGAACTAAACTATGCAGGACACCGGCCCCTTCAGGACAGAGTTTGGATACCCCTGGTTTAGATAAACAAACTACTGCTTTTCTGTTTGTTTTACTTTAGATAAACCAAAACAAACTACTGTAAAAACTACTCTTCTTATTGTATTTTGAGTGTAGGAGTGTGAATGAGAGTGTATGGATGTTTCCCAGTACTGGATTGCAGCTAGAAGGGCATGCTATGTGTAAAACATATGCTGGATAAGTTGGTGGTTCACTCCGCTGTGGTGACCCCTGATTAATAAAGGGACTAAGCTGGAGGAAAATTGATTAATTAATTAGTTTCTGTAAATTGTTAATATCTGTTTTATCCTATAAAGTTATCACGACATTCCTTTCAAATTTTAAACTGTCATCAGTAGATGGAGCATATATGTAAGCAAATATGTAACATTGGAAATTACATAAATGCATTAATCATATAAAGCTTGTTTTTAGACATTGTTATGCATTCCAGCCTGGCTATGCAAATCAGAGCATGTCAAATCAATCGCTCATTTGCATACTGAAGTCACTGCTTCATGCTCAAGAAACCAAAACTATGTGAGCACAAAGCAAACCCACTGCTCAAAGGCCACATGACAGGAAAAAGGCTGTGTTTTTAGTTTAAAAGATTCAGTGAAACGCTGACAGAAAGAAAAAAGAGAATCATACACCACTGAACCACAAAATATGTTCAATATCAGATGATTCGATTTAAAAAATGTGTATATAATCAAATACCTGAGGCTAAAAGAGACTTACAATATCTCTCTCTCTTTGTGTGTGTGTGTGTGTTTCTGGGTCTCATCTGTAATGGAAAATGGATCAGCACTCTCATTAAGGAAAAGGGCCATCCAGGGAGATTAGCATGCTAGTGCCAAGCTAAAGTTTTTCTTTTTTCCTCCTATGCACATTCATTAAGGTGCCTTCAAACTTTTCAACACAAGCCAAACAGCTTTGATGGAGATTAAACGGGTGACCCATTTAAAGTCAGCCTTATGTCCAGAGACCTATTCCTTTTTGCAAGCAACAATTTTTAACAGCGCATGCAGGGGTGTAAATATATATTTTTTAAATTGTCATTTTATTTTGATTACAGCAAATATGTATTATGTTGAGAATAACTGACTACATATGCTTTTATACAGTTTCTTAAGAATATTTGTGAAGAAAAAAAAACCATACTCCTTACAATTTAACTTAAATATATTTTTATATTTTAGCGTTTTGCATTTAATGCGCAGTAAAGATGGTAAAGAAACACTTAAACATGCATGATTGATATTAAGGCCAAAGGAAGTTTGTTCTCAGAAAATAAGCATTTAATATTAGCTTGTTATAACTAAACATCTGCCTTTAAAAGCTTTTTATCATAAAATTGGAGGAAACATTGCAAAAGCCGAATATTATTTTTTTTGGTCAATCGATTGATCTTTCACTTTCTATCAATTTATTAAACAGGCAGCTAATGAGCAAAAAATAATCATTTGACTTTTGAAATGCTTCCTCTAATCGATCAATCAATCAATCAAATCAAATCAATGATGAGAGTTTGATTAGAGTTAATATTTTGGTTGAAGTACTGTAGATAGGGGAGTTGAACAGGCAACACAAAAGGTTTAAAGTATTTATTGTTTTATCTGTTTTAATTCTTTGTATGTCTGTCATAACATACAGCTTGAGTTTGTTTTTGAAAATGATTCAATATGCTAAAACAAGGGCGAGGCAGTGGCGCAGTAGGTAGTGCTGTCGCCTCACAGCAATAAGGTCACTGGTTCGAACCTCGGCTGGGTCAGTTGGCGTTTCTGTGTGTAGTTTGCATGTTCTCCCTGCGTTCGCGTGGGTTTCCTCTGGGTGCTCCGGTTTCCCCCACAGTCCAAAGACATGCGATACAGGTGAATTGGGTAGGCTAAATTGTCCGTAGCGTATGAGTGTGTGTGGATGTTTCCCAGAGATGGGCTGTGGCTGGAAGGGCATCCGCTGCGTAAAAAAACGTGCTGGATAAGTTGGCGGTTCATTCCGCTGTGGTGACCCCGGATTAATAAAGGGACTAAGCCGAAAAGAAAATGAATGAATGCTAAAACAAGAATGTCCTTTTTCATTTAGTTATTTTATTTCATTAATGCATTGATACAATTAATACTGTACTGTACTTTTTATAGTGCGATTAATCACATCGTAAACATTTGAAAAATAAAAGTTTGTTTTGATATAATATATGTGCATGTATTTATTTATTAGGGCTGCACAATATATCATTTATAAGTGTTTTTTGAGGCCTGTGACTGTGTGAGGGTTTTAAAAGCATTCAGCCATAAGAAATTGTACCGTTTGTAACTTTGAGAAATTAATAACGATACATTTTAATGAATTGTTTATAAATCGAAGACTAAGCAGGATTATTTTACATTTGATTATTCAATTACTGTATACCTGAATACATTTTGACTCTTCGGAAAACAATAAAACACTGTTTATTTAATTATCAGATTTTTCTTTGATTGTAGATTGTTTGTTCTATTTTATGTATATGCACTCCACTACAGTTTTATTAACCTAAAATTCTAAATTCTTTCCAAACTGTTTTTCAACTCATCTAGTGAAATGGTATTTATATTGCAATATATATTGCAGAATAAAAAAATATTGCAATGTGTAATTTTTCTAATTAGCCCACCTAAATTATTAGCCCCCCTGTTTATTTTTTCCACAATTTTTGTTTAACGGAGAGCAGATTTTTTCAACACATTTCTAAACATAATAGTTTTATTAACTCATTTCTAATAACTGATTTATTTTATCTTTGGCATGATGACAGTAAATAATATTTTACTAGATATTTTAAGACACTTCTATACAGCTTAAAGTGACATTTAAAGGCTTAAGTAATTAGGTTAACTAGGCAGGTTAGGGTAATTAGGCAAGTTATTGTATAACGATGGTTTGTTCTGTAGAATATTGAAAAAATATAGCTTAAAGGGGCTAATAATTTTGAATAACATAAAAAACTGTTTTTATTCTAGTCGAAATAAAAATAAGACTTTCTCCAGAAGAAAAAATATTATCAGACATGCTGTGAAAATGTCCTTGCTCTGTTAAAGATCATTTGGAAAATATTAAAAAAAGAAAAAAAAAAATCAAAGGGGGGCTAATAATTCTGACTTCAACTGTGTGTGTATATATATATATATATATATATATATATATATATATATATATATATATATATACACATACATACATACAGTTCATATGTGATACACAAACATACAAAGAAACAAAACTATACAAAAAATTTGTTACACTTAAATTTATAAGTTTTATAATTTAATTTATAAAAATTTAATTTATAAGTATCTTGCATCATACATATATATATATTATCCAAATATAAATATTTTCTGAAAATGGGTGTCACGGTGGCGCAGTGAATAGCACAATCACCTCATATCAAGAAGGTCGCTGGTTCGAGCCTCGGCTGGTCAGTTGGCATTTCTGTGTGGAGTTTGCATGTTCTCCCCGTGTTCGTGTAAATTTCCTCCGGGTGCTCCGGTTTCCCCCACAAGTCCAAAGACATGCGCTATAGGTAAATTGGGTAGGCTAAATTGTCCATAGTGTATGTGTGTGAATGGGTGTTTATGGATGTTTTCCAGTGATGGGTTACAGCTGGAAGGGCATCCGCTGTGTAAAACATATGTTGGATAAGTTGCGGTTCATTCCGCTGTGGTGAGCCCGGATTAATAAAGGGACTAAGCTGAAAAGAAAATTAATGAATGAATTTTCTCAAAATATATGCGTGCATGTGTGTATTTATAAATACATACTAAATGTTTTGAATGCATTTAAATCGCAATGAATTTTTGCCAAGCACTACTTTTTACTTTCACGTAAGAATACACTTGGTCAGATAATTCTACTTTCAATTTAGTACAGTTTTCACTATTTCACTATTTTACACTATTTAACATCATGATCACATACATCATTTTATTTTACAAAAATGCCCAAATCTACTTTTTTTCTGGCTGTTTCTGACAGTATTTTATGGAGATTCTCCGAATCCCCTCTGTAAAAATCGGACTTGAATATGTAAAAGAACTAAATAAATAAAAACAAACAAACCTGACTTCATAGTGTTCAGATTTCTGTGCTATAGAAATGTATGCAAATTAGTGCATATGTCATGAAATAATGTCTTATTTGCATATCGAAACATCACATTTTAGAAAACCTGTCTGCAATTCTATGAGTCAACATGGTATATGATAATAATATTAGTATTTTTTCTCCCTTATTGATCTATAGGTGCTTGTCTGAGAGCACACACACACAAAACTGGCCACACATTTAAAGCCAATAAACAAACATATGCAAAGCTCGTACCTTGACTTGACGTTTGCTGGCATGAAAACAACAGAACGAGTCTACAATTCACTTTAAAGGCATGTTTATGTTCTTCCTATAGTGAAAGAACTGAGAAACTGATAGGGCAGAAAATGCAGAGAGAATGAAGCCGAACACCCACTCCTCACATGTGATGTGAGCCAACAAAGGGTCACACCGTTCTCACTTAATTCCCTCAAAAGGTTAGTGTCGTTGCCTAGGAACTTTGTTTGTGTGGCCTATATGTGGGTGTATGTGTGTGTGTGTGTTTGTGTCTGCATGTGTTTGTGTGTGATAGGGGGAGAGAGAGAGAAAGTTGGAAAAACAGAAGCAATACTTTTCAGTGGACAGCGGAAGGTAGCCGGTGCATGACAGGTTGTTTTACATACACACTGCAGTCTTATCAATCACTTCTAAAAGATAAAAGGAAACATTTTAAATGTTATATTTATGGTGGTCTAAATATTTATGTTTCTGTGGTAAAAACAAAAAAACAAATAATAAAATAAAAATGTTGTAAGATTATGGGCTCTATAGTTTAACGATCTAAGTGAAAAGTCTAAAGCTCATGGTGCAAAAGCATTAAGGGCGTGTCTGAACTCACTTTTGCTATTTTAAGGAAGGAAAAATACATTCTGCACCCTGGCACATGGTCTAACAGGGTTGTGCTTATTCTCTTAATGAGTTATGGGTGTGTTTTGAGCATAATGTGCATTAAACCAATCAGAATCTCATCTATCATTCCCTTTAAGAGTTAGTTGCATCGCGGCATGGCACACTTGCTATTTATATGACAGACTTTGTAAGTGGAAAAACTGAATGGAAAAGCTGAACGTTTCACTTGCGAGAAAAGAGTTAAAGACCATCTGCAGCGCAAGAATAAAGAATGAGCCTCTTCATTCAGCCTCTTTACTTTCTCTTTACTTTACTTTGACTCTTTACTCCTTTACTTTCGTGGAGTAGAAAAACGGTGTTGTACGCACTCCACTGAAGACATCCATTAGCCTACATATTTAATTTAAGCACAAAGATTTGTTTCAGTTCTAGCAAACAAATAAATAAACAATAATAACAAAGTGTGGTCAAAAAACTGAGTTATATCTAAATACACGTCTTATTCTTGTGCCCCATATGGTGATGCATACGTCTCCAAAACCTGACAAATCTAAACTTGTTTAATTAAAACAAATATAGATATGCATATAATAAATACTACTACTACTAATAATAACATTATACAAATTGTCATGAATAAACTGAAAAAAAGCCCCCCGACATGATGGTATGGTTTTTTATATTTAGATTATTTATATTAATTATTGGCCCCCTTTGAATTTTTTTCTTTTTTAAATATTTGCCAAATGATGTTTAACAGAGCAAGGAGATTTTCACAGTATGTCTGATAATATTTTTTCTGGAAAAAGTCTTATTTGTTTTATTTCAGCTAGAATAAAAGCAGTTTTTTTTTTTTTTTTTAAACATTTTAAGGTCAAAATTATTAGCCCCTTTAAGCTATTTTTTTTCAATAGTCTACAGAACAAACCATCATTATACAATAACTTGCCTAATTAGCCTAACCTGCCTAGTTAACCTAATTAACCTAGTTAAGCCTTTAATTGTGCTGAAACAATCTTCTCTCCGTTTGACAGAAATTGTGGAAAAAAATAAACAGGGGGGGCTAATAATTCAGGGGGGCTAATAATTCTGACTTCAATTGTATATACATGCATACATGCATACATGCATACATACATACATACGGAGAAATACTGCAAGTATTGAACATGTCACCATTTTTCTCAAACAACATATTTCTAAAGGTGCCATTGACTTGAAAATCACTGGATGTTGGTAACAAATAAAGAAATCCATATATGAAAATAAATTAAATCTAATTAGTTTACAAATTAAGTTATGCATAATACAATGAAATGACACAGGGAAAAAAGTATTGAACACAAGAAGAAAGAGAGGTGTAGAAAGGCAGTGAAAGCCCAAACAGCAGCTGAAATCTCGCAGTAGTTATTCAGCAACCCTCTGCCCTTTGTCATAATAAATTAATATTAACTGCTTCAGTCCAACATCTACATTAGCAGAATGATAAAGATAAAACCAGGGTGGACATTTCAGCAAGACAATGATCCAAAACACAGCCAATGACACTATCAAATGCCTTCAGAGAAAGAAAATCAAGCTGTACAATGGACCAGCCAATAACCTGACTTGAATCCAATAGAAAATACAAAATAAAGATCAGATTTGATAGACGAGACTCACAGAAACATCAAGATTTTTGATCAAGTCTGTGAAAAACTCACACCTGAGCAATGCATGTGACTTCATTCTCC
Organism: Danio kyathit; assembly: GCA_903798195.1. Taxonomy (NCBI): domain Eukaryota; kingdom Metazoa; phylum Chordata; class Actinopteri; order Cypriniformes; family Danionidae; genus Danio; species Danio kyathit. Next base: position 36,242,746 of record LR812541.1, read on the forward strand.
ACATGAGCATCATCTTTAAGCTGTCATATGTATATTTTTAGTTGTTATAAACATCTGGTGAATTTTGGTGAACACCTTTAGAAATATGTTTTCTGAGAAAAATGGTGACGTGTTTAATACTTATTTCCCCCCACTGTACATACATGCATACATACCTACATACAGTTCATGTCACAAAAATAATGTCACCATGAAAAAAAGAAACAATTGGGCCTAAAGCTAGGGTTTGTTTTCATTGTATTTTTAGTAGTAAAACAGCAAGCATTACATAAGCTTTACAGTCATGCTGAATATTCCTCGACAGTCACGTCTGACACCAGCTTTAGCAGTTATTTATTTTTGAATGTGCTGATGGCTGCAGGTCTTGGATTTGCTCTTTTTCTCTCTCTGTCCTCCTGAATTTCTAATTGTTTGGGTTGAGCACAGAAGCGTGGTAATTCGATTCTGGGCTTCCTCATCACTTATTTGCATGCGTAGCTCTCTTTTATGGAGGGAGACAAATCTCTGCTTCACCAAACACTTAATAGTGCAATAAAACACAAGGCAAGCGGCTCTTTGTCAACAGTTCTGAGACTGTAACATCACTCTTCTTGGAATGTAAATTAGAAACAATTGCCAGTCATTAATGAAGATTTACATTTAGCGTCCATTTGGATTGACTGATTTTCCACTATAGAAGAGTTTTCAACTGATAATGATCTTCAAAATTTACTGTCTGCAAGATCTTTGTCCCAGATGACCAATATAGATGTAACATTTATAAAAATGCTTTATTTAATCAAATTATTTCAGCTGAAATCAATATTTCCATATTTATCTTTGTCTAATTGATTAGTTGCAGAATATGCTGGATAATGTACAGTCTGCAGCTCACAAAATTCATTCATTCACTCATTTTCTTTTCGGATTATTCCCTTTATTAATCAGGAGACGCCACAGTGGAATGAAGCATTTGTTTTACGCAGCGGATGCCCTGCAACCCATCACTGGGAAACACTCATACGCTCATTCACACACATACTGACAATTTTAGCTTAATTCACCTATACCACATGTCTTTGGAGAACCCAGAGGACACCCATGCGAACACGGGGAGAACAGGCAAACTCCACACAGAAATGGCAACTGAGCAACCGAGACTCGAACCAGTGACCTTCCTGCTGTGAGGTGACAGTGATACTCACTGCGCCACCAGCTCACAAAGTTCATATCTCTGAAGTAGCATTTTTCTGTTCTCTCTACATCTCTAATATTACACTTGGCAGCCTCTGCTAGTGCATGACAGTCATGTGTCTGCTTAGATCTTTATCCTTAAGCTATTCCAAACCATGCAGGTAAAAATGTCAGTAGAGTTACAGAAATGTCAGCTTAAGGAAGTAGTGGGTGTTTTTGTAGTAGCTAGTTTAGTGCTGCTGAGAAATTCCTTTGTGCTATGCCTTGTGCTTTGAATGTTTGTCTTAAACACATCTAAAAAATGTGTTTATCTTTTATATGTGTTAATCTTTAAATGCTGCAAAATGTGCATTTTATCCACCTTCAGAAAGAAAGAAGGTAAAGAAGGTAAAGAAAGAAAAGAAAAGAAAGAAAGAAAGACACACAGACCAGTCATGTTATATTGTTTCTATTGAAATCTAAAATAGGCCAAACCAACCTTATAAACATCTTAATTTCCCTCAATTGAGAAAAATATTTGAAACATAATATCAAGCCTAAATTTTTTACATAAATTTTTTACATGACAACAAACTAAAACACTAATCTGCGAAACAATAAAACTCCAATGCTGTATTATGCATGCCACTTCATAAAGAAACACAAAGGGTTCTATCATACACCCACCGCAATAAGGCGCAAGACGTGTTTGGCATGATTTGTTGCTATTTTCAGACCAGGGCAGCCCTAATTTTCACGTTTTGTGCCATGTTGTTTAAATAGCAAATCCATTTGCGCCACATTGTGGACTCAGGGGCATGCTGGTCTATAAAGAAGGTGTGTTAAGGTGCATTCGTGATGTGTTGCTATTTTGAGGAACTGAAATAGACCACGCCATTGCCATCTAAAAGCAGGTCTAAAGTCCAGCCCAGAGCATGTGCGCCTATGCCAATGCATCCTATGTCCAATACGCTTACACATTGCTTAATACACACATGATGTACAGCAATACACAAATATCTTTTACATATGTACAAGTTATTACTTTCTATAAATATAGAAACCACTGCCTCCAATGCTTTTTTGCCTCAGGGGGCTTTTTTCAGTTTATTCATGACAATTTGCATTTGTATAATGTTATTATTATTATTAGCTGTATTATTTATTATATGTATATTTATATTTGTTTTAATAAAAACAAGTTTATATTTGCCCACCTGTCGGGTTTTGGAGACGTATGCGTCACCATGTGGGGCATAAGATTAGGACACGTGTTTGGGTATCTCAGTGTTTTGACCACACTTTGTTATTATTGTTAATTTATTCCTTTGCTGGAAATTAGAATTGAATTAATTGAATTATTCTAAATTAGAAACTAAATTTAGAAATAGTTTTAAAACAAATCTTTGTGCTTAACAAATGAAATTACATATGTAGGCTAATGGATGTCTTCAGCGGAGTGAGTACAACACCGTTTCCTTACTCCATGAAAGTAAAAGGAGTAAAGTAAAGAGTCAAAGTAAAGAGGCCGAATGGAGGAGGCTCGCTCTTTATCCTCACGCTGCAGATGGTCGGTTTAGCTGTTTTCTCGCTAGTGAAGTGTTCAGTTTTTCCACTTAACAAAGTCCACCAAGTAAATAGCGAATGTGCCATGGCGCGATGCAATTGACTCTTAAAGGGAATGGGAGATGAGACTCTGATTGGTTTAATGGTTTAAAACACACCCATAAATCACTAAGAGAATAAGCACAACCCTGTTAGGCCATGCGCTGGGGCGCAAAGTGTATTTTTCCATCCTTAAAATAGCAAAAGTGGATTTGGACACGCCCTTAATGCTTTTGCACTATGCGCTTTAGACTTTGCACCTAGATCGTTAAAATAGAGCCCAAGTGCATCCAGAATCATCGGTTTCGGTCTAGAATTGTCATTTCGGTGTGGAAATATTGTGGAAATGTACCCTTCATTTTTGCAACCCTTTTTCATGACAGTGCGACTAAATTTTCTGGCACCGATGTCACTTCAGGTTAATCTGAGGTGAGAAATGCATCATACAAATAACTTGTAATTTGGTGCAAATCAAACCAGTTCACATTTTGTGCAAGTTTTGATTGCTTATAAATGATAGAAATCATTTATTATGTAAAGTACAGCCAGATTATTACAAAATGACATTCCAGAAAACTCTTTTTTTAAAAAGTGAGTACGTTTACATGGACACCAATAATCTGATTTTAATAGAATTATGACAATACTCTGATTAAGACTCTACCATGTAAACAGTGATTTTTGATTAATTTAATCTGATTAAGGTCATAATTGAACTAAACAGAAATGGAATAAAGACATGTGGAGTATTCCTATTTTAGTCGCATTATTGAAATGCAGCACAGACATGTTAACACTTTAATCAAATTATCACCGTCGTGTAGGATTTTCATCGCATTTTGCAACAGGATAGTCTATAAACACACGGCTGTTTGACACTATTCTCTGCACCTACCGAGTCGGAGAAGGACCACAGACACCTGCATCGCAAAATCTAGACATTTTTTTCCCCCATACGACATGCGGTATCAAATTGCATGAAAACAACACCCTTCCAGCAGTTCATACTCGCATCCAATATCTCATTTGTCACGAAGGGGCATACATGTAATGTTCCTGAATGAAAAGTAAGTGAAACACCCAAAATGACATGAAACTCCGGAGGAAATGTGGATAGCGTGGTGACACAATGATGTTAATCAAATTATGCGCTATAACATGTAAAACGAGATCATGTAAGGGACATTCAAAAAGCATCTCATGTAAACACCTTAATCAGATTGTCTTATTCAGATTAAGAAAAATAATTTGATCACTGATGTCCATGTAAACGTCATAAAGTAAGATTTATAATTCGGCAGGAATTAGAAGCACATTATTACACAACAAGACATTAAGACGTCAGTTACTTAAATGCACAAAAAGTACACTGTAAAGAGGAAAGTAAAAGAATGTAAATGGCTGTTGCATAAGGCTGACAAAGGACAGCAGTAATCGCCCATCCCCTTTCACTATCTCGCCTATTAAACTGCATTTCTAACCCACTTTACCAGAAATGCTGGACTTGGAACACAACACAGACTATATAGTGACAGAGGTGGCGTGGGTGGTTCTCACGCAAGATCAAAATACTACGTCACAAACCTGTTCTAGTGATCTAATATTAGCCATTCAAGTATTATTTGCCTTTGAACTCTATATTTAGGGACAATACTGTTAAAGCTTTGTGCTGTTTGTTCAAGCTGCCGCAAAATCCGCGGCTCTGGATCTACCTCATATATTCAAGTTTCCTCTCCTTTCCCAGAGGAACAATTGACTGCTCAAAGGTTAATTTTCATAACCTGTGCTGCCTTTTCTAATCTCATTTTGTTACAAATAACAACGCAGAGTAATGAGCTTTACATTAAAGTGAATAAAAATATAAATTAAGATTTATTATTATGAATTTAGATCTCAGTTGTAATTAATGACCTTCAATATGATATTTACACATTATGACCTGCTGTTATCAACTGTATTAAGTATTTCTTTTAGCACCAAATGCACATCTAGATCACATTCAAGTGATTAAAAAATAGCTGGAAATAATAATAGATTATGCTAGGAGGAGTATGAGAATAATACTTCATCATGTGCTTGAAATATAAAAATTGTTTCTACAGCGAATTTGCAAGGAATCAAATAAAATAATTGTTGTCATTAATATCACCATAATGTTGTTAGATTTATTAAACACTTGAATTACCTAAATTTGATTGAATTAACCCAATTAAATTACCTAAATTTAATGAACTAAACAAATAGATAGATAAATAATATTGATGCTGTTGTTATTCTTATTGTTCTTATTAAAATGTTTGTTTGAAAATCGTCATGAATATGTAATTTCCATTTATATAAAATATTATTTGCAATGCTTCACCTTAATAAATAATAAATATTGCCTATATAATAGAAATAATGGTAACATTTCGAAATAAGATTAACAAATTATTTAGAGGTATTTTTTATTCTTAGTTCACACCAACAAATGCAAGTATCTATTATAAAAAATACGTTTTATAGTAAGATGTTACCAAAATAACAAGTGCAATACAAATACTGCCTCTGCATATTAATAACACAGCAGCACTTAAACTAACTGGAATGACTACCGGTTGTGACATAAAAATTATAATTGTCATTTTTCTTGGGTTACCCGTCTGGTTCTGAGGGGAAATGTTTGTTTTGCTGGTCATTATGAGCTGCTCTTTATTAGATTAAATCAAATCAAATCAAGCCATTTCAGCTTTTCCAGGGAAACACATGCGCATCTGGCCAGAGGAGAGAGTTTCCCCGTCACTGACAGGATGAGCGAGGAGGAGGAGGACTCACGGGTTCCCCTGCTGCTCTGCTCCACCTACGCACACACACACTGCAAACACACACTCTGCCTGCTCCACACCTGCTGATTTGAGACTGATTCACTGTCCTCCAACAAAGGAGAACATTTTTGTATGTAAATGTGCAGCATATGGTGCGTTCAGGGCATTTTGCAAACACTAACAAATAAAAAAAGGTAGAAATAATTGGCAAAACACATCTAACTGTAAAATTGTAATTATCATTATCATTAAGTATTATTATCATTATTAATAATAAAGGTGCTGTACGTAAGTTTTTGACTATTTTTAAAGCATAAAATACTATAATATGTTTGCAGATATTTAAGAAACATGCCAAGTGAACATTCTTGTTTATTTGAAAAACAATGCTGAAGTCTGCTTTGAAAATGTGTTGTCCGTGCCGGAATGCTATCTTTGTTTTGGTTCTTTTAACCCGCCCACTGCCAGTTCAGCCAATTATATTTCAGGACCCCAGGTTGCTTTGGTGGAAAACAGCGCATTTCATTTATTCATTCATTCTTTCATAAAAGCTTTGAAAGCATACGTTCGTGACCAAAATGCGGACAGAAGCAGACTCCGAAATGAGACGCAGATTCAGAGTTCCACATGAGGTTATTAATTAGCAAATAATACAAATATTATAAGTGTAAACATTAGGTGAGCAGGTTACATTGTAACCCAGAGTCCTAACAACATGCTACGTGACGAGATTTGCAGTTATAAGCAATTTGGTTGTTTGCACCATACGAAACACGACAGAAATTTTAATACCGCCATTCAGAAGCACAGATTATGCACTCACTCACGAAACGGTAAGGTTTATAATCTAATTAATACATGTGAACCTTCTTTAACATTATTAAATGTAGATGCTGAATCACTCATATGAGTTTAGTGCTAAAGTTCAATTTTAAACGGTTTATTTTATTTTCAAGATCTGAGGTGAACCATCTGCTGCTGCTTTCAGTAGTATGGCAATAAATGTCATGTGAAATGGCATTCAAACTCACATTATTAGCATTTAACACTGAAAAAAGCACATGAAGTCTACCTGAGGTGATCTTCATAGATTTCTGTTGTTCACCTGTGAGAAATAGAAGCCGTTTCTAATATATTAATTTGAGGTGTTGGTTAGGAGAAAAACTCCTTTTAATATGGAGAATATTCCTTTTATTAGGTGCCGTTGCTTTTATTTAGAACAATGTTTTAATCACTAGCTCCTGTCCTCAATCTGGCAACCTGCCCTTGCATTTGTTTTGATCCAGGAGTGCAATACCTAGTTCAAACACTTGGTGTCAAACTTACATACTGCACCTTTAAAAAATTGTAAAATATTAAAAATATATATTTAGTTACAATTACTTAATGCATAAAACAAATCTAATAAATTTAATTTAACCGAACTCATGTATTTCTTAATTTATGTATTTCATAATAATAATAATTGTAATTTGTATAAAGAATAATGATAATAATAAAAACAGGAAAAAAAACTGTTTATATACCTTTTGTAATTTCATAACAGTAAATTGTATTATTGCGATTACTTTTTTATTTTATTTAAATAATTTTATTTAGTACTGTAAAGCGTTTTACAAAGAACTTTTAATATGAACAAACTCTTTACAAACTTAAATTATAAAATTATCAGTTCTTACAAACTACAGAAGATGTTTGGCAGATGTTATATTTTCATGTTATAAGAGACTTAAACTCACAGGACTTAGAGATGAAGTTACTGGGGATCATTTACTGTAAACCAAACCAAGAAACAAAAAACTAATGTATCTGTTGTTCATTCATTCATTTTCCTTCGGCTTAGTTCCTTTATTCATCAAGGGTTGCCACAGCGGACTGAACCAACAACTTATCCAGCATATGTTTTACACAGCGAATGCCCTTCCAGCTGCAACCCAGTTTTTGGAAACATCTATACACTTATTCAAATGCACACACTCATACACTACGGCCAATTTAGTTTATTCAATTCACCTATAGCACATGTCTTTGGACTGTGGGGGAAACCGGAGCACCGGAAGGAAGGAAGCCTACATGAACATGGGGAGAACATGCAAACTCCACACAGGAATGCCAACTGGCCCAGCTGGAACTCAAACCAGCGACCTTCTTGCTGTGAGGCGACAGTGCTCACTGAGCCACCGTGTCACCCTGTATTTGTTGTTGTTGTTAAAGTGGCATTATTAGAATTAAAGTTTCAGACAGTCATTAGTCACAAGTGAATCAGACGTTTGAAATGCAATCAATCACTGAATCATTCACTGTTATTACTGCATTCACAAATGACTCCTTGACTGAATCATGCTGTTTTGATCAATTAAGGTGTTGTGTGCATTTGTCCACCTCAGCCTGCAAAACAACAACTGTAAATATGTAAATAATTGGTCCCCTTTGCACATGGGTGGATCAAGATCATTTTTTGTTTACAAAATTAAGCTTCAATGATGCTTTAAGGCACATCAAAAGTGTGTTGAAAAAGTCAAATGGAGAGAAAATATTTATTGATATACTGTACAACCAAGCACATGTGGTCAGAACACAAACCAGTCGCAGGTAATGAAGTATTAAGTGTTTCTCCGATAGAAAAGCCCGTTTAAGCAAAATGCCAGCATGCATCTGTAGCTCCGTCTCTTTGCCCTTGTTTGGTATCCCCTGGTTGGTGCGATGAAGACCGAACAAAATGGTGACGGTTGGCTGGTAGCTTCTTTTGGGTTCTTCAGAAATCTATGGGTGACATCACGGATACTACGTCCATATCTTTTACAGTCTATGGTATTAAAATGTCTTCATAGTAACGTGTATGCACGTCCACAGAACAGGATTAGCAAAGAAAACTGGGATTAAAAGATCTGTTCAGCTCTCTGTGATCAGCTGCAGCTCAAGAATGAGTTTTACAAGTTTAAAACGGCTTTAAAAGAGTGCAAACTCCAACACAAATATATCAAATAAAGACTCATAAACAATCCGTAATCTATAAAACGAATCCTGAATCTGCTTCATCCATGTCTGTCAGTCTCTGTCACTGTGCTGTTTATCTGACGTACGCATTTTGAGCTAAAACTTTACACATTGGTAGGATTACACACACTTTTCACACAGGAGGCACCAAAGACTTATATTACATCTTGTAAAAGAGGTCAAATAGGAGCCCTTTAAAAACAAAAAGCAAAATAATAAACTTTCACTCTATGGTTCAAATTTGAAATGACTCCACTCTGTGTCTGAGCTGTAATGATCCACTATAAACCCGACTCTACATTGCAGATGTATTTCGATATCAAATCTGAAATGATATTATGTGAAAGCCCTACTTGTAATACAAAAAAAGTACACACTGATAACTAGTTAATAGTTTGCCCTGTTCACCTGCAGTATCTTGCCTTAAACACTCTGCAAAAACAAATGGCAGGCAAAGTTCAAGATGTGCCATAAAGCACAGGCCTGGACTGTAAAGCAGCACGAGTCACACCTTATGTGAGAACAGCTGCTGCTCTCGCCTTCTTTTCTTCTATACTACGAGTTGCATTTCAATGAAAAAGTGTCCAGTGAGGTTTTCTTAAAAGCAAGAGGCCTCAGCGGTACGCAAGGAAACCCTTTCAGCACTGACTATAACCCGCAGGCCACGTCTGAGCTTGCAGAGCAGTGGTGCAGGGCGTCCTCCTCCAGAAATGCCTGCTGCAAACACACACACAGCACGCTCGAGGAGACACATGTTAGAAACACACTTACACCCACACTACAGACACTACAGCAGAGCAGACACGCGGGAACTGTTGCGCTCGCTCGACTCCTTCCTACACAGAGCAATATCAAGAGTCAGAGCCATGGGCGAAGTGATTTAGATTTCATTAGCATGCTCAAGAGAGGGCAGGAGAAATCACAGACCGTCGACAGCTGAAACTGACTTCCACTGAAACATTACGGGCCGCATAAGTGATGATAACACATGTAATTTATGTCATCTGTGCAGGCTAAACTGCACTGAAAACACTTCAGAATCAAAAAGCAAGCACTGGAAAACCATTATCTCCAAAAACAGTTTCAAAGTGCAATGAACACACTCAGGGCTGCAGATCAAAATTTATTGCAATAAAATGGGCATTTGTTATTAATTATGGTATTTATATATTAATTCATTTGTTATTAATATAATTATACACTATTACATTAGCATACAATATAATAAATATCATTATATATTAACATAATATTAAAATATATAATATTATAATGTATACAACAGTTCTGTCTGGTTCTCGAATCTGATTGGCTGATAGCAGTGCGATAATTCTGCAATATCAGAACTCGTACAGCCTCCTCACCTTTCAATAAACTCACACAGCAGATCAGCAGGTCAATAAACTCACTACAGTTTGACAAATATTGCAGCTGTTGGGCAACAATGTACTTTTGAGGCTTTTTTTAGGCGAGAATGAAGTTGTTTAGATTGCAGCTATGCAGTTTATTTATAAGGACAGTGCCTATTTTAAATATTTATAATTTCTGAGATACAGCGCGCCGGTGGCAATTCGCCTGTCATACTGAGCAGAGCAAAAATGGTTTGACTTGTCCATACACAAAATGGCGATAGAGACCGCATAATAAGCCCTTAGAGGAGAAAAGATCGCCGAATTTTCAAACTACAGCTGATCAAATCATTGTAAAATTGGTGAGTGGACATTCTAGAGTCGATCTCTCTCTTTTTATTTTGCTGTACTGAATTTATATCAAATAATTGTAGCGTATTGTATTGTATTGTATTGGAGTGTGAGATGGGACTCACATATCAGGAATGTATGTATTTTGTGTTGGTTCACTCTTTGAATAACCCTGAGTTAACTATCTGGTTGGCCATCTGTTTGCTTAAATGAGTCTCTTGTTTTCGTTACTGCAGCCTAGTTCAGTAAAAAGAAAGAAAGAAAAAATGCCCGTATGCGTCTAGCGTTTTTCCTTATCGCAAACACAACAGTAATCTGGTAGTGATTGTGTTGCTTTGGGCTTCTTCTGAGTTAATTATTGTGATCTCCTGATTGCAACAGAGAAATACTGGGAAATCTATATATATTTTTCTGTATAAATCTATATAAAAGACACCCAGACCAAGCCAACAACTTAGAAATAAAAAAGAAAACCGCCAAATGTAATTGACTGGGCATTTAAAAATACAATTATGTTTAGTAACAGTGTTTGATGCAACACTACAGCGACTGAAATATACAACAATACAGAATACAGTGCAACGTAGACCGACTCCCGAAAAAATGACTCGTTTGAGCTGTTGTTTTTAAAGCTTCATAAACATACAGCGAGATGTGTCATGACAGAATTAATCTTATGAGACTGTTCTTTTAGTAACTAAACACTTAAAAACAAGAGATTATCTGAATAAATTCGAGTCATGAACCGCATGTTATTATTTTCGTCATCATTTACACCTCGAAAACTTTTACTGTATTATGTTACTCACTGCTGTTTACATGACGAGATACACGTGATGAGCTCATTATAAAATAAAACAAAAAATATATATTAGAATACTTATAAAAAGTCAAATATATCACTTTTAAAACGTTCTATTTGTATTTAATACTTAGGACCAAGTGATAACTTGGACTGCATTTACAAATGTACGTGAAAAGTCATTTGATTTTATCTTATATATATATTTATCATATATTTCATATATATATAAAATATGTATTTATTTTCCAATTTTTTTATTTAGTCTAAATAGTAAAATACCAATGTTTATGTTCGTCTTAATAGCATCATTTTTAAGTATTCCAATTTTGTGACAACAGGTTAAAATCTAGTTTGGTAAGCTGTGATATATCTCATCTTTATGAAAACAATCAAAATATGCACAGGACACCCTGAAGTCTGATTCATGATAATATAATCTTATCTTTGAAAATCAATTCATGAAACAGCTTCGAACTTACAACAAATCAGAAGTTTGAATCAGACTCACTAAGTGGAATCATTCAGAGCTGTTACTTCTCAAATGACTTTCAAGCTGAATCAGTCATTTAATTATTTTCCTTCAGCTTAGGTTCCTTATTTTATCAGGGGTCGCCACAGTAGAATGAACCACCATTAATTCCAGCATCGTTTTACGCAGGCGGATGCCCTTCCAGCCACAACCCAGTACTGGGAAACACCCATACACTCTCCTCACATTCACACACTATGCACTACAGCCAATTTTGTTTTACTCAGTTCATCTATAAACCGCATGTTTTGGACTGTGGGGGAAACCAGAGCACGTCCTCCCCACACAAACACGGGGAGGACATGCAAACTCCACACAGAAATGCCAACTGGCCCAGCTGGGACTCGAACCAGCAACCTTCTTGCTGTGAGGCGACAGTGCTAACCACTGATCCACCGTGCCGGCCACAGGCTGAATCATGAATCACTTTTTGTAAAGTAAACTGTCCATCATTCAGAACCAGAAACCATTGCTGTAATCTTAACCCTCCATAAATACACTAGTGAGAACCGTGATATCTTTTTGGCTCCTAATGTTTCATTTTCTTCTGTCTGCAGGCCTGATACTCTTGGGAATCTGCACCATTTTGGTTTCCAACTACACAAGCCAGAGAACATGGTGCTGTTTTACTGCCCACAGAGTGGAAATGGGAAAACACAAGCACTTTACAAGCAGCAATTTCCAGTATCTGTTCACACCACTTTTTAGAGATTAATAAGTACTTAGCACTCGCCCTGTTAGAAGTGAGGAAATTTGTCTTTAAATGGATATTGACCCACATTCCATTCACAAAGCTAGACGTTCATCTGTCCCTGTTGTGTAAATGCAGTCAGATCATGATTGAGGTTTGGGGAAAAAAACACAAGTCCAGTTCCTAAGTCCAGTTTGGCTCATGAGTTATACAAAACAGGAGATTACTGGAAAAAGAGTAAACCAACCCTGTGATTTTCTAGCCAAGCCCATAGGGCTAGAGATCCCTCAGAGAACGGGTTACTATTATCACGTATAAGCCTAGAGCTCTGGAGAGAATGAGAGACTAAATTAGGACTTTTAATTTCTTTAGGGACGTCCACAGATTTAGTGAAGAGTTTCAAATGAGTCAGATATACAAAGCCACAAAAACTAAAATACAAGCACGGGTGCGCTGATAGGATACATTCTGGTCATGGTATAGCATGAGCAGGAGTGGAAAAACAAGAATGATTGACTATGTAAGCAATTTGACAATAAGGTGTAAATGCACCGGAGCAGAACGTTTGCTTCAACCGGCGTGACTTACTGCAAAAAATATGATGTACTGTAAGGGTTGAAAACATGTATTATGATGAAATGAGACTTAACGGCATGAGTTACTGGAAACTTTTAATTAACAGAAAGTTTATTCAGGAAAACTTCGTATTACTGAAGCAGTCTGGGCAATGCTGGACTATTGATATCCATATTTATTGATAAGTCACAGGAAAAATCCAGATAATGCAACCGATTATTTAACCAGATTGGACAAGCCTGTCAAACAACATCATGACACATTATAAGATGCACACAAAATTCCTTTTTAAAACCATGGTAAGGTAATAAATAAAGCATTTTAAACACCAAGCTCTGGTGGTTTGATGGTCTGTTTTGAATGGGTTTGTGGGACCTTTCAGTTTGGGAGACCACCTTAAACCAATTTAAACACCTTAAGCTGTTTTTTTTTTTCAGCATGGTGTGCTTTGAAGCATACATGGGAAACCATGTATTTGTATGTTTTAACATGCTTATCTAAGCCTTTTGCTTCTGTTTCAGTGGCTTAAAATTTCCAAGCAGTTCACAAAACAGTATGACTTAGGGTCCACAATCTTAGAACCATTTCAGAAAAAGACACCCAGACCAAGCAACAACTTGGAAAAAAGAAGAAAACCACCAAATGCAATTGACTGGGCATTAAAAAAATACAATTATGTTTAGTAACAGTGTTAACATGAGTAACATGAATAACATGAGACGTATGAGACTGTTGCTTTTAGTAACTAACACTTAAAAACAGGAGATTATCTGAATAAATCGAGTCATGAACCGCATGTTATTATTTTCGTCATCGTTTACACCTCGAAAACTTTTACTGTATTATGTTACTCACTGCTGTTTACATGACGAGATACACGTGATGAGCTCATTATAAAATAAAACAAAAAAAATATATTAGAATACTTATAAAATCAAATTATATCACTTTTAAAAACTTATTTGTATTTATTACTTAGGACCAAGTGATAACTTGGACTGGCATTTACAAATGTGCGTGAAAAGTCATTTGATTTTATCTTATACATGTTATATATTAGACGATGTTGTATTACAACCTGAATTTGTCTCATAATGTGCTAACAACTCTAGCGGGCAGCTGATTTAACTATATTTCTTCGTCAAACTACTAATGGATTCTAAATTGAACCGTTAAGGAACCGAACTCGTCAGGAAGATTCGAATTTAGAACACATTCCTTACGATTCCATTCGTCAGCTAGTCAACATTCTAGGCATCGATAAAAACGTTCGAACGAGAACATGAACGCGCCGTTTGAACAGACGTGAGTTTTGAGTCTTGTAAAATTATGCTTTATAACTACATGTAGCACAGTTCATAATCACCGTTACAGATTTAAATGTTGTGAACTCATTAAAAAGTCGCTTGTCCGACCACAATAATAAACAAACATTGCCGTTACCTTAATGTCTTGAGGTCTGCAGGACAGTGATTCTGTCTTGTGTGTAAAACAGACTCCACGAGCAAAACCCGAGTCAGATGCGCTCAAAATCTGCTTTAACGCTTGAAAAAAATAAGTAAATAAGTGGCGAAGGAGCCAGAAGCTGCTTCGTCTGTGAGAAAGCGTTTAGCTGTGTTTGTCCGGTGGAGAACTGACAGTGAAGTGAACACGCCTAACTGTGAGTGACACTCCCATACAGTCACAGCACCGCCCGCGCTAAACCGAGCACTTTGATGTCAGACAGACAGATATCAAATCCAAATATCAGTTTTGCAATGGTGCTGGAAATGGATGGAAAGATAGAATGATGAACAAATGGATGGACAGATAGATAGAAAGATAGACAGACAGGAGGTTGGCAGTATTTGTGAAAGATTCAACTGGAACTTGTTATATTTGGTCCACACACTAACAGATCAACAGGGTGGTGTGACATTTACACTATTAAAAAGTGTCATCATTAAAATGCCATCGCTTTTTGGTTGTGAGATTTGTCATATCTGCAACTTTTAAACTGTCTAGGTCCGCTCAAACAGTTGGCTTTTGTGATAGCTTATGAGATCATAATATAAATGAAATCCAAATACCAGCTTCGCAATTGTGCCGAAATGTACGGATAGATAGAATGATGAACATATGATGGAGAAATGGACAGACAGACAGACAGACAGATAGAGACACTCACCGGCCACTTTGTTAGGTACACCTTACTAGTACCGGGTTGGACCCCCTTTTGATCTTTAGCCTTAATCTTTCGTGGCATAGATTCAACAAGGTACTGGAAATATTCCTCAGAGATTTTGGTCCATATTGACATGACAGCATCACGAAGTTGCTGCAGATTTGTCGGCTGCACATCCATGATCCGAGTCTACCATTTCGCTACATCCCAAAGGTGCTCTATTGGATTGAGCTCTGGTGACTGTGGAGGCCATTTGAGTACAGTGAACTCATTGTTATGTTCAAGAAACCAGTCTGAGATGATTCACGCTTTATGACATGGTGTGTTATCCTGCTGGAATTAGCCATCAGAAGATGGGTACACTGTGGTCATAAAGGGATGGACACGGTCAGCATGGTCACCTGTGCAAATTGTAGCCTCCGTTTCCTGTTCTTAGCTGACAGGAGTGGCACCTGGTGTGGTCTTCTGCTGCTGTAGCCCATCTGCCTCAAGGCTGGACGTGTTGTGCGTTCAGAGATGCTCTTCTGCATACCTCGGATGTAACGAGTGGTTGAGTTACAGTTGCTTTTCTATCAGCTGGAACCAGTCTGGCCATTCTCCTCTGACCTCTGGCATCAACAAGGCATTTGCGTCCACAGAACTGTCGCTCACTGGATATTTTCTCTTTTTCGGACCATTCTCTGTAAACCCTAGAGATGGTTGTGCGTGAAAATCCCAGTAGATCAGCAGTTTCTAAAATACACAGACCAACAGGTCTGTCTTCCTCATACTGATGCTCAGTTTGACCTGCAGCAGATCGTCTTGACCATGCCTACTTGCCTAAATGCATTGAGTTGCTGCCATGTGATTGGCTGATTAGAAATTTGTGTTAACGAGCAGTTGGACAGGTGTACCTAATAAAGTGGCCGGTGAGTATAGATAGATGGATGGATGGATGGATGGATGGATGGATGATGGATGGATGGATGATGGATGGATGGATGATGGATGGATGGATGGATGGATAGATAGATAGATAGATAGATAGATAGATAGATGGTTGGCAGTATTTGTTTAATCAACTGGAACTTGTTATATTTGGTCATTTACACTATTGAAAGTGTCATATCATTACAATGCCATCGCTTTCAGTTGTGGATTTGTCATCAGAGTGATGTATTCACATCTGTACTTTTAAACTGTTCAGTCGCTTTAATAGTTACACAACATAATTAAATGGATAACAGAATTAAATGGATAGTTCACCCAAAAATAACATTTACTCACTATAGTTACTCTCCTCAAGTGCTTCCAAACATTGAGTTCTTTCTTCTGTTGACCACAAAGAAGATGTTGGAAACCCTTAAGTATTGACATCCACAGTAGTTACAAAGTCAAAGAAGAAAACAGGTCTTGTCACAGGATTTTATTTATTTTGATCGTTTTGTGGGTGAACTTTAAGCTGCAATATATTTGATTGCCCAAATTGCCTTGATTAACCGATCCAGGAATTTGTGGTACCAGATTGTAAAAGCTCCAATCAAATCCTTGCTTTCTGAAAGGGATTAAAGACCATTTCATTTATTAGGGAGACATGAAACAAAAAAAAACTAAACTGTTAAACTGCTCAGGCATTTGCGATTGCTTATGAGATTTGAATATGAATGAAATCCAAATATCAGTTTTGCAATGGTGCTCAAATGGATGGATGGATAGAAAATATGAACAGATATAAACATGAACAGATGAATGAATGGATTAATGGACAGACAGATAGATAAATATAGACAAACAAACATATCGAAAGAAAATGATAGACAGAAATGGACAGAGGATGAAGATATACGTACACTCAAAAAATGAGTTTTGCTGCTTGTTCAAACTAGTTAATATGAGTTGAATTAACACAATTTTTGAGGCTTTTTGGGCCAACTTAAATGTTTTTTGTTCAAACTACTTGTTTAAAATGAGCTTAAACAACACAATTCTTAAGATTTGTTGTGACACCTTAATTGTTTATGTTCAATCTAAATAAATTTGTAAAAAAAAAAAAAAACTTAATTCCTTTATGTTGTCCAAACTCAAATCAATTATGTGGAACCCTTCATTTTTTACAGTGTACATGTATGTATATAGTACATGTATGTCTATATAAATGGATGGATGTCATCAAAAGAGAGATCAGTGAGTGTTGTCAGCGTGGAGCAGGATCTGGAAAACAATGTGACATTCCGTTTCCTCCACTGCCACTATAATGGGCTGGATTAAAATGACTTGCTGCATTAGTGGCCATGGCCCTGCTTCAAAGAAAATACCAACAACAGGAGGATTATTCCAGTGGGCACGACTGATGCGTATGAGCGTGTGTGTGTTTGCTCGTGCACTGTTTGTGCTCAAAACACTGAACACACAGAGATCAGCAGATAAAAAGTGTCCACACGTTCACCAAAAAATAAGAGCATCAGTTTAGTTAGCTGAAAACAACACTAGTAGTTTAGACTGTGGCTCATTTGAGAAGGAAAACGTCGCATTAGTGACATTGTGTGGTAGAAGAGAGGAAAAACAGCAACAAGAGGACAAGACCTCTGGGTGCTGATATTTTTGTTTTTTAAAAATCGCAGCTATATCAACAACAATTTAATTAATGTTATTTCTACAGCGCTTTTACAATATAGATTGTGTTAAAGCAGCTTAACATAGAAGTTCTAGTAAAGTGAAACTGTGTCAGTCCAGTTTTCAGAGTTGAAGTTCAGTGTGGTTTAATTTTCACTGCTGAAAGTCCAAACACTGAAGAGCAAATCCATCAATGCGCAGCTCCACAAGTCCCAAATAAAGCAAGCCAGTGTTGAGGAACAAACCTTACCAATTGACGAAAGTGATGAAAGCTTGAGAGAAACCAGGCTCAGTTGGGCACGACCCTTTCTCTTCTGGCCAAACTTTTAGTGCAGAGCTGCATTCTTGGCACTGGAGGCACGTGCAACGAGGAGAAGCTGCAGGTGTGAGTAGATCACCGGTGGATGTTCAGGCTGGCCCACAGGATCAATGCCGAGACTCGTCTGTCACTGGGGTCTTTCAGGAATCAGTCTCACGCTCTCCACTCCTCCATGACCTGGCACCTAAACTCTGGAACAGCCTTCCTAGCACAGTTCGGGAGGCAGACACACTCTGTCAGTTTAAAACTAGATTAAAGACACTTTAAAGATCTCTTTGCATTGGCATACACATAAAACACAAATGCTTTGGAAATCCAAATGCTCTAAAGGATTGTTAGTCTGCATTATTTAGCGCAACCGGAGCCGGGAACACTTCCCAAAAGACATTATAATATGAACGGCATCTGCGCTTTTGTTAGTCTGTTTTTATTATTCCCAAGGTTTCCATAATCCTGGACCAGGCCGTATCCTGAGCAGCTGCAGTGGTGTTCATGGAAGAGTGGAGAGCATGAGACTGATTCCTGTAAGACCCCAGTGACAGACGAGTCTTCGCATTGATCCTGAAGGTGGTGACCTCTCCTCCTACAGCTTCTCCATGATGGATGTCCAGCTTTCTCCAAACTCCGGCGCTTAGACTGCAGCTCTGCACAAGAAGTTTGGCCATAGGAAAAATGGTCGTGGCCCAACTGAGCTTGGTTTCTCTCAAGGTTTTTTCCCTTCACTTTCGTCACTAGGTGATGTTTGTTCCACGCTGCTGTCGCCACTGGCTTTCATGGTTCGGGACTTGTGGAGCTGCGCATCGAGGAATTTGCTTTTCAGTGTTTGGAATTTCAGCAGTGAAAATTGGACTGACACAATTTCTATTTACTATAATCTTCTCTGTTAAGCTGGTTTGACACGATCTACATTGTAAAAGCACTATAGAAATGAAGATGAATTGAATTGAATGACCGCCACAGCATCTGCTCAGGATACGGCTGGTCCCAAGATATGGCCACCTCTAGAAGTCCTCTATGGTTGGTATCATCTCAAAGCAAGCAACAAGAGGACTATCAGGCTAACAATAATAATGATGACAAAGACACAGGCGTCGTATTGCAAAATCAATGATATTTATTCATATTCTGTCAGTAACCCACAGCACGAAAGCAAGAATAAAAGACAACAAAAACAAACAAACAAATAGAAGAATGCCACATCCACGGACAACGCTGCAGCGAGAAACATGAGCTCTTTGAACATTTCATCCCTGACATCAGATGATAAATCCTGAGAGTCAAGAAAGTCCTGCGTGTCCAATAAGAGATGATGCAGCGAGCATGAACGAAAAAACAAAAGCATTATTTCATGAATGGCATTTCCTAGCAGAAAGTGATCCCATCCGTCAAGAACCGAGAAGTGAAAAACCACTGTGCCTCGTCTTTGTGAGATGATGTGCGGAGAAGCCGTGTGACACATTATAGAGCGATCATGCAGTCGAGTGTCGAATGAAGTGTGATAAGGCAAAGTTCACAGACATCTCTCCTTAGTTCACATAGACCTGGCTGAATATTGCAGAGTAAAACATTCTGGGTCCTTAGTTTTTCAGCTCTTATTAAGCAACATTTGCAGAAAAAGCTACTGTAAACAACGCACTTAGCATTCAGGTCTATGTAACACTGAAGCAGAAGACACACACACACACACGCACGCACAAAAGCTCTGAAGATACATTTCAAAAATCGCAGAACTTACATTTTCGGTGTTCGCGAACATCATCAACAACGAAACGAAAAAGCAAGCACGATGTGCATACAACACAATAAAACACTTTGGTTGCAGAGACAACGGTCGTACAACACAAATCAAACCGATTCTGAAATCAATTATGTACAACGAAAGAATGTGAAAAAGGCAAAATAAAAAAAACGCTTATCCAGGAATCAATTGCACAATATACACAAACATACAACCGTCCCATCTCTCTTTATTTAGTCGTTTTGAAAATTTGTGTTACGTGATGGATGTTAACCACAGCAAACAGGGCCAGATATGGTTGAGACCGTGTTTTTAACATTAGATATTTTTTTATATTTGATTCATTTATGGTTTTGATAAATCTCTAAAATAACCATTGAGTTCACCCTAAAACTAAATATTATGGTTCAATTGATAGCCAGTAGAAAATAATACAAAATAATAGTAATAAAAACATTATTTTTGGAGAAATATTACATTGAAATTTGAGAGTTTCTAGTTGCACATAGTCGATTAGAAACTTTTCAGACCATTAAAAAAAAAGTCTATTATCATCACACTATTATTTCTGATCGATAATAGTGTGATAGCTTGTAATGTTAGTAGAAAAGTAAAAAAATATTTTCAAAAATTGATTTTGGAGGAAAAAAAAAAGCAAAGGAAATTAACTTTTTGTAGTTGCACATCGTGGAATAAAAGGGATCTTAAAAAATATTAAGATTCTAATCAATATTAGTGTAATAGCCAGTGATGCCAGAATAAAAAAATAAAATGTTTTGAAAGAAAAAGAAATGGAATAAATGGTTCCGACCAATAATAAAATAAAAGCCAGTGATCCCAGCAGACTACAATAAAATAAAACAAACAAATAAAAACATTTCTGGAGAAATAAACTTGATTTGAAACAAACAAAACGATTAACTGATTTAACTGATTTCCATCAAAGATATTCTCCGCACTCCAAAAAATGCTTTTCTTACTTAGATTTTTTTGTCTTTTTTCTAGTCCAAATATCTAAAAATTCTTAAATCAAAAGCATTTTCTAGGCAAGCAAAACATATTGTCTTGTTTTAAAGAAATAATGTGTCAAAATTAAGTGAGTTTTTACTTAAAACAAGCTAAATAATCTGCCAATGGGATAAGGAAAATAATCTTATGTCAAAAGGAAAAACAAGATTATTTTGCTTACCACATAGGCAGATTATTTTGCTTGTTTTAAGGAAAAACTCTTAATATTGACACATTATTTCTTAAAACAAGACAATATATTTTGCTTGTCCAGAAAATGCTTCTTGATTTAAGAATTTTTAGATATTTGAACTAGAAACAAGACAAAAACACTACAAAAACAAGAAAATCATTTTTTGCAGTGCCATTTCTTTCTTTCAAACATCTTCACCAAACGAGATTCATGACATCATCTTGTGTTTCCAATCACCACACAGTGCAAACACCAAGCAGACATTTTATCTAGCATACTTTAATCATAGCTCTCTTAAAAAAAAAAAAAAAAAAAACAACGAGATCCATGGCAGCTAAAACACCCTACTCTAAACAGCAAACCGAGATGAAGACAGCAAAAAGGTCCACTACTCTATTAGAACAAGAACAGATAGTATATTTGTCTATATTTATTTATCATCTGTATTTACAAGATTCTTAACTGCTCTTTTACACCGTCCAAAGCTAAGAGTAACGTCTACTTGCTCTCAAGAGGGAAATAAACATTAAAGGGGAAATTAGAGATCACTTCAAATCCTTCTGATCGCTAAAGTTAAAACGTGTACCATCGTCCCTGATAATGCTTCAAGTTGTTTTTTAGGGTCCACTTTTTGAAAAATGTCCTTTTAAGGCAAAGAGAATGGGAATGCTGGAAGTCCTCAAATAAGCAGAGCGTGCCTTTCTTTCTTAAAATTTGAGGTAACGACTGTCGAAGAGGTCTTGATATTTTTAGTGGAATAAATTGATCTTTTTTTTAGAAGGGGGGAATCATTCAGTCTCTGTAAACCCCTTGTCATTATTGGCACCCACCTATGTACAGCCTATAAGATCTCCTCCACGCCATGAGCGAAGATCATAACCAAACCCGGCTCCAGAATCATATCTTCCCCCATGTGCTGGTTCTCGCAGGCCATCACCACCACCGCTTGTTCCCCGGGATGCGTTTGGCTACATAGTTTTCATAGTAACGGCGGTTTCATCTGCCGCGGTCTCCAGCGTGGCCAAACCTTGAGGCCAGTTCCGCTCGTGGGCGTTTTCTATGAGGTCGCTGACGATGGACAGCGGGCATCCACTGTCGATTAGCGAGCGCTTGATGACGGCCTGCAGGACGGCGTCAGGTGTGGAGATCATTCCTCCCCAGCGGGTCAAGCGTTGCGGGCTGGAGAGAGTTCACCCCCTGTGGGTAAAACAGTAGAGTCAGATTGACTCATGAACACCCAGTGCTGGGGAACACCCATACACAATCTCTCATTCACATGCAAACACTACGGTCAATTTAGCTTATCCAATTCACCTAAACCGCATGTCTAGTTTGGACAGTGGGGGTCCAGTCTATTTACTTGCTTATGTAAATATGTGTAAATATATATTTGTTCTGTTTTTATGTTAATTTCAGTAATTTTATTGACTATTATTCAAATGCCTCCCCCTGCATCCCACGCCTTCGTATGCTTATCACCCCCAGTGTGGGTAGACGGGTCTGTGACCAGCGCTCTCTAGCGGCTGGACAAGAAGGCCGTCACCTATATCGGACTATCTCCACATCCCCTGTTGCGATGTTATGTTTATGTGCTTGTTCCTGAGGGCTTTTTTTTACCTCTCGTCTAACCTGCCTTCCTCTGAAATGTGTGATGTTTGTGTATGGTCGGAGGGGTCCAATTTCACTGCATGTAAAAGTGTATGTGACAAATAAAGGCTTTCTTTATCATCATCATCATCATCATCATCATCATCATCATCATCATCATCATCATCATCATGTTTGTATGATTTATGTACAATACAGTTTGTAAAGTAATATTTTCTGTCTTTTAGTGCAGTGTTTCTCAACCACGGTTCTGGAGGACCACCAACACTGCATGTTTTGGATGTCTCCTTTGTCTGTCACACCCGTTACAGGTCTTTCAGTCTGTGCTAATGAGTTGATGATCTGGATCCGGTGTGTTTGGTTAAGACACATGGAAAATGTGCAGAGCTGGTGGTCCTCCAGGAACGTGGTTGAGAAACACTGTTTTAGTAGATATATTATATGAGAGACTTGTTTTGTTCACCAAAAAAATGGATCTAATTGGATTTGCATGGTAAACAAACAGATGTTTTACAAAATTCTGCACAGAAATATATTGATATTTACTGAAATTTGTGATGCGCAACATAAAAATATAATTATTAAATGATTAAATATGGAGTTATCTGTTTTGAAACTAATATTTGCTCTTATATTTATATTTGCTCCATCTCTTACCCTAACATTGACAAACATAATAAAAGGTTCAACAATCTGCAGAAATCTGCTGAGTTTTCTGTGGGCACATATTCCATGTGGGCCTACTCATAAGTTATTTATGTGCTCATAATGTACATAGTAAACGGATGTTTTTATCCACAGCAGAATACAACCAACTTATAAATACTAATACAATTCATTAAGGGGCAATGTTAGCACAGTAAAATAGATTTCCTAGGAAATGTTTTCCCTTCATATAGGCATTTTTTAATGACCTCATGTCAAACACAATCAGTCAGAATATTATAAACTGTTACAAAACATATTTAAAACTACATGCAACTTAAATTATAATTGACATAAAAAATCACTAATTTCAAGATAGGGCTGCAATATTATAAAAAACTATTTATTATTGTTGACTTTTGCTCTTGATGTTTTAATAATGATTATTAAAGTCAATTAAAAGATAAAGCATCTGGAAAAACAGCATATCATGGGCAAGACCGTCTGGAAACACAAACAAAACATCCAAGCCTAGTCTAGTAAGTCTAGTCCAAGTTATGCAAAAACTCCTGTTATGATCACTGAAGCTACAAAATTAATTGGTTAAACTGTTTCAGAACATTTGTTTATAATGACACAAGAAAGGTGACTTAAAAAAAAAAAACGTGGACAGGTTGAACAAGCTTACATTTTTCACATTTCACTGTAACTACAGGAATTGTTTATTTGCATTATGCTTTTTTAATAAGCTAAATACAGAACAGAATAGAACGGAAGACTTACTCCAGGATCTCATTGTACTCTATGCTCTCCTCCAGGTTCTGTAAATTTGGGTTAGCGCTGCGTATTGCTCGCATGTACGCTTTCAGGAGCTGGATGTCACGTTTCTGAAAAACAGATATCATATGCATTTACAAAAACAGCATGGTATGCGTGTGCCAGGGTTTCCACTCAAGGACTTAAAGCACCATCATTTTCAAATGAAGAGCCTTTTTAATTCCCCCAGCATATGTAGCGCCATGAAAGTTCTTACTGTACTTAACATTTCACTTACACTTAATAATTAAATAATTTGCTAAAAATGTCCTTAAGAGAGTTCATTTCATAAAAAAAGTCTTCTGGAATCATTAAAAGCAGGACAGTCCAGTAGAATGTGTTTTACAGTAAGGGGAGTTGTGCAGTACACACACAGAGTAGGGTTTTCTGAACAATACTTGTACAGCATTTATTAATCATAGATCAACATTTACTAATGCATTATTGACATCTAAAGTCATGCTTGTTAACATTAGTTAATTCACCATGAGCTAACAAGTACCAAAAATGAATACTGTATTTTCATTAACTAAAGTTATTTATCATGAACAAATACTGTAATAAATGCATGCGTCATTGTTTGTTCACGACACGTCAGTAAATGCATTAACTAACATTAACAAATACAACCTTTTTGTAAAGTGTTACCAAAGAACTGCTAATATTCAAATGTGGTTTCTGAAATATTGATAAAATGTGCATTATTTCTCATGTCTTGTACAAGATTTAAATTTCAGATTTCTAAATTAAGAATTGATCATTTTTTAGTTCTGTTTTTGACAGAAGCACAATACAACTGCTGAAATAACACCATAAACGAATTTCATTTCAAATTGAATTCAATCACTTTCAAGGACCTATGTTTTTTTAATGGCCTGTTTCCACTCAGTGGTACAGTACGGCACGGTTCGATACGCTTTTATGGCCGTTTCCACTGTCAAAAGGTACCAAAAACTAGTACGGTACAGTCCGCTTTTTGGTACTTTTTATGAACTGTACTGTACCACTTTAGGGGTACCCTTTTGAAAGGGTACCTAGCATGACAAAAGGGTACCAAAAGGCGGAGCTAGACAAGCAGCTGAACGCTATTAGTTTACAGAGAAGCATCACTAGCGCGTACACAAGCCAGGACAATGAAAACAATTGAAGCGCCATTTTTAAAGACACAGCCGAGACATTACATCATAATAATATATAAATATAATAACGAGCCATGGTTGACCTGAGCTCAAACAAACCTTGTCGTTGTCTTGAACAGCCACAAAGCTAAGAAGAACAAAATCTGCAGTGTCCTGTTTTTTGTTTTACGAGCCAGTCTAAAAGTGCGAGCGATTTCACTTTCTTTAGAGACCTCGCCAAGCGACTATATTTGAAATAACGAACTGCTTGAGCTGATGATAATAACGCGCGCTTGATTATTGAAGTGCTTCTAACATCCGATCCTTTCAGAAATGGACAAACATGAGAGTGAAGCGTGAAAAAAAAACAAAGGAGCAAATGATTCTTTCAGCAACCGAAACTATGAACAAACTGGCATGTTTAACTATTATCATCGCCTTTTGTACTATTATGAGCTTGGAATGACGGAATTACTTTCTAACAGAGGATACATGTGCTGGTGAAGATAAAAGATACAGATGAGAGGTTTGCACTGACTGTGCGCTGTATGTTGCATGTTGTTTTTGAACCCAAATATGAACTAAATGTGTGCTGTGTGTAGTTTTTCTGTAACTGGTAACATATCGGAGACTGTAAGGGTCTGTGTTTATATATATTGCATTCATTTATTTATTTTATATAATTGCAGATATTAGAGTAGGCTATTTTTATCATTGATCAGCAGTTATAATCAAATCATGTTCATAGAAAGGTTAGTAATGAACATTTATACACAAGTATTTATGTGTATAAAGCATCTGTTTTGTGAGAAGTGCTTCTCATATGATATGTGAACGACCCGTACAGCTTTATTGTGACATTTCCTCAAGCGAGAATGACGTCGACTGAAACTTTCTGTCGTACACCATGCCCACCAAATTGGTACCCTTTTGGCAGTGGAAACGCAAGCCTGATAAAGGTGATCCGTACCGTACTGTACTGTACCACTCATTGGAAACGGGCCATAAGTTCATTCCAGGCCTTGATTCCATATGTTTGAAATTCAAGTACTTTCAAGACATGTGGGAACTCTAGTGTTTGCTGAACAGAAGTGAAGATCCAAGATAAATGCCATGACAGTGACACCTAGGCAGCTTCATGATAAGGTATAAAACACACAGGTCAGACCTGTTCTGCAAGTTGGTGCTTGTGCTCCGCTGCAGTTTTCTCCAGATCTGCAATTTTGGTCTGCTGTTGCTGCACTACACTGCGAAGGTGCTTAATACAGTTATGATTGGGCATCTCGTCTTTGGGCATTTCTAGCCTGCAGAGCAATAACAGAAAAAAAGTAGGTGTGATTAAAATGTCAAACAAACCCTAAAGACAATTATCTGCCATTGACACATTAAAAAAAACTGTGAAACACAGAGCTGAAACCCCCCACATTGGTGCAGCACATTTTGGCATAGAAAACGATTAAAAAGCAACACATTCTACTCCTAAAGATTGCTGCGCATTAGTAAGTGAGAACACAAAGATGAAGATAGTGGTTCATGACCTACCCGCAGCCTTCCTCACACGTGACGGGCCGTTTGGGGTTGTGCTCGCAGTCTTTGAGGTGCGACTGCAGCTGGTCGAGGCGAAGGGTGGCTGTGCAGCCGAAGCCGGCGTTATCACAGGAGATCTGCAGCTTGGAGAGCATGTTGCGCATGATGCGGGGGACGGGGCGAAGGTGTGCGAGAGTCACCACGGTGCGGTCCACAGGGCAGATCTGCTGCTGCGCAAACCACTGCGTGATGCAGGCGTTACAGAAGGCATGCTCACAGTGCGGGGCCTGAGACAACACACAACACACAGATTGATCAGGATGTAACTTGAACTCAGTGTGCAGTGTTACATATATGCATGTATTATTATAATTACTAAACATAGCAAGAACAATAATGAAATGATATTAGAAAAAAACTACCATGTTTTTTTACACTAAATTACAGAAGAAAACTTCTAAATATCATTCAGTGTAACAATAGTTTACATAAACCAACAATTGTCATGTATTAAATCTCCAGCCCTTTTTTTAAGATTTAGCAACATTTACTATTGACCTTATAATAAAATGTGAAAGCTTGTTTTTGCGATTGTTTAGAACTTCTGATTCATTCCGATGCGCGCACACACACACGCACACACACACACACACACACACACACACACACACACACACACACACACACACACACACACACACACACACACACACACACACACATATATATATATATATATATATATATGCATGTATATAAATAATGGGATCAAAATTCCACCAAATGTATCGCGTCACGGATCAAAAAATGATGCGCGTAAATTAAAAAGAAAAATTGACATTGTGTAAAATTATAACACGCAAAAACGAAAACTAAACACAAAAGAGAAACAACAAGGTTGCGTACCGAAACCTAATGATCGTCAATCCAAAATTTAAATGCAATCAGACAAAATCAGTTTTTCCGCTCATATTTAAATGTTTTGTGCGTTTACATTTTTTTCCCCTCCACTCTTGTTCTCACATTCCGCACTTGAGTTTCCAAAGGTGCAAGTCAAGTTTCATCGAAATCATGGGCTTCAGCGTCATCATTGGTCCACTAGTCGAGATTGACAGTTGCTCCTCCATCTTGCTAATTTACTATGTGCTTGAGTAAAATAAAAATGTCTTTTAAATTTACAAAATCCTGTCAAACTTTTTTCTTTTTTTTTTTTTTTTAAATGACAAGTGTCATTTAATGTCATAACAATGGTATGCTAACTTAAATGTTTAAACAAAGTTAAAACATTGTACTGGTGTTTTAGAAAAATGAATTTAGATATACTTTTTAAAAATTATATTTTTTGTTATTTTGACCAATTGACATTTTACCCTCTAAATGACAAAAACGAAGTATTTTAAATTTAGAAAACAAAAGTCATCAGTAGTTTGCAAAACAAAACAGTTTTATTCAAAAACACAACAATAAATTGTAAATCCAGAGAATTGTCAAATAGTCAATTATTTTTACACATAGCTTTATAAATATACAATGTGTGTGAACAAAAGTATCTATCTGGTATTGCCTAGATTTGGCCACTTCCCCCACCACTGGCAGGTTTTACAGAAAGACAACTCCCTTGTGAAACTCATTTGCTCAATGGTCTCAGAGCAACGATACGTGATAACCACAAACCCATAATGTCACGACAGAGGTCGAGCCTCTGACACTATTCTCAAGGTGTTCTAGGATGTTGAATGAAAATAACACAGACCTGCACTGGCTCCTCCAGCACCCCGCTGCAGATGGGACATAACAGATCCTCGTCCACCTCTCCTTGGAACCTGGTGACGTCGTACCCCATGGCACATTACCAGAACCCTTTGATATCTGAAATGAAACAAGCAAGAGGAGTGTGTCATGAGAACGATACGCTCAGCTGCCCGCCAGATCCCCTGATGCAGAAATGCATGAGATGAACTGGATGTACAACAAAATGAAATTGAAAACTTCTAGCCTTTGTGGGCTATTTTTCAGCCAACACCAAAAATAGCACAGGAACTGCAAAAAAAGTGGGGCTTAAAAGTGGGCCTCAAATCCAAAGCAATGTCATTTATTTATTTAATAGAAATGTAAAGATTTAAGACAAGACACTGCAGGCAAAACAGATTTTTCCTGCACCTGTCATTCACGTTATCAATTTGTGTCTGTAGATTTCAATTACAACACATCAGGGACATGCAGAGACCTTTTAAGGGGCAGGGGCTCAAATGAGAAAAAAGGGCACTTTTTATTAAATAATAATAATAATAATTGTACTTATTATTACTAAATAAGATGCATTAAAGGAGATTTCATCCTAAATTCACCATATAATCACCCTTAAAAAGATAGTTCATTCAAAACTGAAAATCCTGTCACCATTTACTTGTTCCAAACCTATTTGACTTTTTTTTCTTCTGTCGAACACACAAAATAATATTTTGAAGAAAGCAAAGTAGGTAAGTTTTTCCTACTCTGGAAGTCAATGATTTCAAGTTTATAGCTTTCTTTAAAATATATTTTTTAATCTTTCATTCGTTAGGGTTCAACAAAATAAAGAGACAAAGATTTGGAACCACTTGAGGGCGAGAAAATAAAAACCTTTGGGTGAACTATCCCTTTTCAATCTATTATTTTGTTTGAGGTTTTTTTTCTGTTGAACAAAATAATCAAATATTTTGAAGAATGTAGGACACACTGATAGCCACTGACTTCATGAGCTAGCCTTTATGTACATGTTTTATAGCTTCGATTAACATTAAATATTCTGAATAAATGACTGCGAAAACGAGAGGGCAATATTTTCACTATCCAGCTGTCTTTTCTTCATTACATTAGCCTGTATGCCTATAATACCGCCCTGCCTAAACTTTAGCTAACTTATTACATGGTTGTTAATCAGGTGGATGTTAGCAAGACTAAAAAGCCTATTTGCTTTTGAACTTTTGGATAAATAGCTGACGTTAAATTTGAGCCTCAGGTAATCTTTTGTTAACCGTTACTCACCTCCACACAATATAGATGAATGACGGATAAATTTACATCGGTGGTTCTATCGATCATATCGTGCTGTCGTAACGGAGGTCAGCTGGTAATGTATGTTTTACACACACTCCGTCTGCAGTGTGTGTATGGGCCAGACTGTAAAGCTATGGCCTGGATGCAGTCCGTGTCCAGTGCGGATGCAGGAGTTGGCATATCGTTGATAGACGTTACTCCACTGTTGACACCTTACTTTTGAGGACAGAGTAACAATGTAAATAAAGTCTTCGTTAGAGCATTCGCCTCGCATGTGGTCTTTCTTTCCAAATCGCCGGTTCAAGGCTCACTTGGAGCGGCTAGACTGAAACCAAGATATACTTTAAAGGGTCACGAAACACCAAAACACATTTTTTGAGCTGTTGACAGTCATATATGTGTCCCACGCTGCTATAAACACTATTAGGACACATATATTGCACTAAAAAGTGAAAATTGGTTGTTTTTGCGTTATTTTGAGCAAATTCGTTCTTCCGGTTTGAAACGAATTTTTGAAGCTACGTCACGGCCATGAGATACATAGGTGTAAATCCAGCCGGAGAGTGGCTGTCTGTCTTTTCTAGGACGTTCTTACGTATCTGAGTGTGCAGTATTAATTCATGAGAAAGACGTGCTTCAAACCAATCAGCGCGCTCTATTGTGTATGACGTGAAACTTCATTAATATGCATGATAGCTCCGGAGACTGTTTACCAGTTTACACTGTTCAGACGGCAGAGAGACGCCACGTTGTGTTGCCAAAACAAGTGAAAGTACAAGAATTTCAAGACAAAATTCGTAGGTGTTATTAGTGTGTTGCAACGAAGGTTTTGTTTTCATTTTCCCTTTATGAGAGAGCAGCTGGACTCACGTGTGGATTACAGTGCACGCGACACGCGACAGAAACGCGTTTGTAAGGAACATTTTTACCCGAGAGCTTTTTCTCATCTGGAAATGGTGAAATCCGGATTTGCCGTTTGTCTACTTTTAATAAAAAGACACAGCTCCAGTTTGATTGTCTGTCTACAGATTTGGTAAGTGTTTGCAGTGGACTGCCCTTTGTTTAAATAGAGGTAAAGTTGGTTTTATATTCAGACATTCTCCTTAGTAATATAATTTCAGAAAAGTATTCTTTGCAAATTCTAAATATGGAAATCATATTTGCAGCCAATGACTATCAAAGTACAACATTGTTTACAGTTCATTAGGTAGTGTTAATGTTGTTTTAAAGTCATACTTCCTTGCAAATTCCGATCGAATATTCAAAGTAACATGGTAAAAATATAGAGACTTTTAAATGAACGAATGTGCGAATATAAAACCAACTTTACCTCTATTTTGTTTAAATGCTGCTCTCCGAGTGTAAACATGTAAACACAAACTATTCCCGTCGTGCAGGATTTTCGCTGCAATTTGTGACAGGATAGTCTATACACACACGGCTTTCTGACGCTACCTACCGAGTACATAAGTTACAGAGAAATGCGGAGGATTTTTTTCTCTTATTCGCCGTATCAAATCAGCCTCTGTGTGTTTGTTTTTCCTGTCAAACTTAGCGCGTGCCCAAATGGAAACTCCCTTCTATGCAAAATCTTATCCTCTTTCCCTCCCCCGACACTCCCACACTCCCAGAGCTGGACACGCCCAACTTTCCTGACTTTTTTCAAAACAGAGGTGTGAAAACACCCTGCTGAGACAGGGGGTTTCGTGGCCCTTTAAAATGTAGATTTTTTATTGTCTGACAGGGAAAGCTGTCCTTAAATAGAACACACATTAACTTATATATATATATTATTTTATTATTAGTATTTAAAAAAAAAATTATTATCCCCAGGAAAAAAGGGCACTTTTTCTCCAGGAGAAAAAAGGGCAGGGGCTCAAGCACCCACAGCCCCCACCTCTGCACGTGCCTGCAACACATATTTTTAAAGGTGGTTTTCACAAAATGAGATTTTACTTCTCCTGCATAACTCTACACTTCAGTAGTATTTACATAAACCAATCTGTTTTATTCGTATTTATATTCTGAAGGTTACATCATGTGCCTGACTATTGACCTTATTCTTCAATACGGAAGTACGCTCGTTTCGCGATTGTTTTAGAACTTCCGATTCCGTTGCCTATGAGAGAAATGACAAGGGATAATAAACGGCAGAAAACGGTCAAACTACTTGCTCTACAAACAAGTGTTTGCATGATTATACAGACAAAGCAGAATAACATAATAAGAAAATGTCAGTTTGCAACATCAAGCAGCAAAGCGAGCTGTTTTCAGTGTCCAAAAATGAATGGAAGTGAATGAGACCGGAAGTCTCGAGCCAAAATGATTCAATGATTCATAACTGCGTCCGCTCGTACACGGAGAATAAGATGAATATACACACTAGGGCTGGGCGATAAAAACAGTATCACAGTATTTATTGACCGAACAACATTGTTAATAACGATAAAAAAAAGTTCAATATTAAGTTTTGGTATGAAGTTTTTATATGAAGCACTGTAGTTTTATTAAAATGTGGCTGCTGAGGACGCACCTTAGACGAAATGCCAATATGCTTAGGGTGTAAGTTTGTCATTTCCAATGGGGGCACGCGACTTGCAGCACAAATAGGGAGCAGTGCACACATGGTGTACAAGCAGCACCACGTCACGTGTGTGTATTTTCCAGGTGCACCCAGTAAATGCCGCGAACACACCACCATTCGTGTAAGTAGAACTAACCAATCTGCTTCACACTTTATATGGAATATACACATTTCAGTAATAATGGTAGATTAATTACCTCAGACAAACACAGCGCACCCAAACACTGCAGTGCTTTTTACTTTTCTTCATAAATTTGTATCGGAGCGGCAGAAATGTTCTGACCGTTTGTCATCCTCTGAAAAAACGGTTGATGGTCGCCTAGTTATATAAAGACGGCAGAAGAGCACAAGCGCAGAGCACAAAGCCCATTGAAAATGGTGAAGGAAACCACACGCTCACACTTTTTTTCATATGCATGTTTTGGGTTGTCTGCCACTTCAGGTCAGAATAACAACACATGCAAAAATAAGGGCCGTATAGCAGCAGTGAGGAGATTGTAAATAAAAAAGGATGTAAGGATGTCTTCAGAGTGGCTTTTTGGTTTCTTTTCTTGTGCATCCCAGCCACCAGCACCCCACCTGAAAGATTTTTTTAGCATAGTGGATAATGTAGTCATCCAACTTTTTTTATAATAACCAACTATTTTTTTATGTTGTAATGTGTATTTGAATAATGATGGTTAGTTCCTTTACCTGAAAGCTCAGAATTGATTATCTTAATTAGTTTTGTTTACAGAGTTTGAGGTTTGTTCTTTGATTGTTCAGCGTTTACGCTTTACCATGGCACATTATAACATTTTATTTATCAAGTTTAAGAGTCTCTTTAACACTTATGTTTATTTTATTATGAAGAGATCAGCTATTTTTGTTTAAATATTTTTTGACTATTAAAAGTAGTTGCCTTGGTAATGTTGGTAAATTAATATAAAGTGGTTAAAGAAAATATTCCTAAATGGATTGTAAAAAAAATATTCAATAATTATCGATACCGAATGATATGAAACATGATATAGTGATCATTTTTTGCTGCATCTCCCAGCTCTAAAACACACAATACTTTTTTTTTTTCAACAACAAATGTGAAAATGCATGTTTTTATGGCTGTTTGCTAAATTATGCAGTGATAAAAAGACACAACCAAGCCAAAATCTCTTAATCTCTTAAAACACTGAATCTAATGTAAAAACATTTTTTAAATACTTTAAACCTGACTTTATTAAATGTTAAAAAATTTGCACAATATGTAAGCAAAATAAAGCAAATTTAATTAAATAATACCCAATTTGCATACTTAGAAATGTCGAACAGCTGTAATTTGTATGGTGATGACTAGTAGTTATTTTGTATTTAGTATCTTGCTTTAAATGAAAGAGGAACAAATAACATATCTCCTGGGTTAAACATAAAATAAATGTGGTATCAGATTTACCACAGGAGATCACTTCCAAAAATGTTCTGTTGATGGATAAATGTGAGAAATTGTAATAAAAAAAAGTTTCACAGATTTCCCTAGCTTTATACATCAACTTAATTAAATAAAAACCAAAGTGTTCAATATGGATCTTTTCCAAAACCATACTCTTTTGTTTTTACACATCACATCAGTTTAGAACACTGCTATGTCTCACTGATTAATCGTTACCTTCCATTTTGCTGTTTTACAAAATAAAAGAAAGTCAGAAAAGAGATGAAATTTCCATCTTTTATCTTAATGCAATCTCTAGGCCTCTCAAAATGGTTTCCCATTATGCAGCATTACTGAGTGTGCCGCCACACTCCACAGTGGACCCATATTTCTTGACGGCACATTAGTAATCTCATACCAGCGCACACACAAACACGCAGCCATTGCATTTTTTTCATTTGAAAGAGCTGCGCAGACCTAACGTCTCTTCAAAGAACAAAAAGAAGGTCACCTTTGTACAGGAAGTACGATCGTGTTACATCTGTATTGTAGCAGGACTTTGAGTGCTTCCATGTTCAGCTCAAAATGCCATGCTCATTAAACCTCTATCAGTTTACTTTTAGTGCTACTAAAGGGGTTCTGTGATATTTGTCCCGAAACCTACATCAGAAAGCGTTATTTGCTTGTCTCCAGGCATGTTTTGGATTTTGCATCATTAGTATCCTTCACAAAGTAAAATACTGTTAAAAGGATTAATTTAATTAGCTAGTTGGTGAAGTAATGACTATTAGTGTCTTTGTGTGATCAGCTGTAATTTTGTAAGTAATTAGAGTATGGTTTTGGAATAGATTCATATTGTACAGTAGGGCTGCAGGATTCTGGCTAAAATGAGAATGACGTTTTTTTTTGCTTCCAATCAAGATCACGATTTTCTCACGATTCTGTAGATGTAAAAAAGGTTAATATGAGTGGGCTATTATTATTGTTATTCTCCTGTTTGCGTAGGTCTACTGTTGGTTAAAATGATACATTTTGTATAGAGTTGGAATGATGGAGTTTCACAGTAAAGTTATTACATCAAAATTGAATTGAATTATTCTGTTTGAGACAGATCACTGTCTTTTGTCATTCATGACAACATTATTAGACCATTTTTTTCACTGGTAAAATGAGACATTTGTCATTATCAGATTGCCTCTATATTCAACGTTATCTAGGCTAGAGTAGTTAACGACACTGTTAAACATTCATTTTCATGCACAACACTCTGTGTTCGCTATGAAAGACACAAAAATATCAAATTCTTGTCGTAATCATAACTTTAAAATGCGATATGATCATGTAAATGATGTGCGCGCTTTGGTTTCACATTCACTGCAGAGTGCGCTCACCATACATGCAAATCATATTTTCTCGTGCGGCTCCCAAACGATCGCTCTGTGCAACAAACTGAACATTATTTACAACTTTATTACCTGTTATTCCCAGCCTATGCAGGTTCTGTTAAAGTAGACATCATTGGCGGGCACGGGCACATCCTCTCGGTAGTACACAAACTGTACTTCAGCTCATGTGTGATTTCACCACGGCAAACACTTCATTACATTAAGACAGAAATTTCATTTTTGAGTGAATTATACCTTATAAAAACTGTTTGTGACACTTTTAACACCATTTAGATAGTCCACGTTGCTGAGCAACGCATGTAAAACAGTGTGAAGACTTGTGCGGTCGCCTTTACGATTCTCTGACCTTGAAAATATAATTGGCTGAATCATAGAAAAGCTAAATTAAGATCAAAAAAAAGATCGCAATCTCGATGCGATCTTACACACGATTAATCGTGCAGCCCTTTTGTACAGTTTGTTTTATTTAATTGAGCTGCTACATAAAGGAAATCTATGACTTTTTACTTTATTTTTCCACATTTAATCATCCACAGATCATTTATGGAAGTTATCTCGTGTGGTAAATGTGATTCCACATTTATATTATGTTTTATCCAGGAGATATGTTATTGTGCCTCCTTTATTTAAAGAAAGACACTACAGTTTAATAAGCAACAAAATAACTACTAGTCATCATCACCATGCAAACAAATGCAAACATTTATGCATTACAACTGTTCTACATTTTTATGTAAATATGCAAATGAGGCACTATTTAATCAAATATGCACTATTTTGCTTACTTTTTGTGCAAAAACTTGTTTCATCTTTTTCACATTTTTTCAGATTTTGGCTTGGTTATGTCATTTTATCACTGCATAATTCAGAAAATAGCCAAAAGAGCTATAAAAAACCATGCATTTTCACATTTTTTGTGTGTAAAAAAGTATTTTGTGTCTGTATATAGTCAGACGCATGATGTATGAACATATCTCAGAAACCTTCAGAATGTAGATGAGAATAAAACAGATTATGGTTGGTTTATGTAAATACTACTGAAGTGTAGATTTATGTCTCAGTGCAGGAGAAAAAAAATAATTTTGTGAAAACCACCTTTAAAGTGCCTCTACTACACTAGTAAGTATACTATAGTAGTTTTACTACTATTCTACTAGTATACCATTTTACTACTAAGGTTCCAATATGTTTTGGAGGTCTACATACATCCAAGGTCATCCAGTCTCACAACAATTTTCACATGAGCGCAAACTAATTTGTTGTTTGTTGTTGATATTTACAAGCGAAGTATCTGAAATACACACAACTTAAAGTGCGGATATATACGGTTGTGTGTGACCATTATACACTCGCGTCTTTTGCAGCACTGTGCTTTTAGATGCAGCGTATATTTGAGGGCATGCAAGAAGTTTTGTGTATGAACAGAGGAAATCCTAGCGCAAGCAAAAGGATCTGCATGCTCGCATTACACAAATCCATTCTCGCCTTGTAGTACTGCGTCACATTTGTCATTGAAATAACGCCAAAGGTAGTAGGTAGATCAAAAGACCTGCCGCCACAGCTGGAAAAAAATCCTAGAGAAAACACTGAGGTTAATAATCTTTAATCAATTTTAGTGGGGGAAAAAATCTGTTTAAATAATAAATCGTTTTTTTTTTTTTTTAAAGACCATATCGCCCAGCCCTAGATAGTTAATATAGATTACTTTAAATAGGCATTTATAAACGTTTTGATTATAAAAACGTGGGTTACCTGGACTTTAAATAATAACAGAAACCTCACGATTCATTGAAAATTTTATTTAAAAAATTCAGTTTCAAATATTACCCAATGTCTAATAGGCCTGGAATAACATTTATGACTTTAGGACATTATTACATGTGGAACGACATAAACTGTATTTTTTAAATGCAAGGGAAAAACTTGCCCATTTTTGGTTACATCGTTGTCACGTAAACGGAGCCTAAAGTAAGTTAAAGATGACAGATTTGCCCATCTAAGAAAAACTGAATTGATCATTACAAAATGTACACATATTTCCTAAAATAATTACAATTTACAGAGATTGCAGTGCTATATTTTTCATTTATGCGTGTTCACATTACCATTTGGGTAAAAAAATACTATTCAAGCATATAAAACATACAAGTAAGCTCTTTTTAACCAGAATAATTTCAATAGTGGATTAAATTGTATGCTGTAGATCAAAAACTCTTTACACCAATGCATACATGTGAAACAACATCTGTGTCAAAACAAACCCAAGAGAACAAAAGCTACACTGTACAAAATAGACTTCATTGTAATATTCATGATCAGAGCGATTAGATTTTGCACAGTGGTATTAATGGAGTTCAAGTTAATTGTCTATTAGTAAATCAGGTAAAACATTCATACCTCACTAAAGCACAGCCCTCATGATCCCTGTACAATGAGACGTCCTCATGTGTCAGGTGGACACGGCGATCTTCCTACAGTGCAAGACCGACCATCCCCCTTAAGAAAGAGCAAAAACAAGACAGTCGTTACAATGCAATCAATACACTGCTATTTATTTCAAAGCAATTTAATTAAGATCAAAAATGTCTGTTTGAAACATCTCCTTGCAGCTTCAGACCACTTTGGCATATTTACTGTCAGTTAGTCAAGAGTTTTGTATAGTGCGGACGTCATCATTTAAGCTTATGGAGATGCTTTTTCCTTCCACTTTGTCTCTTGAGTGGAAATCCAAACCCATTAATGCCTCGATGCACTGCAATTGAATTAAGAGCAGCTCATTTAAGAGGCTGATGATGTAAAAGCACAACAAGCAAATACATACACACCTAATGACAGAGCTGGATGGTGTGATGAAATGTGCTCATTTTGCAATGTATTTGGGTGGCCATTAGTAGGCGGTGTTATGAAAGCGATTAAGAAACGATGACTCAAATGAGACTCATCCAATCAAAAATTAGAATTGCTGGTCAAAGAAATTCCACAGACTCAGGGTGTGTTCTTAACTGAACTGGAAAACTACAATTATACATTTCATCCTGTACTAATTAATTTAGAATTTACACTATTGTTTTTATGGATGAACCTAAAGCTAAAAAGTTTTTACAAATGACATATTTTGACATTTTATTACAGAAACATGCAAAACAATGCCATGTATGGGCTGAATGCTTTAATGCGAGTAAATATGATGGTATTTTTATTAGTTGAGAACTCGAATAGCTTAAAACACCGATCACACCGAACACGCTTTTTACATTCCAAACACACGAGGCGCACCTCACTGCCTTTTTTGTTGACAAGGCCGGTGCGCTTTTTATGTCGCTAGGCAATGACTGAATCAGCTGTGTAATGTGCACGAGTGTTGCTGTTCATATAAATATAATTTTAAAATGTAATAATGTTCTGATATTCAAGATTTGTGAGTCATACAGCACCGGATAACTTAAAACAGCAACCACAAGTCTCTCCTCCATCTTCAAAAGTCTCCGTTGTTGTCTTGACAACACAAACACTGCAGGCACCTCAAAGGAAACCCCGCCTCTGCTTTCATTTAATTGGAGAATAAAAAAGACGTAATTGACGTAACGCACTTTTTCCGCACAGAGTTGACTTTTTTCAACTGCGAGCGCACACGATGCAATGGGCAAAAACGCGAGGCGCAGCAGGCGGTTAAAACGCGGGGCGCGCAAAATGTAGTAAATCATTTAAAAAAGGCGCCTCTCAGTGAAAAAAGCGCGTTCTGTGTGATCGACTCCTAAATCAGTAAAAAGTGCTGTGGATTCATGTCACATACACAAAAAATAATGATCTTCCATAGGGCTGCATGATATTGGAAAAATCTAACGTTGCGATATTTTTTTATTCTGCGATATATATTGCAACATGAATACAATTTCACTACATTAGTTGCATATTTGCAAAATTTTATTGGGATGATTCTGTAGGAGAGATATGCATAAATATAAGAAACAATCTACAAGCATATATAAAATCAATAAAGAAAAAGATACAAATTAAACAGCATTTTATTGTTTATTTAATTTGAAAAACTCTTTATACTGGTGCCTAAATTAAAAAAAAAAAAAAAAAACACAAAACGTCACTGGTCGACATTATAGAATGGCTAGTTTTGTTTCTTTAAAACCTAAGCCACCCAACCTCATTGAAACAATTGAACACTGAATAACAGTTACTACTAATAATGCTAATAACACCAAAGATCATATTTGCCTTCTTTTAGGGCTGAGCCGATAAACAATATCATATCGAATTACAATAAAATTTATGACCATAACGATGGTAAGCTCTGGACATTGTTACTTGATATTGATCCTAAGAGCCAATCCCACAGCAGAAATATGCAACAATAAGAATCTATAATTATGTTGATATTAGAGATTCACCGAATTTTTGGTCTGCGAAAATTATCGGCTGAAAATAGGTCATGCTGCGTCACCCAGTATTCTTTAGCACGCTCATTTCCCTTTCCCGCCAGCAGTTCACTTTCCTACCAGCAGTATCCGCCTTCAGTCATAGTTGGGATTAGGACTAGGCCAATAAACGATATCATATCGAATTGCAATAAAATTTATTTCAATAACGATGACAAGCTCTTGACATTTTTACCCAATATTAATCTAAGAGCCAACCACACAGCAGCAATATGCGACAACTAAAGGCCGTCACACACCGGATGCGCCGTTCAGCGCCGCGACACAGCGTGCACATGACTGTTTGAAAGTATCGCACACCAGACGCGCACATTTGCAGGCTATTTAAAACGAAACTAATCAGATGGCGCTCTGTGGCGCGACAGAAATATGAACAGTGTCCTGAGTCGTGGCTGGGCGCTGCGGACAGCCGCCGACTTGCGGCGCCGGTGTGTGTACTCTGATTGAAATCTACTTTTAGAATTCTGAAATGCGTGGCGCTGCGCGGCGCGTCGCCGAGCGCCGCTTCTGGTGTGCGACCTGCTTCAGGCTGTGACGGTACCTGATTTTTTTAGGCAAGAAATCAAGCGGCATGACGGTTAACCGCGTAGATACACACAGACATAGGTTTATATATTAGGGATGTTAACGTTTACTCAATGATCAATTAATTGTCGATAACCCTGTCAATAGATAGACCTTATCAATGATGGATTAAGCGTGGACATTTAATACATTAACTACATTGTGTGTAGTTCACGTTACCTTATGGAGTAACTCTCTTGATATTGGGGATGCACAAAACCCTGTTATGCTGCTGCCTGTTAATAGATATCGGTTACATCCACTGGTGCAGCTGGTCAGGTAGTCAAAAACTAGGCTACATGATGTTTAATTATGGGTGGGTCGCGGGTGGATAAGATCAATCATTGGTTATGCAAACTTTTGACTACTTTGTCTAAAATATTAAAATGTTCAAACAATTTAATTAAACACCGGATCTATGAATGGTTTTGTCATCTACAGTAAAAACAGTTTGATATAGACTACTGTTTTGGTTTTTGATCATACAGTTAACAAAAAAAAACATTATTCGAAACAGAATATTTAACTTCTATTTTATTTATATATTGTTATCGTTTAATATAGAATATAATTAAAGATTGCATTTTTGCCATATCGCCCAGCCCTACTTTCTTTTACTTATGTCAACTAACAGCTGAGGCATTTAAATGGCACCAAAGTGAGGCCCTGAAATCGGTGTTCAGGTTCAGTCCGGTAATGCTGGTAATATAGGTAACTTTACAGTACCCATTGTTTTTAGTTGCATCTTGTTGCAGTTAATAAATCAGCATGCTTTCATCTCAAAAACATTGCAAGAATCAGATGCTTTGTTTCCAGTGAAGACTTAGAGAAACTTGTTCATGCTTTTATCAGCAGCAGGGTGGATTACTGTAACGGCCTCCTCACGGGCCTTCCCAAAAAGACAGTCAGACAGCTACAGCTCATCCAGAACGCTGCGGCCAGGATTCTGACCAGAAGCAGGAAATCAGAGCACATATCACCTGTCCTCAGGTCTTTACACTGGCTCCCAGTTACATTCAGAATAGATTTTAAAGTACTATTACTTATCTATAAATCGCTAAATGGCCTAGGACCTCAATACATTACAGATATGCTTACTGAATACAAACCTAACAGATCACTCAGATCTTTAGGCTCATATAAACTAGAAATTTCAAGAGTTCAGTCAAAGCAGGGTGAATCGCTTTCAGCTACTACGCCCCTCGCTGCTGGAATCAGCTTCCAGAAATGATCAGATGTGCTCTAACATTAGGCACATTCAAATTAAGACTGAAAACACATCTGTTTAGCTGTGCCTTTACTGAATGAGCACTGTGCTATGTCCGACAAATTGCACTATTATGTTTTTCTCTTCTTTTTCATTCTTTTATAACCTGTTTTAACACATTTTTATCTGTTTTTTTATTATCTGTTTTTATTTTTTCTTGTGCTTGTCTCTTTTATTCCTGTTTATGTAAAGCACTTTAAATTGCCACTGTGTATGAAATGTGCTATATAAATAAACTTGCCTTGAGACATTGTGTGCTGTTTATGGTTTATTTAGATGTGTTTGGTCTGTGCTGCATACACATTTCAGTCGAACCGCGGCATGTTTGTTTGAAGCAGATTGACACTCTTTAGTAAAAATCTAAATTCTGTTATTAATTCCTCACTTTCATGTCTATCCAAACCCCTGAGTCCTTCATTTATCCCTGACATATATTGAGATACTTCTGATAAAATGTGAGAGCTCTCATCCTCCAATGACAGCAATGGTCTTGAGATGTTTTAAGTCACGAAAAAGAACCAAAATCATTGTCAAAACGTTCCATGTGACTTCAGTGGTTCAACTGTAATCATACGAAGCTCCAAAAACACTTTTGTACCCCAAAAAATTACACTGTAAATACAAAAGCAGAAAACACACCCTGATCTGATACAGAAGACACTGGTGAACATAGTTGTTTTTACAATTTTGGTGGTGCACAAAAGTGTTCTTACA
This sequence comes from Danio kyathit, assembly GCA_903798195.1. NCBI lineage: Eukaryota > Metazoa > Chordata > Actinopteri > Cypriniformes > Danionidae > Danio > Danio kyathit. The sequence goes on from LR812541.1 coordinate 36,284,763, forward strand.
GCTTCATATGATTACAGTTTAACCACTGAAGTCACAGCAAATGTTTTCACAATGTTTTTGATTCTTTTTCTTTGAATGTCTCATGACCATTGCTGTATATAGAGGATGAGAAAGCTAAGATAGATTAAAGTGTGTTCCATACATGAACAAAGGTCTTGGGGGACTGGAATGAGGGTGAGTAATTAACAATAGAATTTTCATTTTTGGGTGAACTAACATTTAATCAAATGAGCTGCAAAGTAATTGCATTACGTAGTTAAGTATCTTTAATCAAACCTGCCAAATGTGAAAACACCATAAAAAGAGCCATAAAAAAGGACCAAATCATCATACAGGCTTCTGTCTGCACAGCACATCCCTAGAAACTGCTCAGCAACACCCTTGTATCCAATCATTACACTCTAGCATTATGGCAATGAGTTTTTCACTCAGTGTTTTTAGACACCCATCACTTTTCCACAGCCTACTGAAACAAAGCAGATGTGGTCAGCAAGGATTAGACATATTTGATGGATCCGTGTTAAAAGCACTTTAATCCAGAAGCACTGCATTTGGATTCTGATAAGACATAAAAAAGCAAAACCCAAAAAGCACACAGATCAATTCTCATTATTTGCGAAAAGACAAAAGCAAAGCAAAAAATTGCCTGTGTTTTGTAGTCGCAGCATCTCTGCCGATTCATAACAGTTCTGAGGGGTGGTGTTGTGTCCCGGTAGGCTCGTGGTGACCTAATTTTAGCTTGTCTAAGCAGACGGAGGGGGAGAGCGTGGGTGGTTCAGAACGTTCTCCCCTCAACCCCCATTTCTGCAATGGCGTTCCTCGCTTTTATTCAATAAACACCTAGCCGACTGGCACGCATGCATGATCGTTAAAAAAAAGCATTTATGAGAGAACTGTTGTATAACATGTTTACCTTTAAATTATTTTGATGACAGATATGAGTCTGACAAACCCTGAAACACAATGCATTTAAGTGTCAAAGTCATCACTATAGGGCACAACAAGTATTTAAAAATGCTTTTATTTATATATATTTTTTAAATAATATTTTAATAAATTATTATAAGGACATTATTATTCTTAATCTTATTTCTTAATCATCTATTATGATTATTTCATTCTTTTTTATTTCTTTTAACAAGAAATGAACTTGATCCACCTATAATATATAGTGCATAGAAAATAACAGAGTATCTTATTATTTATTAATTCTTATTATCGGTTCCCTGGATTTGTCAATTATTGTTGTGTTTGAATTAAAATGTTAGCTTGACTTTTATTTTACAACATACTAGCAACTAGTGACATGCATTTTATGAATTTAGTAAGTAATTGCCTACAATGGCATTAGATCAATATAAAATATATTTAAAAAAAACATGGAATATTTTAGATATTAACCCACTGTAATTTCCTGCAAATAAATGCTCTAAATAATATTATAATGTGACATTTTTAATACAGATTACCAGTAGTTCATTAAATAAAAACAAACAAACAGTTTGATCAAAACATGTAGCTATTTGTGACCAAATATTTTTTTTTTCCAAAGCTGTGTGTGTGTTTATATATATGTTAGGGCTGCACAATATATCGTTTCAGCATCCCTACTGCAATGTGATTATTCACAATAGTCACATCGCGAGTATATGGTGTTGAGTTTGTATTATAATTTATCATTTGCATGTGTTGTTGATGACTGTGATAGTAAAGCATTCAGGTATAAAAAATTGTACCATTTGCGACCTTAACTATGATTAATTTTATCAAATTATTTTTATAATTCAGTTACTGTGCTTGAAGACTCTGAAAAACAATAAAAAACTAATTTAATTGCATCTTTTTCTTGACTATATTTATAGATTGTTATGCATGAAAATACTCACAACACATGCAAATACAGAAATGCACTGCAAATAGTGCAGAACACAGCAAAAATGTGTCGGGGGACCTCAAAAAGTTTATAGATTATTTATTAGATTTAGTGATGCAACGATTAACCAATTTCACTATTAACCGCGATTTAATTTGTCACGGTTAATTAATTATAAAGGCTTCTCAACGCCGCGATTCTGCGCGGAACAAAACTACAGCAACTAAACAAAGTTATGCCAACTGTGCGCTTGTTTAAAGTTCCGCGCTTGTACACAAGGCTAATACCCATATTATTATTAAGTGTAAAATTATTACTTATGTTTAAATGCCAAAACCTTTTTTCACTTATTTTTAAGTCCAATGAGAAATGGACTATTGTTTGTTTTTATTATTATTATTATTATGTGCTGTATTATTTGGTTACTAAGCAGCAATAAATAACACTTTAAAATATAAGGAGTTGTCATGTGATTTTCTAAACTAGTAGTGTTTTGAAATTAACGAATGCATAATAATTGTGATAACCGTGATTATTTCTCAGACTATAATCGTACAACCAAAATCTATAATCGTTGCATCCTCACTTAGATTTTATGGAGATGCAAATAGTAAACGTTAATTCATCAATCTCTTACTAAACATGTGCACAAAAATACTCACAACACATGCAAATACAGAAATGCACAGCAAATAGGACAGACAGCAACGAAAACGTGTCGGGGGACCCCAAAAGGTTTATAGATTGTTTATTAGATTTTATGGAGATGCAAATAGTAAACGTTAATTCATCAATCTCTGACTAAATGAGTGCATGAAAATACTCACAACACATGCAAATACAGAAATGCACGGCAAATAGCACAGACTGACCACAACAGGGGACCCCAAAAATTGGATAGATTGTTTATTTGATTTTTGGAGATGAACTCCCACTGCAGAATCGTCCCAATCAAACTAACATTATATATTCTTTCCAAATATAGATATTAAATCATCAGGTAAAATTGTATTCATATCGCAATATAAAATGATATATATAGTGCAATGTTAGATTTTTCCAATAGTCCTAATGCAGTCCTAATTTATGTATCAAAATCTGTCTGTAAACACGATCCTGTTCCGACTAAGGATTACAAGGGGACTGAGGGGTTAATGATAAATGGACAGACGAAGCCATTTAAACCAGAGATGCATATTGATCATTAATATCCGTCTGAACATTACAGTCATGCATGAATATAATACGTCATGCTGGAGTCAGACAGACGGGCTAACTGTACTTCTGCCAATATTCATACACATATACAGTAATGAGCCAGACAGCTGCAAACATCTGTACAACTATTAAAGCTCCTGGCGATAAAAATGAGCGTCTACGCGTCTGCCAACCTGAAACACACGTTTGCTGATGTGTTTGAGCGACTGAATGAGGCGCTTAGCATTAGCCAACTCGCTAACACTGATACACAAAAACAGCCAGCATCACAACTACAACCACATGACCTACTTAGTGTTTTCAGGTATTTTACACATACTAATAAACAAATGACTCCGAGTGTATTTTGTTCAGTATAAAATGACATTTAAAGCGAATGTGCTGCTGCTAAAGAGCTAGCGTGGCTAACTAGCATGAAATCCAACTAGCTGACGCATGCCGAAAGAGCAGCTTTCGTCAAGACATTGCACCACATATCCTTAAATATCACATTACAAATTCTAGCCATTTCTAAAACCTCGTGTAAATGTAATTTATTCACTGCCTCGGTTAATTAACGCCTTGTCGCGTTCAAGTTTCGCGACTGTATTTGCTTTCAGTTTGTGCTACTATCCGGTATTTTACAAATCAACACACAAAAGCGCTTTTAAAAATCTCTCCGCAGGCTGCAATACCTGTTCCCGTAGATCGCAGGATTCCCCCCGAAGCTTAATGTGATTTCTGGATTTGGATGCTGTGGTGTTTGAAGGGATCTAAATGAGAGATGGCTGATTTCTCTTCCTGAGCCGAGCGGATGAAGTCTGAGTCTGCTGCTGCGCCTACAGGACACACTGTGTGTGGAGGAGCAATTATGCCAGATTTAAGCTACACATTACATCTATACTAATCCCAAAGCTCATATATTACCATTACTCAAGAGTTATGAGTTAAAATATGAGTCTGTCTGTCTGTCCGTCCATCCATCCATCGATCCATATACCCTTCTATCTATCTATCTATCTATCTATCTATCTATCTATCTATCTATCTATCTATCTGTCTATCTGTCTGTCTGTCTGTCTGTCTGTCTGTCTGTCTGTCTGTCTGTCTGTCTGTCTGTCTATCTGTCTATCTTCATCCATCCATCTATCCTTCCATCTATCTATCTATCTATCTATCTATCTATCTATCTATCTATCTATCTATCTATCTATCTATCTATCTATCTATCTATCTATCTATCTATCTATCTATCTATCTATCTATCTATCTCAGGCCTGCCGTCAGCCTGGTGAAAGGGTGGGTGGTTCTTTTTTCTCAAAAGTGGACCTTTTTGCCATTATACGCCTCATTTTCTGTTTACAGTTTTTCTCAGTGGCTTTGGTGCATTTCTCACAACACTTTTTACATTTGCACAACAGTTAATGCATTTCTCAAAACAATTAGTGCAAACTGCAAAACCTAGTGTATAACCTGCAAAAGCGTGTCACTTGCTCAAAATAGATAGCTCATTCCTCAAAAGCAAGTATTCATGTCAATGAAAGTGTCAGTGTCATCAAAATGAAAAGTCCTGCTACCATTGTTTATGAACAAGACAGTCAAATGGCTTTGTTGTGTTTTCATTATGACAGATTACTCTGGACATTTTTTCCAATGCAAAAAAGTCAGATTTTGGTGACATGTCCTGAAAATGCTCAAGACAGCACTATATACTATTTGCACAGTCATTTGAAGGCTACAGTAAAGTTAGACATCACTGCATTAGTGAGGTATACAAGACACTAAATATGTATGTTTCACATTTTTACTGCATTTGCTCTTTACAATTCTAATTTATTCACAGCATTGTGCAAAAGAATAAATACACCCTTATTTACAACAAACATAAACTTCCTTTGGGTAGAGCTGTGCACAACTGTAAGCAATATTGCAGTACATATTGGAACTAAACCTACAACATACACTGGTCTGTAAATCATTCATCAAATTGTTCAATTTAGAAAGCATTTTCAGAAAAAAATTAAATTAAATTTAAATAAAATTGCTTGACAGATTTTGACAACTAGTTCAACATTTTTGTATGTAATGACTCAAGAAAATGAAATGAGGACTATTAGTTTTATATGGTATGACTATTCAGTATCACAAGTTTAGTTAATTTTGACTGACATGACATAAGCAAATGATAATGTTATAAAACAGCAGAGAGTTGTATGAAAGCAACTGATGCATGTCCAAATACATTTGCAATTTGTTGAAAGGAATGAGAAACTGCTACTATGATGTGCACAAATGACTAATTGTTTTGAGAAATGCATTAACTGTTGTGCAAATGTAAATAGTGTTGTAAGAAATGCACCAAAGCCACTGAGAAAAACTGTAAATAAGAAATTTAAACTGCATTTTAGTGACAATTTAAGCACTATTCTGAATTAGCATGTCGGATGGTCATCATGACCACACTTTTTGACTATTTTAGCCAAAATACTATTCAAATCAATTTAAATATGGTCCACTTTTGGTGCTTAAAGTCTTTTTATTGGTCTTTTTTGCTTCAAGATTAAGATCCAAGAAGGTTTTCTCCATTTTAAAACAATACAGTAGCGAAAGAAAATTTCTCTTATGTCAGATTGTATGTTTTCTTGCACAGCTGGGTGTTGGACTCATGAAAAATATTTGTTAGCATTGGCCAAAACTGATTAGTAAAAGTCACACCAAAGTGACAGCCAACAGAGGATTCTTCTTGGTCTTAAAGCCTTTTTAGATGGGTTATTTTCACCACGATGGAATTTCACCAGTCAAAATAGGACAAATGAGCTTGTGTATGGGACAAATTCTGGACCTTTGTCAGTGAGGGGTGGATCTATAGACCTATAAAATGTCATATATGCAACATACAGTATAATCCAAAATATTGAAAACATTGCGGTTTCTTAAATACATTTTTCAATCGCCGGAATTACAAATATGTACAGATATGGGGTAGATAAGGTAGATGAATCATCTGTTGAACTGCATCCTAATCATCACAAATACTGCAGAAGACCTATTGGAACCTGCATGGACCTAAGATTCTCACAGAAATCAGTCAAGTTTGGTGAAGGAAAAATCATGGTTTGCAGTTACATTCAGTATGGGGGGCTTGCGAGAGATCTGCAGAGTGGATGGCAACATCAACAGCCTGAGTTATCAAGACATTTGTGCTGCCCATTACATTACAAACCACAGGAGAGGGTAAATTCTTCAGCAGGATAGCGCTCCTCATATTTCAGCCTCCACATCAAAGTTCCTGAAAGCAAAGAAGGTCAAGGTGCTCCAGGATTGGCCAGCCCAGTCACCAGACATGAACATTATTGAGCATGTTTGGGGTAAGATGGAGGAAGCTTTGAAGATGAATCCAAAAAAATCTTGATGAACTCTGGGAATCCTGCAAGAACGCTTTCTTTGCCATTCCAGATGACTTTAGTGATTTGAGTCATTGCAGAGATGTATGGATGCAGTCCTCCAAGCTCATGGGAGTCAGACACAATATTAATTCTTTTTCCACTGCATCATGACTTTATATTCTATACTGTACATTATTTCTGTTAAGTGACAAGACTTTTGTTTAAGCAAAGTCAGACCTTACTGTCCTAATTAAATAATTAAAAATCAAGGCATGATCATATTTTAATTTGGTGAAATAAGCGTAATCTACAGGCCTTTGCCTTTCATATAAGCCACTTCCGATACCAAATGATCAACTAGAAGTCAAGTTATTATTTGTTCTTCCTAAAACTTGAATATTTGAGCATATATTTGTGAAATACAAATATGAACTTGTATCATATATGTAATTTGCATATATATCCATGTATCAGATTTCTTCATGGGTCTGCATTTGAGTATTCAACAAGATGGGAGTGAGAATGTGCTGCATTTACATCACATAGTCATGAGGTAAACCAAACTGATCAATGCCTTTCTGTCCCGTGATTCCAGATAGGCTGAAAAAAGCTCCCCGCTGGTCAATCATTAACCTCGGCTTCATTAAAACAATGCGCCATCTCTCATGCTTAAACACTAGGATACTACGAGGATACTGGAGACCATGTAACAGGCTTAAGAGACTGCAGAAAATCATGAGTGGACAGACAGTCTGGTAAAGAGTTTATCAGTTAGAGCATTATTGTTTAACTGTGTGTTTAATACACTTTGCAAGGTATTGTTTTGCAATGTGCTTCCTGCAAGCTTTGGATTTGAGTGTCTTATAATGCTAAATGTAATCTTTAAACTTACATTTTTAAACAAATGCCCAGAGGAAAACTGTATTGCTCAAATGTTGTCCTAATGTTTCCTATACAATTTTCTAAGACATATGATGCAATATACTAGGTTTTGATGGCAGACTCTTGTGCCTGGTGTTATCTGAGGACAGTTTGAGATCTTTTGTAAACTGTCGAAAATAAATATGTCTCATGTTGCAATTGTATATTTTTATCAATAGCCAAAAATACATTGAATGTGTCAAAATGATAACTTTTTTGTTTATGCAAAAAGTCATTGCTCCATGAAGATATTGTGTAAATTTATAACTGTAAATATATCAAAACTAAACTAAATTTAGTAATTGGCATTAAGCACTTCATTAGACTTATTTATAAGTCTTAATATGTTTAGATTTATTAAAACCCTCAGATTCCAGTTTTATCTCAGCTAAATATTGTCCTATTCTAAAAAAGTATACATCAATATGAATGTTATTTGTTATTTATTTAGCATTCAGATGATATAAATCTCAAACAAGTTGACACTTATGATTGGTTTTGTGGTCCAGGGTCACATGTGAGGAGTCTTCATGAAATCCCACCACCCACTTGTGACATTTACATATAATAATAATAATAATAATAATAATAATAAACAGTTTAAATCAAAACCCTGTTATACTGATCGCATGCCACATGCTAAAATGAGTAATATTTCTGGTAACACTTTATTTTGATGGTCCATTAGAGTATTAGTAGACGGTCTGCTTAATATCTGCTGATACTGCTCCTTCAACAGACGTTTAACTGACTATAAGAAACTTTGCAAGTACTTGTCAACTTACACTAACCCCAACTTAACAGTCTACTTATAATCTAATGAGAATTAGTTGGCATGTAGATGCAATGTAACTTAAATTCAACAAATGGACCATACAAATAAAGTGTGACCATATTTCTTTTTATTTTTTCCCTCCTATAGGATGACTCTAAGCTTTAAGCTTCTGCTCTACTACTGTATGATATCTGTGTTAATGCCAGCCATCCTCATACTGGCTACACGTGCCGGGGTCGACAAGTTCAGAAAGTTGAATGAGAGTACGCAAACCAAATCTACACAGGAACACTTCGAGGAAGCATTTGAAGAGCAGGTATGATTATGTCAGAAACCTAAACTTAAGGTAATTAATGTTTGTTTGTTTTAAGGCAGCCATTTTCTTTCACTCCGACACGTCTGGTAAAGTGGATTAACTACATTCCTTGAGGGATATTACAAAGAGATCAAGTGGGTTTTGGCTTGGGGTTGACGCCGAGTTCAAAAATCTTATCAACTATTCTGATTCAATCAATCCAATTGAACTTAGTTGTAGTTTGAGTGTCTTTGTTGGGTTGGATTTATAGTTGCAGACTGTTTATGACACCAATGCGATATGATAACAATCATGTGGACTTTAAATGTTAGTAAAATATAGTTCTCATTTTTCTTCTCTCAAGGGGTACTACTTGCAACGTCTGTTCCTTCAGTATGGAGACAATGGGACTTTGACATATGAGGGTCTACAGAAGCTGCTTGGCAGTTTGGGTCTGGGAGAAGTCAGTGTCCTGGAGATTCGACATGGTGAAGCAAAACATTCTTCTCAATCGATATCCCATTCCCACTCACATGAAGACCATCACCCTTCTCAAGAGACCACAAACTCACCGCCGTTCAAAGAAAGGTAAAATACTTTTTGAATATCCCATAAAGAAACATGGTATATGGTGGTAATATATGCAAATTAGATAAATGACATGCAAGTTCATGTTTGGATTTTACATATATAAAACATATATACAACATATTTCTCAGGACTGGGTTGCGGCTGGAAGGGCATCCGCTGCGTAAAACATGCTGGATAAGTTGGCGGTTCATTCTGCTGTGGCAACCCCAGATTAATAAAGGGACTTAGCCGAAAAGAAAAATGAATGAATGCATATACGACATATTTCCCAGTACTGGGTTGTGGCTGGAAGGGCATCCGCTGTGTAAAACGTATGCTGGAATAGTTGGTGGTTCATTCCGCTGTGGTGACTAAGGCAAAGGAAAATGAATGAATGAATATACAACATATCAAAAATATGTTACTATTTTATATTCTTAAATATATGTTTTTATATTATACATATTTTTTCAACCACTGAAGTTAAAAATATATAAACATTTTTTTTTCTTTAGAAAAATTCATTAGAATATTAAGAAGATCATGTTTCCATGAAGACGTTTGAAAACTTTCATCTGTAAATATATCAAAACTTAATAATTCATTCATTCATTTTCTTTTTTCAGCTTAGTCCCTTTATTTATCCGGGGTCGCCACAGCGGAATGAACCGCTAACTTATCCAGCACGTTTTTACGCAGCGGATGCCCTTCCAGCCACAACCCATCCCTGGGAAACATCCACACAACACTCATTCACACCCATACACTACGGACAATTTAGCCTACCCAATTCACCTGTACCACATGTCTTTGGACACAGGGAGAACATGCAAACTCCACACAGAAACGCCAACTGACCCAGTCGAGGCTCGAACCAGCGACCTTCTTGCTGTGAGGCGACAGCACTACCTACTGCGCCACTGCGTCGCCCAAAACTTCATAATATCCAATATAAATAGTAATATGGATTGCTAAGCACTTCATTTAGACAGTTTTAAAGATAATTTTCTCAATATTTTAACTTTTATGCACCATCATACTCCAGATATTCAAATAGTGGTATCTTGACCTAATATTATCCTATCCTAACACACCATACATTAGCGGAAAGCTTATTAAATCAGCTCTTATATACTGTTTAAATGTCAATTTCCAAAAATAAACCTTTATTACTGGTGCTATTATGATCATTCTGAAATATATGTTTAATATACGACACATATTCTATATATTTGAAATTAAAATATGAACCTGTATGTCATTTACAGTATGTAATTTGCATATATTTACATGTATCATATTTCTATATAAATAGTTGGTATTCTCACTAACTTACTGTAAATATAATTATGATGATTTCTTCATGCCATTTAATCATTCAGTCCGTATGCTACATCAACGCTCAGTGGATCTCCGGCAGAATTGGGTCGCACAGACTATTTTCTACACCCCGCTCTAAGAAACAAACAGGAGGAAAGTGTGTCACTGCTATCTGACCATCCGACAGAGAAACACCTTCATGGCAATGTGAGTATCTACTTCCAGCCGAAGTGTTACAAATGGACAAAGTCTGCTATTGAATCCTCTTCACTATCATTAGACCAAAGGTCTGTTGATATCCTGAGGTGCGCAGACAGTAAAATTCAATGCATTTGCCTTTCCTGTTCAGTGTGAGGAACAATGAGAGTTTATGGTAAGAGATCATCATGCGAGAGGATAGGAATCAGCTGAATAGAATTTTTCAGGCTGGTTAGTGTTGGTTTAACACTAGTCTCTCATTTTATAGGGCCATATAGCTGTGATATTGGCAAACTCAGCAAGCGATGCTGGTATTGTGCCAAATCCTTCTGATTAAACTTGTCAAGACGTCACCAGGATATCATACTGTGTGCTAACATCCAAAACATATGTGCAATTTGTAAATACATGCAGGAAGTCACATTCAGCCATATAAGAAAAAAATGATGGTTTGATGGAACAAAATAATGACAGAAAAAGTCAAAATTATGACATGAACACAATATATAAAATAATGACATTTATTCATTTTCCTTCGACTTAGTCCCGTTTTTATCAGAGAGGGCAGCGGAATGAACTGCCAACTATTGGCATATGCATATGTTTTTTACATAGCAGATGCCCTTCCAGCCGCAACCCAGTACTGGAAAACACCCATACACTCTCACATTCACACACACACAGGGAGAACATGCAAACTCCACACAGAAATGTCAACTGATCCAGCTGAGACTCGAACCAGCGACATTCTTGCTATAAGGCAACAATGCTAACCACTGAGCCACCGTGCCACGAAATAATGACATAAAATACAAAATAATGAGTTACAATTCAGAGAAAATATCCATAAATATTAAATCAAATGTAACTGAAATTATGACTAAAAAGGCCAAAAGTCATGATGGAATTATGAAATATTAACTTATATGTGACCCTGGACCACATACACCAATCATGAGTGTACATTTTACATCACCTGAGGGCAGCACGGTGGCACAGTGGGTAGCACAATCGCCTCACAGCAAGAAGGTCGCTGGTTCGAGCCCCAGCTGGGTCAATTGGCATGGCAATTTTGCATGTTCTCCCAGTGTTCGCGTGGGTTTCCTTCGGGTGCTCCGGTTTCCCCCACAGTCCAAAACATGTGATATAGGTGCATTGGGTAGGCTAAATTGGCCGTAGTGTATGTTAGTGTGTGCAATAGTATGTGGGTGTTTCCCAGTGTTGGGTTGCAGCTGGAAGGGCATCCGCTGCGTAAAACATATGCTGGATAAGTTGATGGTTCATTCCTCTGTGGCGACCCCAGATTAATAAAGGGACTAAGCTGAAAAGAAAATGAATGAATGAATGAATGAATTAATTAATTAATATCCATGGAACTTAAGACTGGTTTTGGGGTACAGGGTCACAAATTAGGAGATTAACAACTAATATTTATGATTAAAAAATATTTATATAACATCAAAATTACGGCATAAAATTATAATCATGGGATACAAAGTCAAATGTATTTATGCCAGCATTTTAAATGATGACTTCACATGTCATAATTATGGGTCATACTGTCATGTAATTCTGATGTAGGATTTCATAAGTATGATATACAATGAACAATTCTGATTTTCATTCATTCATTCATTTTCTTTTCGGCTTAGTCCCTTTATTAATCAGGGGTCGCCACAGCGGAAGGAACCGCCAACTTATCCAGCATATGTTTTATGCAGCAGATGCACTTCTAGTCGCAACTCAACACTGGTAAACACACATACACTATGGCTAATTTAGATTATTTAAATCACCTATAGCGCATGTCTTTGAACTGTGGGGGAAACCGAAGCACCCGATGGAAACCCACGCCAGCACAGGAAGAACATGCAAACTCAACACAGAAATGCCAACTGACCCAGCCGAGGCTTGAACCAGCGACCTTCTTGCTGTGAGGCGATTGTGCTACCCACAGCGCCACCATGACGCCCACGATTATGATTTTATTATATCGATTTTTAAAGTCAAAAGTCATTATGGAACTAAACATAATGAGATACTAAGAATATGACCATAATATAAACACAAAAATAATTCTGTTTGTATAAAAGAAGAGAAAATGAGCCCATGGTGAGACACACATCATGATTTTGCTAAGTTCGGTACGATTCTGGATTAACATCTATGTTGATCCTGGAACATCATTTTTGTCGAAAAATGTAATCCATACCTGTTCCCTACCCCTAAACCCAACCATAACTGTAAATTATTCCTAAAATCAGAGGGGAATAATAGCTGCATAACAATAATGTAGAAGTGCATAAACCTAACCGAAAGCCTTAACTTAACATAAATGTTAAACATATCCCTTAAATTCTGATTGGCTAATAGGAATGTTGTTCCAGGATCAATATAGATGTTAAATCAGCAACATGTCCTACTTGGTGAAACCAAGTTAGGGGTGGTGAGACCCAGTTAAAGGGATAGTTCACCCAAAAATGTTAATTTACTTACTATTTACTAACCCTCAAGTGGTTCCAAACCTGAGTTTCATGCTTCTGTTGAACACAAAAGAAGTTATTTTGAAAAAAGCCATTGACTTCAACAGTATAAGAAAAAGAAATACTATGGAAGTCAGTGGTTACATGTTTACAGCATTCTTCAACAATAATGATGTTGGGGTAAATGATGGCAGACATTTCATTTTTGGGTGAACTATCCCTTTAAGCCATGTGATATGCAGCATCCCTGAAACACTTATATAAGAATAATAAAATCGGCAGCTATCCAAAAATATCTCCCACATTTTGTCCAATCAGAATCAAGTATTCCAGAATTTAAGCCTTGTTAATATTGAATCTGAACCTTATCTTACATTTCTTATTACCTCATGGCAGTGTCTAAATGTGACCCAGCTCCTCTGGAACTTCGGGCTTGGCCAGGCGTCCCATATCACTCCTGCCCACTTCACCTTCTTGTGCCCTGCCCTCCTGTACCAGATCGAGAGCGGAGTGTGTCTGCGGCACACAGAAGATCATTCACAGACCAGCAAAACCAGCGAGGGATTCCTCATAGGTGTGTGCGTGTGTATAAACTGTGTTATCAGAATCAATTGATCATAGCACAGGTTAAAACAAGGTCACTGTCTCTCAGCTCTAGGATGGGCATCATTGGCGCTCCTGGTCATTAGCCTCCCCTCTCTGGTCGCTCTGGGACTGGCACCGCTGCTTCAGCCTTCTGTGCTTCAAGTGTTTCTCTGCCCGATGGCTGGCTTGGCGGTGGGCACGCTCTGTGGAGATGCCCTCCTGCACCTCATCCCTCATGTAAGTTACAAAATACAAATGGAAATGCATTCAGTTAAGTAGATCATTGAATTCTTTAAAGATGCTATTAAAGAAACACTCCACTTTTTTGGAAATAGAGTTAAACAGCTAAATTTCACCATTTTTTTATTGTTTATTAACAAAGCATACAGGCTGAAATTACAATATAATGACATATCAATACAACTACCCCCACCATCCCCTGTGGTCTCTTTAAACTGGGATATACAATGAATAGAAGTTAACAGAAAAACAAAAGTACATTATCAAGAATGGGAGATCGATAGAATACCATTATACAAAATAGGGCAGTCGTTCTGGGTCCGGATCATTGCTTTGTGCAATAAACATGGAGACTTTGTCAGCAACTGTAGTCCAGATCTTTAATGTACATATTTGTACCAAGTTCACTCAAGCTTTGGACAATTCCAACATTAAAATGTCCCGAAGTTGTACCAACACTTGTATGTGTCCAAGATATGTGGAGGAAGCCAATGTTGTGCTAATAGTTTATTTTTTTTTTGGAGAGGTTAAGCCAGCCAGCCAAACAGATTTTTGTAGCTTGGTAAAGTTCAATGTAGAATAATCACACCGCAATAAAATGGAAGGATTCATTAATACAGGATATTCAATCATTCTAGATAGGATAACACACACCTCATTCCAAGATTTTTGGTATTTTTCCACATTCCCAGTTTCACCATTTTTGAATCCATTCAGATGATCTCCAGGTCTGGCGGGAGCGCTTTTAACTAAGCTTAGAATAAATCATTGAATCGGATTCGACCATTAGCATTGGGCTCAAACTTGACCAAAGAGTTTTGATAATTGTCATTTATCAAACTACTCCTACTCCTCTCCACTACTCTTCTGTAGTTATACTGAGGGAAATTGAAAGTTGCAATTTTATAGATCGATATAGCTGGGAACTATACTCTCATTTCGAAGTAATAATAAAAGTACTTTGCTGCTGCACTGGGGCTGCAGCAGGTGCAATGATATTATGCAGCACCTGAAAATAGTCCCCGGCTAGGTAACTTTCAACATAACCATCTACTTGCACAGAAAGCATGTCCAGGTCGCGCTGCATAATATAATGTGCCTCTTTGGTCATTTTTGATTGCTATGCTAATGGTCTAATCTGATTCAATGATTTATGCTTAGCTAAGATAAGATAAAAGTCCACCAGCCAGACAGAGATCGACTAAATTGATTAAAAAACGGTTTACTCAAAAAATGTTAAACTCTAAGGGAGTTTTGTAGTTTTTTAATTGTAAAAATAAGCACATTTCCAAAATATAGTGGAATGTTCCTTTAATGATTAAAAAAAATGCTAGATAAATTATTTAGTGTATATTTCTATATTAAATTAAAAAACAATAATATATCTATACATATGTAAGGGATAATTGACAATATTAATGACTCCCAGGGCCATTTATATCGAAGTTGATATTTGGTCGCCCACTGAAGCTAAGCAGGGCTGTGCCCGGTCAGTACCTGGATGGGAGAACACATGGGGAATCTAGGTTGCTCAACCTGTGGTCTGTGTTGTTCCTAACGCCCCAGTATAGTGAAGGGGACTTTATACTGCTCAGCGAGCGCTGTCTTTTGGATGAGATGTTAAACCGAGGTCCTGACTCTCTGTGGTTGTTTAAAATCCCTGGATGTCCTTCGAAAAAGCATCCTGGCCAAATGTGCCCTCTGTCCATTATGGCCTCCTAACCATTGGCTTCATCACTCTGTCTCCTCTCCACCAATCAGCTGGTGTGTGGTCTGGCGCAATATGGCTGCTGTCGCATCCGTCAAGTGGATGCTGCACATTGGTGGTGGCTGAGGAGACCCCCCCATGTGTAGAGCACTTTGAGTGTCTAGAAAAGTGCTATATAAATGTAAGGATTTATTATTATTATTATTATTATTATTATTATTATTATTATTATTATTCAAGAGTTCACACTTAGATAATGCTTGACTAATTTAGCTGGTTTGGCATGCTGTCCCGGGAGAGAACCCTGAGCTCGGAGATAGATGAGCCCAAGGCTCCCGCCTGGTCAATAAGCATTAGGAGGGATACAAGATCAGGTAGTTCTCGATAACTTCCCGAGAATAGACTGCCAACTTTGCCAGTTTGTACTTAGTAGGTGCTTATGACTTTAACTGTTGTTGCATGTTTTTTGAGTGTGGGAGGAAACGGGAGTACCCGTGGAAAACCCACGCGAACATGGGGAGAACATGCATATTCCGCACAGAGAGAGTCGACTGGCACAGCTAGCATTTGAACCATCTTGACCTCCTTGCTGTGGGGCACCAGTGTTAACCACTGAACCACTGTGTCGCCCGAACTCAGAATTGAGGAGGGAGAAGGGATAGATGGGGGGGGTTTCCAAAACGAAGATGAGAAATGCAGTTTAGGCTGGATATTTATATTAAATTTGAAGTGATCTGATTGGCTAGTTATTAGTGATAGGGATCAGCTGTAGTCAATCCTATCATGTGCTCCTCTCAAAATTAGTTTGTGAAACTTCACTTATTATTATTATTATTATTATTATTATTATTATATTTAGCTGCACCATATTGGTGTTTCTAACAGCTAGTTTTTATGAGGTTGGTTGTTATCCCAACACTTAACCCCCAACCTGGAGGACCAAGACATACAGTGCACTCATACACTACGGACAATTTAGCTTACCCAATTCACCGACAGCACATGTCTTTGGACTGTGGGGGAAACCAGAGCACCTGGAGGAAACCTACACCAACACGGAGAGAACATGCAAACTCCACACAGAAATGCCAACTGGTGCTCGAACTACCCACTGCGCCACGGCACCACCCCGAAACAATAAATTGTATAAGAAAAAATAAATATCTATAAATAAATTGAATAAAGTGGTAATAATAAATCAAATAAATATAAAAATATAATCTTATAATAAATAAAATATATATGTTTTAACTGAGGTGCTATAGATGTGAGTTGTTTGTGATTTCAGGCCATCTTCAGCCAACACACTGATCACCAGAATGCAGTTTTCAAAGGCCTCAGTGTTCTGGGAGGACTTTACCTTCTCTTCATCTTTGAGAGTCTTCTGGGACTTAAGCAGCATTTCAAGGTGAGCTTCAGCCAGTGCAAAACATCGTGTTTTGCTCAATTGTTAGGACCTGACGACTTAAATGAAACTTTTAGTTCGACAAAAGAGCTGTAGAGGATTATTTTTTTATGCATACATTTTTTCACTTTTTAAATCAGAATTTAAAGAAAAGAAAGCATGACGCAGAGTCTGGAAGGGAGCTGGATGCACTGCAGGGTTTGTTCATTTTAAGACATAAGATAAGCAAACATATGAATTTAAATATGAATTAAAATGAAAATTGTAAAGTCACCTGCACTCTGTCATAGGAACCTCATCAGCCAGTCAGAACGAGAGTTCAGGGCATGGTCATTCTCATGGACAGGCTGAACCAGGGCAGACGGGCATCAGAAGCATGGCATGGATGGTGGTGATGGGTGATGGCATACATAACCTGACAGATGGACTTGCCATTGGTATACAAACAATCACTCATTAAAGACAACATGAATCTGTATTGTGACTTAAACAAGAATCAGGAAGCTTCCTGATTTTAAAATGGCTTCATGAATGAGATGTTGCTAGGAATATTTCTCTTTACTTTTTGTAGAAATTACCCTATTATGGCAATAACTAAATAAGCACTGAAGTATTTCAGAAAAAAATAGGGGCTGTTTATTCAAGTTTTCATCTACAAATGGAAAACACTGCATGCATTTTGACCATTCATTTAAATGAATGTGGTGTTTAAAACATTAGAAAAAGTGTGTATGCCATGTCTAAATATGTCCATTTCACTCATCACTGTTAAACTAAATGAAAAGAGAAATATTTCCCTGGCAACTTGCTAAATTAATTTAGGATTATGCTATATGTAATATATTTTTTTATTTAATATATGTAATGATTTATTTAATAGACTGTGTATTTTAATTTTAGTTAATATAATAACCCTATAACTTTGACAAATTAAAACGTTTATAAATATAGTTGAAATTGGTTAACTATGAAATTGCCAATAAACTGAAACGTGTTTAGTTTAGGAGCAAAAGTAGTCTATATTAAAAATACATTAGTCCTGATGAAGTTGTAAATGCTGTTGTTGTCCTCTAGGTGTCGCGTTTTCTCAGAGTTTGACCGGCGGCTTCAGCACCGCGATCGCCGTGTTCTGTCACGAGCTTCCACATGAACTAGGTTTGACTAAGTCCTTTATAGTTTAGATGTTCATTATGAATCATCAGTGGTTTATATATTTGTGTGTGTGTGTATTTTGTGTGCAGGTGATCTGGCGGTGTTGTTGTCTGCGGGCTGGCCTGTGCGCAGGCTGCTGGTGTTCAGCGGGCTCTCTGCTCTGCTGGGTTTTGTGGGTGTTTTGGCCGGATCTGCGCTGGGGAACCGCTGGGCTTCACACTCACCTTGGATCCTCACACTCACCGCCGGCGTCTTCCTCTATGTGGCTCTTGCTGACATGGTAATCATCTTGACTGTTTAAAACACAGTAAAATGTAGTTGATATGATTTTTAAAAAAAGTTGTAAACAAAGTCAAGGTTACTGGAGTGTTAACAACATAATCTCTTAAAAAGTCTACTCCAAATTTCATTTTGAGTTTGTTTACTTAGTTTCTTTGTCATTATATATTAGCAACTTTAGCAGTTGGAGTAAAATTGATAAAAAAAAAAATAGGTCAGCCAAAAAACCAAACAAGCACACACAGACACAAAAAATCTGTCATCATGTACTTGCTCTATACTTTCAAACCTTTATGAGTTGTTTGTATTCTGTTGAACAAAAGAAGATATTTTGAAGAAATGTTGGAAAGGTGTAGGGCAGAGCGGGGCACAAAGTAACACTTTTTAGTTTTGGCCAAATAATAAACAAAGTAATGGGATTAGACAAATCATGTTTTTTTTTTACCAACAACACACAAGCCTCTTCTACAAATGAGCACTGGTTGTGATCGCCGGACCTATGGTTTCTGTGCAGTATTGCCAAAAGTGCCAGGAGTAAAAATGTTACTATTTACCCCACCAGTGGGGCAAGTCGTAACAGACAGAGAGTTAGTTGTAACACATGCTTAAAAAAGCTGATTTCACAGTTAATTTAATTTCTGTTTACTTTAAATAGGAGCTGTATTTCCTCAGTACTTAGCTCAATTTATTTTTTATTCTACATAGCACAGCATGTTTATTTATTTAATGGATAAACACATTTGGATGTATTTGCATTATTGTCCATTATTATACAATGTATTTATTTGCATTACTAGCAATACAATTATTTTATTCTATTAAAAATATATTTTTTATAAAAACATTTTTTTTTTTAAATCTATATAAATGAACCTAGAATTGGAAAGCGGATTAAAGAAATTGCATCACATATGTCAATGGAAAAGATCACATACATTGTCAAAAAGAAACAAAATGTGTTTGAAGATATCTGGAGACCTTTTAATAACTTCCTGAAGTACAATGTAAATGTTGGCAGTCAGCTACAACAAGAACAAGCTAGAGGGAGAAGGGAGTATCATGGTCTAAACATAGACTCGGGAAACACTCTTTACCTGATTTAAACATATTCTTTTTTTTCTCTTTTTTTGTTGATGTTCTTTATTTATTTTATTTAAATTTTTTTAAGGGAATGGGTTGACGGGAGAATAGGGTGTAAAAATTTGCTGTGTCTTCATGATTATTATTCTGTGACTGTGTAATCTGTTGTGATATGCAAATTGAAAAAAGTAATAAATATATTGTAAAAAAAAAACAAAAACAAAACATTTTATATAAAGTTCTCAACATTACACTCAAAATTCAAAAAATATTTTGTTTAATTGGTGTCCAACCCTGTTACAACTAACCCCGCTGTGTCGTGTTTTCTTCAAAACTGGCTAGCAGTCACTGTGTTTTTTACATTTCAAAATGGTGCCATCTTTTAGCCTAGAAGACGATAATCACAACAATAAGATTTTACGCTCATAAAAATAAAATAAATAGACTATAAAAATATATAGACTATAATAAAAAATAGTTTTATGCTGCAAAAAAGGTTTCTCCTCTGATTCTCATAAAATTTCGCCAAACTTTTTCAATAATTGGCAGGAAGACGTCTGCTGACACTGTGGTGAAAACCTCGGCCATGGTCAACCCTGAGCAAATACCTTAAAACTCCGTGTTACATTTTACCCCACGTTCCTTTGTGCCCCACGCTCCCCTAACCGTTGACTTCTATAGTATGTGCTGAATGCCAGTGTTTACAGTTTTCCAAAAATCTTCAAATTTTTTTTTGTTTAACAGAATAAAGAAACTCATAAAAAACACTTCACTTGACGGACACTAAATAGTTAGTTTTTTAGGTGAACTATCCCTTTTAAAAACCATCCATTTTTAAGGCAATGTGTTTACTTAATTGTTTTTAAGCAGTCACTTACATTGAAATAAAATTTCAAACTAGCTATTTAAAATAATGTAATGTAAAATGTAATGTGTGTATTTATATAGCGCATTTATTGTGTATGGCCATACATCCAAAGCGCTTCACAATCCTGAGGGGGGTCTCTTCACAAAGTCTCTTCACAAAATAAGCTAAAACAAAAATTCTTGCGATTTTGTTTTGGGACAACTTAATTTTTTACGTTCAGACCACTTACACTGTAAAAACAAGTAGGTTAAATTAATCGATTTGTGTTGGAACAATGTGAAAATATTTGCCTTCAAAGGGAGCATATCATATTTTTTTAATAGTAAAATGTACTCCAATATTTTCTTTGTGTGCTATTTTTGAGAATAGTTTAGATCATAGGTCTCAAACTCAATTCCTGTATGGCCACAGCTCTGCACAGTTTTGCTCCAACCCTAATCAAACAGCTGATCTACTAGTGTCTAGTAGTCTTGAACACCTTGATTAGTTGGATCAGCTGTGTTTCATAGGGTTGGAGCAAAACTGTGCAGAGCTGTGGTCCTCCGGGAATTGAGTTTGAGACCTATGGTTTAGATGCTATTGTAGTTTTAGGTTTAAATTATTAGATTATAATTATAGTAATTTTATTGTTTTATTTCGTCAGTCTTATTACTAATTAGTTTGGTTTTAAATTGGTCTACTTATTTTTTATTTTAGGACATTGTTAAATTAAAATGGTGAAATATTTACTTTGCAACTAGCTGAAAGAAAATACATTTTTTCAAGTTTTGCTATTTATGGTATATGGTATAATTAACTAGTAACCTTAACTTTTTGAATGTAATGCAACAATGTGCACCTTTTGTAATGCTGCTTAGAAGCAATAATTATTGTGAAAATTTAAATTGACTTGAATATTTAATAAACAAAAAGCAACTTCTAAAAAAGCTAAATCGTTTAAATACATTCTATAAATAAAATGGTTTTAAAACCATCTAGAACCTGTAAATAACAGGGTTATTAAGTATAACTAACTACAAGATCAAAAAATCGTTTCCTTCGAGTTTAGGTAATGCTAAAGAATCCGCTGCTGCATCTTAATATTAATTAATGAGTGTGTTTTACTTTGAGCAGATGCCGGAGATGCTGCACGGAGCCTGTGGATCAGTGAGTCCGCTGAAGCGCTTCCTCCTGCAGGCTCTCGGTTTGCTGACAGGGGGCGCCATCATGCTGTGCATCGCGCTCTTCGAGGATCACATCGCTGTCAGTCTGGGAGAAAACTAACAATATGATGAAGAGCAACTAAACCAAAGACACAAGCATTATCAAGTACCTCATCCATCACATCAACTACTGTGTAGATGTGGATATTCTGAAGAAAGTTCCCCGGATGATGGATTTGCTATTGAGACTGCAACAAAAGATTTATAGGTAGTCATTATTTTTGAACATCCGCTTCCTAAAGTGTTTTTTCTTAATTTTATATAGAGAAAAAATCTAGATGACATCTGCAGTTTATTCCATTGGCCTATAAGGTGAATGCTGTGTTGTCAGTATGTCTTTCATTTATCATATAAATGTTTCTCAACCTAAACATTAGATTATTTATGATGTGTTGAAGACGGTTGTTAAATGATAACGTCTCCAGTGTTTACATTTGTACAATTAGTATAGAATGCCCTTCCCTTGTTTGTTTGTAGAATAGGTCTATAATTTTATAGCCATTTTAGAATTTTATATTTTTGAAAAAAAAAAAAAAAGATCATTATTACTTTCAGCTATTGTGAAATAAAAACACAGAAAACACAGAATTTTAAAATCAAAACTTTGTACAGTAAACAAAAAAGCTAAATATTTTCCTCTTTGTTTCCACTTTGTTTGATTTTATATGTGTAGAAAGCATTTCTTCAAATAACACGTCAAAATATGGATGACAAATAATTTTTATATATTTATTTAAAGTTAAACAATGTTGTATCTGAAGCTTCTAGCAGACAAATGGTTAAAGACTTGAAAAGTTGAAAGAATTGAATTGAAAAATGATCTTTAAATAGTCTTTTAGTAGGTCATCAAATTATTCTGGTTCCTACTAAAGTACTTGTCATATTCATATATCATTACATTGAGAGACATTTTAATATCTTCTGAAAATAAAAGTAAAAATAGTTCGTTTCTGCCCTCTAAAGAATGAACATGACATTCTAATAAACATCAAATGTAAAGCTGTATTAGATATTGTGTACACAACGAAAAAAATGAACAACAGTTTTAGTAAGTTAAAGATGCTGTATGCAAGTTTTTGACTCTTCTAAAGCATAAAATACCATAATATGTTTGCAGATATTTAAGAAACATGCTAAGTTAACATTCTTGTTTTTCTGAAAAACAATGCTGAAGTCAGTTATTCTGCTTTGTTTTGGTTATTTTAACCCGCCCTGCCACTTTAGCCAATTATATTTCTGCACCCCAGGTTGCCTTGATGGAAACCAGCATATTTCATTCATTCACAAAGGCTCTCAAAGCATGCGCTCGTGACCAAAATGCGACCTCCGGTGGACAGTAGCAGACTCCGAAATGAGATGCAGATTCAGAGTTCCACAAGAGGTTAATTAGCAAATAATATAAATATTATGAGCAGAAACATTAGGTGAGCAGGTTACATTGTAACCCAGTGTCCCAACAACACACTACGTGAGGAAATCTGCAGTGATAAGCTATTTGGCGGTTTGCACCAGACGAAAAATGACAGAAATTTAAATACAGCCATTCAGAAGCACACAATATGCACTCACTCACGAAATGGTAAGGTTTATAATCTAATTAATACATATTATTAACATACTTTACCATACTTTAACATTATTAAATGAAGATGCTGAATCACTATGTGTCTAAAGTTCCATTTCAAACGGTTTATTTTACTTTCAAGATCTGAGGTGAACCATCTGCTGCTGCTTTCAGTTGTATGGCAATAAACATAATGTGAAATGGCATTCAAATTCCCAATGTTAGCATTTAATACTGAATGAAGCGCATAAGGTGTACCTGAGGTGATCATTGTCAGTTTTCTGTTGTTCACCTGTGAGAAATAGAAGCGGTTTCTAATATATTAATTCGAGGTGTTGGTTAGGACAAAAACTCCTTTTAATATGGAAAATATTGCTTCTATTGCGTGCCGTTGCTTTTATATAACACAATTTAAATCAGGTTTTAGGCTCGATTGTCAGACTCGCACCGTCAATCTGGCAACCTGCGCTTGGGTTTGGTTTGATCCAGAAACGCACTACCTAGTTCAACCACTGGGTGTCAAACTTACACACTGCACCTTTAATCAGATTTCAACCTTGAGTTTTAAGGTATACTTGATGTTTTAAATTTGATTGTACATTAATCTGAACCTCAGATGAAAATAAAAAAAAAAGACAAAAGAGACAGATAACAACAACTAGTATATGTAGCAATAGCATTTTATTTCAACATTACCAATTCTAAGCCACGATACTGAATGACAAGACCTACTGGCTGCAGCAGTTCATGAACCTGACTAACAAAAACATATGGGATTTTTTATTTAGTTTTTTTGTAGCTTTTTTTTGTCTTTAAAGTCAGTGAGACCAATTCGTTTTTAATAAGCTCAAATTAAAAATGATTATGTTCTTCCTTACTTAAATACATGTACAGAGTTTCACATCTGTTAGTAACAAGTAACCATTCACAAGCTCATACTATGAATTAACAAGGCAAAGTGCTTTCAGGATTGCATTGTCACATAAGGAAATGAATGGCTTGAGGTCTTTTCGTGGGGTTGAAAGGGTGAGGGTTCTCCTTCCTCGGGTCTAGGAGGGGGGGAAGGTCACGGGGGGACCATCCTGACAGATTCAGGCAGAATCCACCGAATTCGCCCCCAGGTCCAAAATGGATATGTACAGAGGTACAAAGTTGGCAGGGTGGTGGATAGCTAACGCAGATTAGCCAGTGACCGGTGTAGTGTATTTGGAAGGGCGTAAGGCTAGGGAACTCAACAGACCCCATATATATATACACGTTTTAGTACAGAATGAAGGTGCATAAACTCAAAACCAAACCGACCCCCTTTCAAACCCCCACCACCAGTAGAAAATTGAGTTGTTGCTTCAGTACCAAAGTCATACAACCATCCACGCACTCTACTGAACTCGACCAGATGCACGTACATACCATGAAGAGCTGTAAACTTGAGTTCAGAGCGCTCACAGTGAACATTTAGAAGTGAACGTGAAAGAGACAAAGGGAAAAAGGGAGTACAAATGTAAATGCCAGCTAGTATAGGCTGATATTTTGTCCCTGTTTTGTCAACAACAACAACAACAACAAAAAAAACGACCAAAAGCGATAGAGGCAAGACACGTATGACATCATTTGAAATCTAATCGGAGAAAGTTGGAGAAATGGAAAACAACACGCGCACACGCACACACAAAAAATATCATAATACAGTCTGGCTTCACATTCCAGTGGTACTCTGTTGTGTATACACTCACAAATATCATGTTACACACAGACTGACACACAGTCAAGTATGCTAACTGCTGTCTTATATCACCGATTGTTGGTTATAAGTTATATATATATATCTGTTCCATATACATATAGATTTCCATTTGTCAACAACTGGTGGAGATTTCAATGCATCAAGCTGTAACACAGAGGTAGGATAATGCTACTTAAAATGCCTCACGTTTTTCGCTAATTCTAAACCATTGTGTGGGGTATGGGACAGGCTAAAAAAAAAAAAAAAGGCGGTGTTTCTAGCGCAAGCAAGTCTGATCTTATTGGTTGATGTATGGGATCGGTGTGATGTGGTAGACCCTGCAATGGTCCCAGGCTTCTGCTGGTGATGGTATATCTCCTACACTTCAACTTAAAGACAGGATAAGAATATTTGCAGATATGTCGATGAGGTATACAGGGTTGATATGACCCCTGCTTGTCGCAATCAGACGCACAACACACACACACACTGGGTGCTGTCCTACACGATTGTGGCCGTTTCCATCGTCGAAACAAGCAACGCTCGAGTAAATAGTGCAGATTTGTGGCTTTTTTTTTTTTTTTCTCTCAAAGAAAACAAAGTAAAAAGAAACCAGGGTCACATTTCCTTCATCGTGATGAGTCAAATACTTGGCATGCTTGGAAGCAGTGACCGTAACCCTGTTTTATCAGAAACTAATGCAACCGTTTGGTTCTGTGTTTCGCCAATGGAAACAGCCACTGTGTAGTATTTATTTATTCATTAATTTTTTTGTAACAGCAATCTTTTGGAAAGTCTTAAAGACGGCGGGTCCTAGTGAAACTGGATTCAAACGAGGAACGCAGGAGGTCCGTTCGATTAAAGCCAGTCGCTTCGAAATGGCCAAATCCTGCACGCATCCAATTCACATTCAGTTTGACTGAAATAAGGCTCTCTCAGCACTGAAATCTCTTTATGTTGGTTTCAGTTACAAGAAGAGGGTGTTAACCTAAGGTGCCACAGATTACATAGCCAGGCCAAAAGCAGCCAGAGCCAACAAATCTTTAGAAATATACAATTGTCTCTTGATACTTGTATTGCTTGTTCTTGAGTGAAATCAAGTGGCCATCTCTAACAGAGACAAACATTGGTCCTATGTTGTGAATTACTTTATTCGGTGTGCTCCCTGTGATATCAAATATGAAATCATTGATTGCTTGCGGCCAAAATCATGGACCTTAAAAGATTACGATGACTTCTGGTATTGGCTGCCAACTTTTGTACAATGAAATTCTAAAGGAATGTTTCATTATGTTTTACAAAAGACATTGAACAACGATTACTGGGATCTTGATGACAAATAATTCCAAAAAAAAAAAAAAAAGAATTCGGAAACGATCTTTGGTACCGCATAACATATGGCCCAAAGTTCAAATGCTGTGTGGGGAGAAATAAAACCCTGCATATATTTAACTGACGACATTCAAGATACCGTTTTCCAAATCATCTACTCTCGCATCTCTAATCTGAAAATCACTTTAATTTTATGCGATTGCTTTTGGTATCAAATCAATTGATTCGAGGTAAATTAACAGGCCCCCCCCACACACACACAAATGCTTAACATGCCACGAAAGCAGACACTGACTTTAAAGTGGCGCTGAAGAAGGTACACAGAAAACGGCACTCTCTGACCTATCGAACAAACAGAAATGCCATCTTTCCAGTGAGCAAAGTATCGATAAGGCTTTGACGCCTATCACAGTTTCCACCAAGTCCATTGTACATTCTACAAGAAAGTGCCACTTATGGAGGCAAAGCAGGAAGGAGTTCAAATTTGTACAATCTGAAAAGAAAGTGAAATTACATACCCTGCTTCAAATAAAACGACGACAACGACAAAAAAAAAAAAAAAAAAAAAAAGATGGATGACGTAAGAGGGCATTTTCCTCCATTAAGGATACTATGGCGCACAAAAAAAAAGTTTATTGCACTTCAGTCCATTTCAGGTGGATACTTTGACGTCAATACAACATACAGAAAAGGAGTCATGCCAACATTCTACAAGACACTGGGTTACAACTAATCTCCAATGCATTACCACACAAAAACGACACTGCACACGTCTACTTCACTAAAGAGTTCACACTTTGTAAAAACTAAACACGTTTTTATTCCATACAGGTCACTAGCTAGAACCGATCAGATGATTTTTTTTGAAGGTTATGTTATTCATCAGCGGTGTTGCGACAAATTTCGATCGCGGCTCGTAACAACAAACCACGTGGATGGTGGCTATTTCGGAAAACGTACAACAGTTGTTCATTCATAAGGCTCACTAAAGGTGTTAATGGAAGACCATACCCTGTGGCATGTACTTGATAACAAAAGGCACAATCCCACATATACTCGTCACAAAGTGTAGTACTTTAAAGAGATGATGAAGAGATGCTTACAGACTCCAAAGAAATAGCAGCATGCCACGCAAAGCAGTCATTTTTTCTCTCAAACCAAGCCAACAAGCGAGTAAGGTCGGTGTTAAGATTTACAGATGAACTTCTGAAGGTCCGTGATCGATCGGTCGGTCAATGGGCCATCTCTGATGGCACTATGCAACTCCGTGAGATAAAAAGAAAGAAAACTCCTGCATAGCTTTTACATTTTTTTTTTTTTTTTAAATATGAAAATGTATTTTAAAGGGATCCCTATTATGTGCCCTGTCAGATCAGCCATTCAGTCAGGCTCCAGTGGTCTTCTAACTAGCCTTATGAAAACAAGCTGCTGGCGAGAACAACAAAAAGCAGCTTTTTTTTTTTCTGTGATTAGATCATTCGCTTACAGATTTACAATTTGAACTATTAGCGCTTACCGAGTAAAAACATGAAGTAACACTAAGCCAAGGTGAAGGACATCATCTAAGTTCAAGAGCACCCCTTTGAAAACACCAACGTTTTCCATTTCAAGGCCTCGAACGTGACCTTGGGATTCCAGTTGCATGGTGCATGCAAAACGTAAAGCCCACCCAAATGTCATGTACCAGTATATAGAGCACGATAGATTTTAAGGACAGCTAGTTGATGAGGTAAGACTGCCACGTCAAGGCAATTCAGACCACACTTTTTGAAGAATTACATACAGCACATCTTGTGCTCTTACCTTGTTAAAAAGATTTGCATTATTAATATCACATACATTATTACTCGCTAAATGTTTCGATCAATAGACAGAAAAATGGGGATAAAATATACCGTCTATAAAAGAATTCATCATTGGATGATTATATTTACTTTTTTTTCCCCTCCAATGTATTCCCAAATCTTTTTCAAGTGTTTCAAAACTGACTTTAAATTATTTAAGTAATAATCAGTTTGGACACTTCATTTAAAACCTCTAAATCCAACATTATCTAGCGATATTCCCTCAAAGATTTTCTTTTGTTATTGTGCTGTCAAATTTGATCCTCTCCAAATATTTGACACACACGTATTAAACAAAAAGACACTCAATTTTATCTATGCTCTAGTGCAAAATCTTCTACTAAATTCCATGAAAAATGATTATTTTGAGGCCGGAAGCCATAATGGTACATC
This sequence comes from Danio kyathit, assembly GCA_903798195.1. Lineage (NCBI taxonomy): Eukaryota > Metazoa > Chordata > Actinopteri > Cypriniformes > Danionidae > Danio > Danio kyathit. The sequence continues at coordinate 36,313,156 of LR812541.1, forward strand.
TTTCAGCAAAACAACCTATAGAACAGTGTGCTTCTTATGAATCTCACCCAAATGAGATCCCAGGTTAACGACAAAATCTCTCAAGTGCTGCGACTGCTGAACTATACCGTTTCCTCTTAAGGCAAAAAGTTGGGAGATAGGTTAAATGAAACGGGTGTTTTGAGTATTGCCTTAAATGGATGTGTCTTCAAGTAGTAGGGACGCCGAGGTCCGCTGAGGTAAATCAGACATTCTATCAGCCATTAATACCTTTGCGAAAAGAAAACAAAATTATATATCGATACAAAAATGCAAGGATGGACATACAATAAGGACACTGAGTTAGCTACAATTAATCTGCTTTCCAACAAAATGGTTACAATTATTAGACGACTTTGTTTCCGACTGCCTGCAAGTAACTGCAACCATTATAGCTTGGTCAACAGGCAATGAAAGCTGGCCCTTCATAGCAAAGTTGCGTAAAAAACAAAAACAAGAGCTCTTTAAAACTGCACAATTTGTTAATCCAGAATAAAAGGAGAAAAGCTAGGTAAATGCATCATTTTGGTTCAAATTTGCCCTTCGTTTTTGAAATTAAGGCGTTTCATAATTCCACTGCGTAGAAATAAAACTTCAAATTATCAATGGTACGATCGAGCACAATGGAGTATTTAAAAAATATTACTTTTGAAGAAGCCATTACAAGCAATTGATGAGGGCAAATGCTAAGTTACAGCTTGAAAACTTTCACTTCAACAGATGGAGATGAACTCCACCTAGGGCTAACCAGCCCTTCATTATAGCTTAGTTATGAATAAACTGGCAATTTGAGACAGTCTGATTGTGAACGTACTGGCATTATACAATAATCAACACGCTAAATGAGGATCTCCAAAAATATATGTAATGGGCACGATAGCTTATGTTAGCTTGCACTTTTTGTCTTTTTTTTATTTTTATTTTTTGGTAATATTTTGTGGTCTTGACGCACACTCAAAAACTGAACCCAAGGAATCACTCACTCACATTTTACAAACGTATCAAAATGAGAAAGGAAAATGAAGTTATGGCACTAAATGATTTATTTTCGGGAGGAAACTCCCCTTATCAGTTATTCTCTACCCTAAAAAAGATGTCTTGCCACTTTGTGACCAGTTCCCTTATTGTTCACACACAGAACACCAAAGTCTATTAGAAGTTCTGAAAGGGTTCAGTTCCAAAGTTGTCAAGTGAATTATTTAATTGCTATCTACTGCATACAAGATTTTCACCAACATCGAAGCAAGCTGCTACCATCACGGCGTACATTCGACGACGAAACAATTAAACAATTTTAGTGCAATGCCAATAAGACGATTAGAAATTTGAGGAATTAAAACAAGTACGTTTGTTTTGGCTGGATAAGAATTATCGCTAATAAATAGAAAAAAAGAGCTCCAAGATACAATCGAAAGCAGCAGTTTTCTTGCACCAAATGAAATGTATTACTAAATCACAGGCTCCATGGGCACTTGTTTTCCGACTCAACTACATGTGGTATGACTGGCTAGACTAAAATTGATAAATAACCATTTTTTTTGTACTATAACTACAAGCAGTATAACTGGCAGTGCAAATAACTTCAAGCTCATCATCAACTTGCACTTCATTATCGTACCCTGTGCTGTCTACACACACGCATTATCTCTCCTACACCAAACCGCAGCAAAAGTCATTGTACTTGATAAGATAAATAAGCTTGAATTAACCTCCCACATCTTGCCCATTTCTCAGGCAAAACACTGCGATATAATTCCACTAATCTATTTTGCAGACATGCATGTTTGTACTCTTGCAAGTAGAGGTCAGATATTAGCCCATTTACAGCTTGTGACAGATGCAAAAGCGCATTTTTTATTTTATTTTATTCATTTTTTTTTGTTCCTAAACAAGCAAGTGCTTTAAATCAGGCCTGCGTGGAGCGGAGAAACTCGTTTAAGCAGCCAAAACTTGTCATTATCATGACGAAGAGGTCATAAATCAGTATAAATACGCTCTCCACACAGCCTTTAAACATCTAACGTTACCATTTTGTTTGTCTACGCATCTTCATTCACCAATAAAACATCAGTTACAATACTTCGAAGCTACTCTACATCACTAAACGCCTGATATAACGTAATGAAAATAACTGAGAACCACACATTTCATGCCTGAAGTATGCATCAGTTTGTAGATGTCTTGAATTTAAGGGGTATAGTTTTATACAGCTGTCTAATTCGGGGGGAAATTAATTAAAAAAAAATATTGGCAAAATTAAAAGCCCTTTCAACTGATTGTCTCATTACTGACTGAGCATATATTGCCTGTTTGTTGTGTACAAACAAAAAAAAGGGATGTTTCAAACACTCATTCACATGTTCTTATTTTCTGTTTAGGTGCAAAAACCTAATGGAAGCACAATCTTAACTTTAATTAATCTACCTTTGGCAATAAGGAAGCATTTTGTAAAGAGCAAGGGTGAATATTATTATTTTTTGGATATCTATTAGTTCCTAATAAAATGATATTTAGAAATAGTTCAACTTTGGTCATACGCATGACTGCTCCCCAACACCATAAACAAACATAAAAAAACACCCAATCAGCTTCAACACTTCAAGCCAACCTATACACTCCCCCAGAGTCTAAAACAACCCAAGTGGGTTCTGATATAAGAATCACATATTCATCAGAAATGAGTTTATAACGGATTTTAGTGAAATACTCAACCCAAGTTTACCTGGTCAAAGCACCATTTTGACAACTCAGAGGGAGCGCATATTGTGTTGTTGAACTGATCGGACGCTAGGTAGACAAAATAAATTCAGTAGGCACTGTGAAAGCAACTCCACGCTAAATATTAGAAACTTCAACTAACAAAGCAGGAGATTTAAATGAAGATTTATGATGATCAAAAAAAAATAAAAAATCTAAATAAATTAAAGCGAAAGTCCCAAGGAGCAAGTACTGTGTATGACGATTGCATCTGTGATGACGTTTGTGCTTTCTATACTTCCTTAGTGTAATATCATCATAATGTTTTAAAACACCCCCAAATAATGACACTTTTACTCCTCTTTCTTCTGCCCACCTACAAACAGTGATCTGGACTACCTAATACCTTCATTGTAAACCTAATTTCAATTTATTCACCTCAAAGCCCATGCGAACACGATCCCTTTTCTCTCTAACAGTAAACAAACATTATATATATCAGACCTCTCGAAACCAGGAGGTCATTGGTCTTTTGGCTTAAGGTAGTATGGTTTCCCTTCTGTCGAAATGATCCTGTTAGGTTGTTTGTTTAGTTTTTTTTTTCCTGATCTGTGCTAAATCAGATTGCACCTCACATAAAAACCTCGAAACGCATGAATCAAGTATGGGATGAAAAACTTGGACTGCTGCGCAAAAGTGGATGTCACACATACACAAACGCGCGCACACATTCGTACACACTTTCACTCAACCACACACACAAACAAGACCACTATCAAATACATGGTCCCGCAAATTCATGCAAATCTAGTGTAACCCGTTTAAATTGTTCCTCAGGGCAGGCTGTAAATTCCTATGCAAGGCCACAGCGTCACGCAAATAGGAGGCATGATATGAAAACCCATCCATTATCACTGTTACCATGAAGACACACAGCTGCATAATTCTAACATGAGTCCATTCAAGCGCAATGGAGAAAGAAAGAAAAGGACTGACTCGCCAGTGATGGATACTGGTTCGAATAGATGGCTTAGATTCAGATTTTTAGACTTATTAGACTTCTATTGAATGGACAGTATCTAAGATGAAGGGGGGGAGACGGGAAAGTAGGGGAAAATAAATAAAAAATAAATAGCTAAACTAGTCCTCTCGTGTTCGCTCTCTACGGAGACGTTAAGAAAAGCTTCGATACTGGCACAGGAGGGATGTGTGGCTGTAATTGCATATAGGTTTATCTAGATGTGTAGAGAGGACCAAACCAAGCGACCACGCGATTTTTTTTTTTTTTTAGCGAGTAAGAACGCCTCACTCGGTCAAGCAGCCATCCAAGCCGATGGTAGCACCATGGCGATCTTTGCCGTAACCATGGCGAAGGCCTCCATTGGGCAGAGGGGGGCAGGCGGCGGTGATGCCACAGTGCTTGAGCAGGTTGAGGCTGGGCGAAGAGGGCGAGGATGAGGAGGCTGTGGAGGAGGAAGGCTTCATGGTTGACAGAATGAGAGCTAGGCAGTCGGCAACAGCTTTATTGGATGCACAGGCCAGGGCTGGCGTATGACCTGCGACATTAGAGGAAAACAAAACACAGAGATAGGATTTGTGAAGCAGATATTAACAATTGGGGCTTTTGCACCAGGTAGTTATAAGAACTCTGTTATAGGAACTAGCCACCAGGGCAATTTTCTCCCAAACCATATTCTTTATTGCATGCTCACAATCATTAAAGGGGTGGTCCACTACGATATTATATTTTAAACTTTAGTTGATGTGTAATGTAGCTGTGTGAACATAACATCTCTGAATGTAATACGCTCAAAGTTCAATGTAAAGAGAGACATTGGATTTTACAGAGTTAGCTTAGCAAAGCCTACAGTGAACGAAGTTTGGGGACAACAAAAAATACAACCGGGCTAGTGAGGTCACAAGGGCTTCCGGTTACAAGCACACACTCTGCGCAGCTAAGGGGCGTGGCCAGAGGTGCAGTAATGTGCAGAGAAAGCTAAAATGGCGTCTAAACGCTGCTATTTCCACAGAGCATGTTCCGTTTCTGTATTTCGGCTTCCAAAGGACACGACACAAAGAGAGAAGTGCTTACAGTTTAACTTTAATTATGTTCCAGAGAATTTTAAAAAATATATAGCTAGCATTTGATAAAGGAGAACTTCCAGAATCTCTCCCAGTTCAGTGCTAGATTCGGTTAAAACTCCTCCAACAGACTAAGCTGTGGATTGTGAGCCAGAACCTGAAAGTATTTTTATTTGTTAAAATTGATTATTACATGCACAGTTTCTAGCATTAAAGGTATGTTGTAGCGATGACGTAAACAAGGATGTAAACAACGGGAAATGCTGTTTGGCACCACTAACAATTTAGCTACGAATTCATATTTATCAGGCAAACCGCTGTAAACACACAATCTTCAGCAGCGCGTTCAGTCTCAGACTCTCTATGCGGTCGCTTGCAGTGTCTCTGCACAAACTGATACGGCTAACAGCTACTGTTTACACAGCGCAAAAAAAGTGTGCTTATAGGGGCGTGATGTGGTGAATCACAGCACTTTATGTTAGCTGACCAATCAGAGCCTCTTGAGGCGGGCCTTTCAGAGAAACTAGGAAATATGACAGTCGTTTTCATGTTAGCTTAGTAGCTGTATATATTTAAAGTAAGATATATGAAAAAATAATTTTCTACAAATGGAAATTGGGCATTGCTTTGCATCTTATAAAACACAATCAAGCCTTAAAAATACACTGTGGACCACCCCTTAAAAACTCCAAATTGCTGCAGTAAACTAAATCAACAGCTGGAGGATGGAGGAGGCTGTATTGTCATTGTGTGTTGTGTGATGGAGACTGAAAGCTTTTTCTTTTTTTGTTCTGCACATATTTTTCATTTTTTGAGGGGAATTAAATTTACTAAAATAAAAGGTTTACTAAAATAAAATTGGAAAAACAGAGCAGTGGTATACAAAAACCAGCAAAGAAAAAAAAGACTTATGCCTATTGTGTGCTGTTGTTGTTGTTTGGGTTCATACAAAACATTTTCAACTAGAAATAGCCCCGGTGTTTTTTAATTGAAATTTGGAATTTCTTTGACATTTTAATAGACCTCTATAAATGTTTATGTGTTTGGTCAATTATGTATTTTTATCTTATTATATACTGTTTCTGAACATTTAGGATACATGTTAAAAAAAATTCACAATATTTAGCAGTGAATTATTAGTTTGATATTATCATCTGGGTTTCCCAGTACTGGGTTGAGGCTGGAAGTGCATTCGCTGCATAAACATATGCCGGAGTAGTTCGCGGTTCATTGCGTTGTGGCAACCCCTTATGAATAAGGGACTAAGTCGAAGCAAAATTAAATGAATTTGAAATAAATCTGGTTAAACAAACCGTAACGCAAATAAACTAGTGAGGGTAATGCAAGTAAGATTTAAGGGTTAGTTCACCCAAAAATTCGAATTCTGTTAATTTCTCACCCTCATGTTAAATTGAAACTTAAACTAGGATATTTCAAATGAAATTCAAGCACTGCCTCATTCTCCATAGGCAGCAACAGTCTTAAAATGTTCAGAAAAGGAACCAGAAACAGTCAAAACATTTCATTTGAAGCTCCAAGAACACTTTTGTGCTTTTGTCAAAGTATTTGGTTCCTTTATACCTCATATTCTACTACTTTCTATGTAGGATGAGAGATCTTCAGGATTTCATCTAAAAAAATCTTAATTTGTGTTCCAAGGATAAACAAAGTTCTCAAGAGATTGGAACAACATAAGGATAAGAAATTAATTAACAGACTTTTCCTTTTTTGGTGAACTGACCCTTTAAGTGGAGTACATATCCAAAGCAAATGTCACAAGATTTAGTTTTTACACCTGGATATTAGTCCTTGTTGTCAATCCTGCCATAAACAACTGACACAAACTTGGCCTAAAAATTGCTAATTCATTTATAGATAAAGCAGAAAAGCCTGTCCTACCTTCTTCATCCACTGCCAGCACGGTGGCCCCACGATTCAGCAAGGCCTGAACCACAGTGGCCAAACCATTCCTGGCAGCAATGTGAAGGGGCCTGAAATACAGGAACAATTAAGGTTACAATGCTTTCAAAAGGTTTGTCCAGTTTAATCAAAGTAGGACAAACACAACCCACAGAAGCTAAAAGTTGTATTAGCAAACTGAGACAGAGAAACTCACATCTGAAGCATACTGTTGGTTGCATTAATGAGGATAGGGTTGTGGATCTCCTTCAAGATCAGCATGGCACACATTTCATGAGCCTTCAAATGAAAACAATCAGAGTTAGTAATATGGACTACGTCTGAGAAATTGAACCGAGAGAGAGTCAGATTTGAGTTTAAATAAAGCGCTGTGTTTGTACCTTGCTGCAGGCCAGGTGCAGGGCAGTGTTCTTATTCACATCCAGGAGGGACAGATCAGCTTTGGCTCTGTGCAGCAGCAGGGCTGTAAAAATGGAAACACCACAAAAACCTACTAAAAAACTGTAAAGGATTCAGATATTTATAATGTCTGATAGTTTCTTTGTTTGTTTGGTCATTTGTTTATTTATTGCCACATTAGAAACTGGCTATTTCATGGCAAGATTAATACAGGTATAAAACATATTTCATAATAATAACAACAACAACAACAACAACAACTTCATAATACAAAATACCATACATGAATAAAATTAAAATAAAAAATACATACGTGATTTTTCAATCCGATATATGATAAATAACCCTTGTGTACGGTTCAAATTTACTACGGCTGTTCGATTAATCTAAATCTAATCGCAATTGTTATTTGAAACGTGCAAATGAGTGACTGCCGTCTGTGTTTGACAGTCTTACTTGCTAACTGAGTGAGCTATGTGGAACGCCCACAATAAAACAGGAAAGCGCAGACAAGTGGGATGATGACGCCTGCTGCATCAGAAGCATAATAATTTATATCAAAGAAAAACATCCTGTCGGTAATATGGGAATATTTTGGTTTCAAAGTCACATACACCAAACAAAAAACGTAAGAGCTATCACAGAATTGTTGCCAGAGCACGAGGAAATAAAACAACCAGCACCTAAAAAAGCACCATAGGCGGCTATATGAAGAGTGTCTTGCTAAAAAGTCAACTGAAAGCATTGCCAGTGACACTCAATCTAGTAGCAAGTAACAGCAAAGTACAAACAATTTCAGAGTTGTTTGCAGCTGTTACACCATATGAAAAAACATCACGAAGGCACCAAGAGATAACTAACGCCGTAACTTATTACTGTTTGCTCTAGAGAAAAAGTAGTGTTTCATTTCTGACTGTTTATAAACAAATTTGAATAAAAGTTGGCGTTAATATCTTTTCAGTTCCTTTTTTGACTAACACTCGATGCATTTTAGCAGTAAGAAGCTACGATACAGAATATTGAGCTGAAGCTTGACTACAAAATTAAATCGCAAATCAAAATTGCAATATCTGTTGGAAAAAAATATATAATAAAAAAAGACTGCCAAATTAAGACTCAAAATCACCCCAGAGTGAATGAAAATATCCCCAACAGCACACAAGGGTTAACTAACATTTTAAAAACATCCATTAAAGTTTTAAATTTTACATTGTAATAAATTATGCTTTTGATGTCTGAGAGATTCAGTCTTTTCATGGCACATGATGCAACTCTTACCCACGGCACCACTTTGGCCATAGTCGGCAGCCACCATCAGTGCAGAACGGCCTGAGTGGTCGACGGCATCGATGTCTGCTCCTTGCCGCAGAACCAGCTGCAGCCCAGCCACGTCCTCCGCAACTGCGGCCGCGTGAAGTGGGGTCCTAAAGAAAAGATGTTCATTCACTTTTATAGGAGATCATTTAACGAATGTTTTTCAATGTGTAAACGTGACAGCAGCTACTACACAGCAACTGTCTGACAATAACTGCTTGAACCAACCTTCCTTTGGCATCCCTGATGTTTACCAGCGAATTACAAACACTGGATTCCAACAGCAGCTCTGCAGAACCACTATGGCCATTAATGCTGCAATGGGATGGCAAGATAGTGATTAGAAAGCCCATGCTTTAAGTTTAACCTTAATGCTCAGTGCATATCATAACTTCATATATAGGTTTACTACACAAAAAAGACAATATTTGTGACTGACAAAATAAATAAAATAACAAAACTCAAAAGTATATTTCTATAAAATTATTTTCCTAGCACATTTTCCTTGAGGCTAGTATGGTTTTTAGTTGTTTTGAAAAGTCTCACCATTTATTTGAACAAAAATACATCAAAAACAGAATTATGCTATGCTCACACCAGACACAGCACGCGTGCATAAACAGACGCGTGAACATTTCATGTTTTTTTATTACATTCATTCTTCTATGGTGGGGCACCACACCAAAATTCATCCCACCACGGCTACATTACAGCTTCTCATATAAGACATTCAGTCGATTTTTTTTTTGTTTTAAATAGCGGGTTATAATCGCACCAAAACTTATTAAAAGGTAAGTGAATTATCACAGCGCAAACCTTTCTTTAACCGTAGTAGTGCTGTGCGTTATTTGTTTAACCCTTTGAGGCGACATGCTGACTGACAGGTGCGTGATGCGTGAGCCTAGCAAACAGGATGTTAGATAAAGGTCTAGGTTCTGCATACAACGACTTTATCTTGCTGGAGTTTATAGTCGTTTCACTTCAGGACGCATCAATGCCGTTCTCTATTGAAGACATTCATAAATATTCCAAGCAAATCTAATAAATGTTGGAGACATACTCGTTACTAAATCGCACTTCAGCAGCGTTTATTTGAGAGTGCACAAGAAAATATGTACTTGAGCAGCCTACATTTGAGGGGGCGTGCAAGAAGTTGTGCACGAACAAAGGAAATCGGCACGCAAGCAAAGAGATTTGCATGCTCCTATTCCATAAATGCGATTTCGACTTGTAATACTGCGCTCACGACATTTGTCATTGAAATAACACCATGGGTAGTTGGTAGATCTGTGTAAAAGGCCTGTCGCCACAGCTGGAAAAAATCCTAGAGGAAACAATGCATTTTGAGTTTACGCGCTTCATTCGCGCATCAAATTTACTTCACAAAAGACGCAGATTCGCATCCAGGGCAGGGCTTCTGTTTGCCCGATGACTGTAGCATCGTTGCTAAATGGCCAACATGGATTTTATTGAGAGAATGGCGGTTTATGTGCTTTAAGAATGCTAAAAAAACAGCGTAGATTCGTTCTGCGTCATGTCTGAGTCCACTAGATCCTTTCAGAGGTGGACCAAGCTCTGTAAGTTCATCAACTCCTCCAGAAACTGTACCTGGATGAAACCTGGAAGCTTTCAGTAGTGCTTCAGACTGAGCCCAGCCCATTTTGATGAGCTGTTGTCCAATGTCGACAATAGGATTTTACCTTGGGACACCAACAACAGGCACTATGTCATAATCACGCCCCTTCAAGAGCAAGCTCCTGATTGGTTAACGTAGCGAGAATGTCTGCTGAGGGTCAGATTTTCCAACTCGAGCAATTTGCGCGATTCGCACATTAAACTCGACAAATGCACAAAACGCTCAACTCACAGGTGATCTATTTGCATCTTTGCATTGACTTTACATGTAAATCACTCACGCTTGACGTCTCATCCGCATCTGGTGTGAACGCATCATTACGGTGACATACTTTTGTAACTTAAAACAACTGGTTTCGGTTTTAATTTAAAATATCCCATATTAAAATTCTACTTTATTCTAGTGCTGTCAAAGCAGAATGCTTAACATCCAGTCTATCATCACATGGTCCTTCACAAATACGGTGGTTTGCCAACCAAGACTTTTATGGTGTTACAAAAAGAATACAATCAGTCACATTCTTACTGAATTAAGGTATTTATTTTAATATATGTAATATTAACTTACTGATGCTAAACCTTTAAACGAGTGTACATTTGAGCAGTACAGTCACCAAATACAATTTAACAATTTATTTTGTTAGGATTCATGGGAGAAACAGTGATTCTCAGTTTGAGAGTAAACAAAAACCTTGAATACTCACAGAGCACAGTGCAGTGGGGTGAAGGGGTTTCCCTCCTGGATACTACATGGTTTAAGTTCAAGTAAAACTTCCAAACAGTCTTCATGACCTGTTTCACAAAACATTGCACATCATTCATTTAACGTTCTCTCAGTATTAACACAGGGTTTCTACAGGTCTCATCAAAACTTTAAGACTATTATGAATGAAATTTCAGACTTACACAAGGCTAAACACTAAGGATTTTTTTCTAATTGCCCAGTTAAAATATTAAAAAACCATTGTTATTGTAAAGAAGATAATTAAACCATATTGCTAAATAGAGTTACAAATAGAGTTTTGGGAAAACCTTTGAGATGGATTGTTGGTGATTGGATGGGTGTTAGCCTGATTGGGTAGCTTTACATGGACAGAGGAAAATTAAGACTTGCTAAAAATTATTTTAGACCTACAACACAAAATTTCAGTAAATTTAAGACTTTAAGGCATAAAATTTCAGTTTTTGAAATTTAAAAACATTAAGACACCACGGACACCCTGTAACAATATGAAGTAGGGCTGAACAATATATCTTTGAGCATCGATATCGCAATGTATCTGCAATAGTCACAACATTGCAGTTTATTATTATTTATTAAAGATTAAAAAATAAAGATATTATTAAATATATATTTTTGTTAATATTTATTCAATGATTACAATGTCATTTTACATTTGATTGTTCAACTTCTGTACTTGAATACTGTTAAGACTCCCCTGAAAACCATGAAGCCTTGTTTTTATTTACTGACTTTGCATGTAATTTATTATAATTTATGCAGTTCCACTGCATAGAAAAAAGACTTCATCTTAGTCGATCTAAATAAATGAAATCTTTCCAAGTACAGTTATTCAAATAATCTGGTGAAATGTTATTTATATCTCAATAAATATCATCATTTTTCCAATGTCAGATTTTTCCAATATCGTGCCGCCCTGATATGAAGGTGCTGCTGAGGCTGAAAGGGTCTGTTGTGTTACCGTGATAGGCTGCCCAGTGAGCGGGTGTGTAGCCGTGGCGGTCAGTGAGTGGGTCTTGGGGTTGGGAGTGATCAGCAGCAGAAAGAAGGTTGGAGAGGATGTCGGCATGGCCGCAAGAGGCAGCCAGATGGAGCGCGCTTCGCCCCTGGAAATCTCTGCTAAGGACTGAGACGTTGTGGGACAGCAGGGCGGTTAAACAGTCCTCTCGACCCATCACCGCCTGCTGAGACGCAGCTGGTTAGTAACACTTCACATGATGAACCTAATAATGCTCAATTGACTGACGATTTCAGGGTCTCACCCCTCTGTGTAAGGCTGTTCTTCCTCTCCGGTCTTTCATGTCAGGACAAGCTCCTCTCTCCAGCAGCAGATGCACACAGTCGGTGTGTCCCCCCAGCACTGCCATCATTAGTGGAGTTCTGACAGGAAAAAAGGGAAAGCGGATAAACAATTTTTATCTATCAAACATTTTTATCTATTTTATCTAGTTTAAAAAAAAATAATGGTGCTCTTAATTGTTTAATGGTTTGCACTGTCAATGACTTTTGACAATTGCCGATTATCATGCAAATAACTAACAAAATGTGACTAGGTAAAAATATTGAGTAAAGTACATTTACGAATATCTTGATTCAAATGTCAATTTCCAAAGTAGATTTTTGGAACAAAGACAACTTAAATGTAGTATGATTCCATTTATTTTTCATTATTATTACTTTTATGATATTATGGGGGAAAATAATTGTATTTAGTTGCTAAGTGGGCCAATAAAATCCTTATATTATATAAACATCCTTTTTGTTTAGTCTGTACTTCTCAACATCAAAAAGGCAGCCGGTGCATCAATACACCGTCTTTGTTTTTGTTTACTTCATGTAGTTTTGAGAGCTGATGTGAAGATTTTGATTTTCTCAGACACATCAAGGTAAGTGCGCAAAGGTCACTCTGACACATGCAGACACTTTACAGGGCTCGCAAAATTCGGTTGCTCGGCATCCCAGGGCTATTGTTTTGAGTCGGGCTACGAACATCTATCTACACGCTGCCCGGTGGGTAAAAAATATATTTTAATGCTTTTACAATCTCTCGCAAAGTGGATAATTATGGATGTGCTGTGCTGCTGATAAGGCAGCAATAAATCCACTTGTTAACAACAAAGGAGAAAAGCCACAATATTATTAACTACCTCCTAAATAAAGCAGTGTTTCTGTCAGTTTAATCGCTTGTTCTGTACTGAAATGCACGACACTGAAGCACACAAAAAAACTCATCACTGACTCAGAGATCACGCTGACATAAGATTCAGATACAGAAATAGCATGAGATAAGTTTTAGATGAAATGTGTCTCCGTGAAAACCAAGTGCTGAAGCGCGTACAGAACAGACGCATATGCTTAAAGATAGACGTTAAAGATTAAAGATACTCGTTAGATGGTATTAAGGATAAGTTAATGTCATCTGTTTACTTTTCAGAAATATTTAACAGGATCCGTAAACAATTGCCAGTCAGCTTATAAAAAGAAATGTTCTTTTTTTTTTTGACATACACTTAAAGTAATAGTTAAGGGGTACAAAAATGAAAATAAACCCACTATTTACTCCCTTCATTTGTTTCAAACCTGTTTGAGTTTTTATCCTTTGTTAAACACAGGTAAAGATATTTTGAAGAAAACGTTTTATGTTTAAAAGAGAAAGAAACACTGAAATGAGTAAACTACTCTGTAACAAATTGGAATGTCTTTATAGATGCAAATTTTTTTTTTACCTCAAACAATGATCACTTATCATCATTTTTTTGGTTGATTTAAAAAAATGTTTTTAATAAAAACTTTAAGTTAAATAATACAATTTTGGTTATTTCAAAAATGAATATACAGCCTATAACAATTGTCATTTTATCTTTTTCTTTTAGTAATTATATGTTTTTGTTTTTATTTATGTATTTTCTGTTTGAACTACTAAAGTTTATATTCGGGCTACCAAAACTGAAGAGTGCCTGCCCGAAGAGCTACCAGGAATTTAGAAATTTTGCGAGCCCTGCTTTAATTTGCTGTTGTACTCCATATAAATGTTGTTCTACTGCTTTTTTTGCACAGGCATATCTAATGGGTTAATGGTGCTAACTGAGAATCAGTAAAACAGTAAAAATGACAAATTTGACCTCTTTCCAACAGGGAAGACCACCGACAATCAAAAACGCATGATTATATGGTGTCATGGTTTTGCAATCAAAATATGTGGTTATGATGAAAGTCAACGAGGCAAAAACAGCCACAGTAAATTAGGGAGAATAAAAAAAGAAAATCTTGTGCAGCACAAAAACTAACAATGCACTAAAGGTAATGTTACTAATCTTTCACATGTCCAAAACTGTGATAAAAAATAAAAATCCAGTCCACAATTACTTTTTATATTGAAATACGCCATTTTGTTTGTTTTTTCACCACATCAGTGACTTTATTTATGAATTTGGCAATTAAAGAGTTAAAAGCCTGTAATTTTTAAAAACATTCAGTAGTTTTGATCAGGTTGATCGGATTTACATGTATTAATAAAATGTTACTTGCATGTAAACAAACAAATTATTAGAAATAAAACCACATTGTAAAAGAGCCATAAGCTGATACGTACTGCCCCTCCACATCTGTAACATTAACCAGGTCGGCTCCCCCTTCACTACACAGCAGCATCCGCAGACATTCAGAGTGGCCGTTGGCAGCTGTCAACAAAAAGCACAGTGATGCATCAAACACTCATAAATATATAAAGACACAATTCACAAGCCCAATCACACATACTGTACCTGCAACATGAAGAGGGCCCCATTTGCTGCGGTGCTCTGCGAGGAGACAAGAAGCTGATTGGCTGAGTAGAAGCTCAACGCAGCGGCTGTGTCCTCTTTGGGATGCCAAATACAGCACAGAGCGGCCCACCGGGTCACACACATCCACACACACTCCTGACTCTATTAACACTGTCACACACTCCCAGTGACCTGACTCCACCTGACAAAAAAGAAAAAAAAGAAGAGAGACTGAAGTTATTGTTAGCTGCTCTAAACTCCTGCTGATTTGTGCTGTGAATAAGTAGATGCTGAAGAGTGGTCATATTAATCAAACCTTTTCTCTCAATGATGCGTTTGTATTTTTAGCAGTGGTAGAAAAATCTGAAGGCAGTCTTTTTTTGACAGAGTGCACTGAGGATCGGCTCACAGTGGTTTTGTTTTAAGTAATATTCGCAAACTGATTACAAAAATAGTTTAGTCGGATTACATGCAATAATGCAAATCTAAAGTCTCTGTCAAGGGCTATACAGTAAACCTGACAAGACATAACCTTTCTGAATGGTTCGCTTTCACCATCATGTGCACTTATTTAAGTGTGAAAAGTGACATGGCGACTCTGTTTCAGTCTCAAGCTAGAACACTTTTGAATTTCATGTATACACATTAAAACAGGGATTCTCAACCAGTGGGCCTCAGCGATCCTGCAGGTGGGCCGCGAGATTAAAATGAACTCAAAATTATACTATAGTATTTGGATTGCATTATAATATGCTATAATAAAATGATCGAAGTAATGCGCTTTCTCCTGTTTTCTGGTTGGTTACTTTAAACTGCGCAAAAACAGCCTCATGATCGCGTCTGCAACCAGCACACGCATGTCTGTTCATTCACAAACTATGCGTGAAATGCAAGTATCTCTTTGTGTATTTTTGTGTGAACTATTTAATATATCCGTATAGTTGTCCAAATTAATGTCCTGTAAGTGTTTTATAATGGACCCACCCATACAGGAGGATCTAGTGAGGCTCAATGGTGTTTCTGCCATAGAATGTAAAATAAACTTGCATAAGAGCTTCAGATGGCCTGGCGGAGCTGTTCACTGTTCCTGTCAGTGATCTCCCAGTAACATCCTGCGAACTCAACCGCCGTAAAATCGACACGTTTCAACAGATTTAGGGTGTTTTACTGTATTTTACATTTGTCTTTATATTTTTGAATAGTAGATATTTAATAGTAGATATTCATTCAGCCCAGTATAAAGCAGAAGCTGGTCTTTTACAATCTCCATGTTGACCTGTGGCTCTCTTTGAATCGGTGTATGTTTTAAATAAAATTAAATTATACATAATATAGTTTTAGTTTTATATATAATTTAAATAAAATTATATTTTTTTAATAAAATGCTGATAATAGAAAATAATAGAAGGCACAACAGATGTATAATATATATTTGTTATAATAACATGATATAATATAATTAATTCAGGCGACGCAGTGGCGCAGTAGGTAGTGCTGTTGCCTCACAGCAAGAAGGTCGCTGGTTCGAGCTTCGGCTGGGTCAGTTGGCGTTTCTGTGTGGAGTTTGCATGTTCTCCCTGCGTTCGCGTGGGTTTCCCTTTGGGTGCTCCGGTTTCCCCCACAGTCCAAAGACATGCGGTACAGGTGAATTGGGTAGGCTAAATTGTCCGTAGTGTATGAGTGTGAATGAGTGTGTGTGGATGTTTACCAGAGATAGGTTGCGGCTGGAAGGGCATCCGCTGCATAAAAACGGGCTGGATAAGTTGGCGGTTCATTCCGCTGTGGCAACCCCGGATTAATAAAGGGACTAAGCCGAAAAGAAAATGAATGAAAAATTCATAATTATTCATTAATAAAGGGACTAAGCCGAAAAGAGAATAAATGAATGAATGAATGAATGAACCGCCAACTAATCCAGCATATGTTTTATGCAGCGAATGCCCTTCCAGCTGCAACCCATCACTGGAAAACACCCATACACTCATTCACACACATACAGTACGGACAATTTTAGCTTACCCAATTCACCTGTACCCCATGTCTTTGAACTTGTGGGGGAAACCAGAGCACCCAAAGGGAAACCCACGCAAACAGTGAGAACATGCAAACTCCACACAGAAATGCCAACTGACCCAGCCAAGGCTCTAACCAGCGACCTTCTTGCAGTGAGGCGACAGCACTACCTACTGTGCCACCGCGTTGCCATATAATGTAATGTAATATAATATAATATAAAATATAATATTTGTTAATAAATAAAGATTTAAATGAGCATTTCATACAAACAAAAAAAGAGAAAATGTCAAGACAGTTGGGCCTTCAAAAACTGATACAGAAGTGGGCCCCCTCAGAGAAAAAGGTTGAGAACCCCTCCATTAAAATATACATGATGAAAAGTTAAAAGTTAGGCCTAAACTACTTCCCATTAAGGTATATTATTCCAAACAAAGCCCATGTCTAAAAGGAATTTAGCAAAAGAAACTATTTAGATTTTCATCAAACACAGCCTCAATTATTGATTCTTACAGAGAGCAACTATAAAGAGTAATTAAATTAAAAAGTTATTTTTTCAGTTTTGAAGATGATCAATGCTATAAACTAAATACTTTGTCCGCATCTGTGTCTACAACCTAAAACAGATACAGGTCATACAGACATTCAAATATGCGCTTTCTGCTGTCTCAGTCTCAAACTCTTTAAAAGATGTTTTATGGGTCAAAGACATTTACGCATTCTAATATAAATGAATGTCAATAGAATCTTTTTCATAATGGTCAAATAATTGACGAGTACTTTTTATACACTAGGAAAACTGACTGATTTATTTATTTATGTTTTAATGCCATATCAGCAGCACTAGCTATATTCCTGGCAAAACATATACTAAATATACAATATATAACATACAATCATATCGGTTACTTAAAAACATATATTGTACAAAAAAAATATATAATACAAATAGCAACAACACAGAAAAGAGTCTTATTCAATCTTTTAGTTTGATTAAAGATAAATATTCTAAAATTCCTCCAGAAGACACCTTTTCAAACATTTCACGTAAAATATCTCCTGAATAAAAACGCTCTCTAATATAGTTTTAAAATACACATTCTATTAAATTATGTTTTATCGTCAAAATATTCTTACACAAGTCACAAATAAGTTTTTCACCTTACAATAAATAAGTGGTAAGTCTTGAGTGTCCGATTCTACATCTCGTATGTACAACCTGGTCATGTCTATTTTCAAAATTGTAATTATTTCTTTCATTTACAAATGGATTCACTTCATACAACTTTCTATTTCTACATTCATTCCATTCCATTTGCCATTTCTAATTAATATACAGATTTAAAACAGGTTTAACATCAGACACAGGAATTTTACATTCTGTAACCTCCAACGGTAGGGCTTCCTTAGATGCTTTATCTGCACGTTTGTTTCCAATGAATACCATATGACCATGTAATAATATCAAAGTCTTTTTTCTTTAAAAGGTCCACTTTTTCTATTATGCTAAAAATCTTAGGTTGATCATGATTTCATAGATTCAAGTGCTTGTAAGCAGGACATGGAATCTGTGCAAATTAAAAACTGGCGTTGCTGTTTTTTTTTTCCATTTGTTCTAGAGCTAAAAACAGTGGACAAGCTTCAGCTGTGAATATTGAGCTTTGTCCGGGAATACTCTTTCTGAAACACTCCACTCCAAACCAATCACTGCTGCAGCAGATACTCGTCCATCTGATTTTTAACCATCTGTATACACTGGTCAAATTCTTCCTGATAAACATTTGGGTGGATTTCCGTTTTTTAAAACGGAGACAGGTGCATTATAATAGATGGCTTTTTAATATAGCAAGGTGGTATAGGGCATACATGCATCATTGTTATTATATCCAGATTAATGTCCAACTTCTCCAAATGAGTTTTGAAAACTGACTGAAATGACCATCTCTGAAGTGTTTGCTTTATTTTTATTTTTAGTCTTATTGTATATTGCTTTGCTCATATCTGAAAGTTCAAACCACAGATGTCGTGTTTTTAGCTCTCTCTGCTGGTACTTTGTGAGCTGTCGAACATGAAGAGTGACAAACATATACTTTTCTTAGATTTGTCTTGTTTTAAGGAAAAACTAATTTCATTTTGGCATATTTCCTAAAACAAGACAATATTTTTGCATGTGCTTCTTGATTTAAGATTTTTTTGATATTTAGACTAGAAACAAGACAAAAAAAATCTAAGAAAAGTGTTTTTACAGTGTATAGACTACTCATCCTGTAAGCACGTAAATAATAATGAAAATGTGAATGACAACAAATGTTATAAATTGTCCTATCACTTTAAAACAAACCAAAACATAGATAAAGTAACAACAGATTAATAATTTTTACAATCAGCTCCATCCAATTAACGACAAAAAAAAATATATATATACATGTTTTGCACATACCGCCAAGTGTAGTGGGCTAATGGACCCATTGCTCTCTTTGTCTCCTAGTGTGTTGAAGCACATCTCCAAAAGCTGCAGAATCAAGAGCAAAAATTGATGAGTGTATCAAGTGCTTTATAATTACTATTTATTTATATTTTTTAAATCACAGGGGACATTTCTCAATCTCACCAGCTCCAGGTTTTGCTTGTTTCCGTGGGCTGCAGCGTAATGCACAGCACTGTACCCTTTAGTGTTGCACAAACATGGATCAGCACCATTGTCCAACAAATGCTCCACACATCTACAAGTATTCAAACACAAAGATTCAAAGCATGAAATAACCTATAATAACAATAATAATAAAGTTGTTTTTATGCTAACAAAGGCTATGTTTAACTGATTTGAATTAAAGACAAAATCAGGAAAGACTTTTTACAATTCTTTGATGAACAGAAAGAGCAAAATAACTTTCATTTGAAACTGGAAGTGTTCATATGCAAAATTAAATGAAACTTTGCGGAATACAATTATTTAAAGTACTGGAAATTTTTTTTACTGATCCCAAAAATTGTGTATAAGTGTTGTAATGTTAATGTAAATGTCATCATCAAAATTCTGTCATCATTTAATCTTCACCATGTCATTTTAAACCCACAAGTTCATCTAAAAATATTTTAACTTGTGCTTTACAGAAGACTAACTAAATCGTATGCGTGTCTGGGAACAATTTGGTGATGTTGTGGACTTACAGAAAAGATTCCTTCTCCCCATCCTCTTGGTTCTGATGAGTGCTGGCATGGGGTCGGTCCGTTCTGAGAAACACACCAGAGATCAGCAATGCTGAGGCGCCATTATATTTAATAGATGCAAGAAGATGTGTGGAGCAATGTAAGCAGATTTCACCTGCAGAATGCAGTTGATGCAGCAGAGTAGTGTAAAGGTGTACAGCCGGAGCGGTCCCGCTCATTGACCTCCGCCCCTGCTCCAACCAGAACCACCACACACTGATACCTGCCGTTAGCAGCCGCATAGTGCAAAGGAGTCCTGATGGAGAGACAAAGACAATCAAACAATCAGCATACAAGTGAATCTTAAAAATAGCATGACAAAATAAAAGAGTAAAAAAAATAAGAATTTATGTGTTACATTAGAAACGCCTTGAAATATATTTATATAAACTTACATAACATGTAGAATATAAAAGTTTATACACACAACTTGGAGGCAAAGGTCAAATGTAAAATGATGTCATCATTTATCCATCCAATAAAAAAAAAAATTGTCTACCTTTAAAACAAAAACCTCCATAATTAATTTTAGTCTTAAGAGTTTTAAATGATGAACAGAATTCATTTTATCTTTCCTTTAGGTTTATTTTTTGATCAGCAAATGAAAGTATGCTTGAGCATGAATTCTGTAAAGGTGATTTGCTAATCATTGTTTATATGTGATAAAAATCTAAATTTAACCTGTTCATCATAAAAAGTGCTGATATCTACAGAAAACTTGGGTTAAACTACTCTCTGCATATGGATTTATTTTTCTTTTCTATAGAATTTTCTTTTTTTAGGTGAACTAACACTTTAAATAAACTATTTTTAATTCTGGCTAAACGAAAGCTTTCATTTTAGCAAAGTCCCTTGAAGGCAAGTCATTTCGCTATCCAGCCATTTTTAAAATGTCTCTCATGCAGTATGCTCAGGCATTCTGTTTGAATGAGGAAACATCAAATTCTACAAAACTGCCAAGGATTACATTTCATATTTAAAATCACCAATAAAATCTCTTTTGTGTTGTTTCTAAACATTCAAATTATACAAAATCTGAAGTAAAAATACATGTCTGGTCCAAGCCCCTCCCCTGGGGCCGGTTGCACAAGCAGTGCGCAAGTAAAAACGTAGACTAGTCACACCACTGAACTTTAAACGTAGTTTAAACGTACCGCTACATTTCAACTAAACATTTACGGCAGCCACCCCCCATGTATAACGGTAGAAAAAAGATTAGCTACGTTTCCATCCATACGCATAAAAAAACAGTTGATGGAAACGCCAAGATGGCAATACATTTTGAAAATGCGCATAAAAAACATTTGCGCATAACTGTGCCAGCCAACGCACCAAAGCCAAGTTTGAATTTTTCATGTCATGCTTGTCAAGGTTGACATTACGTTCCTCATTTCAAAACGCAACAAAAGTAGTATTCTGTAGTGATTTACCCTACTGTTGCTCTCTTACTCCTCATCAAAGACTCCAACATGTTTGTGTTTCAGGTGCTGGATCATTGCTGTGATGCTCCCTTCATCACTTTTGCATATTTGGCCGTTAACACACTTTTTTCGTTTATTTAGTGTGAAAGATACTCTGCCTTCACCATGTATCCTTCCTCTAACATTACCTCTGCTTGTTTTTTTGCTCCGAACCCATCTATGAGGCACTGAACTCTGCTGGCATTAGTGCGCGAGAGAGGCAGTGTATTCATCCTGCTCCGCGCTCAACTAAAGTTTTTTAATAATCAAATGTCTGCTCGTCATGCTACACGGCGAATCAATTATGAAATTCGTTGCCAACGCTTTTAGAAATCGATTTTAATCGATTTGTTGTTGCAGCCCTAAATTATAGCAATATTTCTAGTCCAAATATCTAAAGATTCTTTTTTTTTTTTATTACGCAAAGAGGTACACGAATGAAAAGAAAATGGAAAACAGAACAGTAACAGAAAAAAAGCTAAATTTGTTAAGAGTTTCATTTTAACAAAAGCAAGGAGATTTGTACCTTCCAAACTTGTCCTTCTTATTCATGTCAGCTCCACTGCTTAAGAGCAGGTTGAGACATTCAATATTTCTGAAAAGAGGAAAATTGAAGAGGCATAAATAAATCTTTTAAACATCCTTTTCAATCGCTTTTAGATGCGGGCTGTCGAGTCGCATCAGCATAATGACCTTGGTTGGCATTTGGGCGCATAAAACATTGTTATTGGGGACACCTGACATAAAGTGGGCCAGTGACTTTTTTTAAATAGCCCATTCTAAGTAGAGCCGCAGTCTCACCCTCCAGAGGCAGCAGCGTGTAGACAGGTCCTCCCAAAGTTGTCTGGGGTATTGATGTCAAATCCGGCCGAGAGCACGTGTTCCTTACTCATTGACAACACAATGCTGTAGAGCTGACCTGCAAACACACACACACTCATTTTAGCTGAAAGCAAATCAGTCATGTGTAAAGCTGTTCATGGGAACTACCCTAAATGGTATATATGAAGCGCTGTGTAAATACAATTGTACATACAGTATAAATTACAGTTGCAAAATGGCATATATTATAAACAAGACACAAAATCACTAGTCACTGTATAGGAAAGAAGTGTGTGTACCTGAGGAAAGTAGCTTACGACAACAGTCAGAGGACCCGTAGAGCACAGCTAAGTGTAGAGGGAACATCCCATGAATCCCTTGTCTATAGAAAGAGCACAAATAAATAAAATTATTTATACATGCAATGGATGCAGATTACATGCAAACTTGCAAGAGATAAGATCTAATTTCTTTGTAAAAGAAAATTCCATGTGTATGCAAAGACAGGCAAGTTATAGTACTTTTAAATATATTACCAGCAGGAATAAGAGAAATGAGATAAAGGTAAAACAAATACACTGAAATATATGCCAAGAGATCTGTATTAAACAAAAGTCTAATAACACTTACAAATCTATTTTTCAGTACTATCATTGAGTCCCACACGCTCACCAACCCATTATTGATATAAAAACCTAACATAAAATAATACAAAAAAAAAAAACGAGTACAAATAAATCAATCTTGAAATGAACACTGATAATAAAAAAATAATAATAATAGTAATATAATAATGTATATAAATACTGATTTAGCCCCATTGATACAATCTAGCATAAATGCTTCACTAAGAAAATTCTGAATTTTAAAACATGCAAAAGAAAAGTTAGAAATATTAGGAGCCTTCATGCCAGGTAATTCTAGGAACTAAATAAAACAAACCCTACCCTAAAGTATAAGCTAAACCAGTTTCCCAATAAGCAGTTCATATAGAAACAATTGTTGCTAGATCCTGCGGTTCCAACATGCCAAAAAAAATAAATAAATAAAATAAAATTTTAATTAATTTCTTTGAATAGTTCTAAGAACTATTAAAAAAAAAAAGTTCCACCAGTGAAAAAGGCCCTTTTGGGATATGACTTAATGCCATGTCAGCAACCAAGGCTATTTTCATGGCAAGAACATTTCAATAATAAATATACAATTAAAAATCAACAAACAAATGAATACATAGATTAAATAAGATGTTTAGAGCTAATAAATGATAAAAATTCTGAAATGTTTCATGGTGTCACTTTGCTAAAAATGTCCTTAAGAGAGTTCATTTCATAAAAAAGTCTTCTGGAATCATTAAAAGCAGGACAGTAGAATATATTTTACTGTGAGAGGAATTGTGCAGTACAAACATCGAGTAGGGTCTTTACCTTTGAGTAAAAAACCATGGGTTATTCTTGTATGTCCAATACGACATCTGGTAAAATCACTTGATCAAATCTAGTCTTAAAATGTCTTGAAACTCTGTTTGAGCCTTCAGGTTGTATTTCATACAATCTAGTATTTTTCAATGCATCCCACTCTTCTTGTCATTCGTTTAAAATGTAAACATTGATAAAAGGTAAGATTTTATAAGATAAAATCTCTGAAGGAGGAATTTGTTCACCACTTGCTTCATAGCTTAGACATAAAAAAAGAAAACAAACAAATCATATTCTACAAATGCATGTTTTTTTTTTTACCTGGCTGTATCAGCACCGTTTGTCATTAAGGTGCTAATAAGCAGCTCATGGCCGTACTTAGCAGCAACATGAAGAGGAGTATTGCCATATCTGTCCACACAGTCTATCTCCCCACCTGAAGAGACAACAGCAGGAGTTAGAGATAGTTATAGATCATAAAAACCTCATTGATAAGATCTGAAAAATCTATTGGAAAAAGAAAAACCTCCAACCATTTTGAATGAGGATCTGAGAGCGAGTGAAACGTCCATGAATGGCTGCCATGTGCAAAGGGCTTTTCCCTTCTTTACTCTGCAGAAAAGACAAAAGAAACACGCAATCAAATACATTTATGGCTGATTATTCATAAATATATATTCATCGCTGATTACTCCTATTTCAGAAACCAGAAAAAAAAAAAACTAAATTGACTTCGGCAAACCAGACCTGCATGTTGACATCAGCACCGTTGTTGACCAGCAGCTCCAGGCAGAGAGCCCCATTGGTGGACACGGCAGCGAGGTGCAGGGGGGTGTAACCACGGTGGTTGGGCTGGTTGACATTGGCCCCACGGTTGACCAGCTCGTTGGCTACGGCCTCCTGTCCCGTGTAACAGGCCACATGGAGAGCAGTGTTTCCAAAGGCATTAGGCTCATCAATCTGAGGAACAGACATTAATATATACTGTAAAGAAAACATCCTGTAAACCAATGATCTTAATTCAAAGAGGAAAAAAAGCACCAAAATACAAATGACTCATCCTGTACTACACCGTTCTGCAAGCATCTATGAAGCAGCATGGGTTAATTAAAATGTATCCTTTTAACTGACAAGCTGTTTGATTTGTAAAATTATACATGTTATTAATTATTATTTTTATCATTGGGAAACTACAGTACTTTGTCATTAACAGTAAAATTTTTGTTAAGTAATTTATTGTCTAAATTTTTCCCTCTTCATTTAAATAGACTGATTTTAATTATTTATATTGGGTTTTAAGCTTTTAGAAAGATGTTGGTTTTCATGTCTAATAATTTAAAAACATACCCAATACAGGTGTGTATGTATGTATCTGTAATAGGAATAAGGGCGTACTCACACTATGCTATCCGAACCGTGCCCAGGCCCGTTTCCCGGATTGTTTGAGAAGTGTGTGCGCTCTGAATCGAGTCAGGCACTTGGCCGGCCCTGGCCCGGTTGGATGAGGTGAGCCAGAGTGCGGTTCACTTGGGCTTTGGCGCAATACGCTTGTGTGTGAGTGCAAAACGCGCCTGAGCACGAAACTGAAAGCGAGACGTGACTTTTAAGGGACTGTTTGATATGGATTAATTAATCATTCGTACTGTTCAATGAACGCAAACTGTCGTAGATTATTAAAGACACAAACCCCTCACTGCACGACAGCTGCACCTTTAGCACACCTCCTAATTCCTGCAGCACGAGGACTTTATGATTGTTTATAAGTGTCAAAAGTGGCTGATCTGTTCGGCGAAATATTTGACTGCGTGTCACCGCATATCAAACGACTAAAACGATATAAGAAATCTCCACTGTGCTGAGCGAAAGCACTTACTGAACACCGCATCATCGATGATATAAGCATGCCTAGGCCGGAATGTAATATGAGTGTGGGTCAACAGGGGAGACGGGAGGGGGGGACAAGTGTGCTTTGGCCCGATTTGAGGCAACTGTACATAGTACGAGTACGCCCTAAGATACTTAAAGGGATAGTTAATTCAAAAATTAAAAATCACCTCATTTATTCTTCCTCATGTGGTTTTAAACCTTTAGTAATTTCTTTCTTCTGTTGAACACAAAAGAAGATAATTTGAAGAATGCTGATTGCTGGTCCCACTGACCTCAATAGTAATTTTTTTTCCTACAATGAAAGTCGATGGGCGCCAGCAACAAGCATTCTTCAAAATATCTTCTTTAGAAACTCAAATAGTCACTTACCCTTTGTTTAAAACCTAAGTGCGTGAGTAATATAAATTTTTTTGGGGTGAACTATCCCTTTAATACAACAGGTTTTACTTGTCCACTTGACAAGCGAAAAAGCTTAATGTCAAGGCCTGGCGCTGACCTCGGCTCCATTGCGTAACAGGTATTTGACCACATCGACGTGGCCACTGGCAGCAGCAGCGTGGAGAGGGGTGTATCCTCGCTTATCCTTACAGCTCTTATCTGAGCCCTGAGACACCAGCAGCTTAACCACCTCCAGATGTCCTGAGAGAAACAAACAGGTTCACATTACTACAACTTCCAGCAATTACCACAAAGTAGCTAAAGATGACAAAACAATCTAATGCAAAGGAAGTTGCTATTTAGGTACAGAAAACATGGAAAGCACGTACCAAGGTAAGCTGCCCAATGAATGGGCTGCCTGTCCTTCTTGTCACTGGCACTCAGATTGGCTCCCTTGTTCAGCAGCAATTTAACCATCTAGATGCCAGAAAAAGCACAAAGTCACATTGTATAGCTTTATCAGGACCATCTGGACATAAGAGGCAACCATAAGAAACTAATAATAACCAAAAAAGAAGCCACAATTTTAACCTTTAAATACAAATGCACTAGGGAAGTCAAAGGTAATTTTTGCAGCATTAAACAGTAAATAAAAGCACTAAAAACTATATACTGATGACTGAGTTTCCACAAAATATTTAAAGAGTTTGTATATCTTGACCATTTTATTAAAATTATATTAAGAGTATATTTAATAACTATAAAAATGTACATACATACAACTAATTAAAACCAAGTATTTTCATTAATATGATTATGAACAGAATATGCGATTTTCAAACATTTAATAAAATAAATATTTAGTCATTTTGTCCTAACAAATTCAAAGGAAAGTAAGTATTTACTGTGAAGTCATTAGATAGCATTACAGTTAACAACATTATGGCATTAATATATTGCTATAAAATAATATGTGTCGTTACATGTATTCAGATGAGCAGATTAGAAGAATGTGCTTTCAGCTAAATTATAAAATATTTTAATTATTGTAACTGTGCATATGTAAATCTCAAATAATTATATAATATCAATAATTAATAATCTCAAATGGTTGCTGCTCTTAAGGTTGAAATAATTCGCTTTGCTGTGGCAGATGCATCTAAAAGGTTTGAAAAAAATCTGGGGCCTCTTCCTTGCTTATCTTTTAAGAGCACGGCACTTATGATTCATAGACAATTTTACTCTTACGCTTGTTTCACACCGCAAGCGTGAGCAGAGCGTGAGCAGCGCATGTTTTTTCGGCGTCCATGTTAACAGATTAGAGCGAAGAGCGTGAGCAGCACTGAAGCAGCAGTGCCGCAATAGTTTCAGCGCGGTGTCTATTTTTGCCGCACTGCTCACGTTTAATTAAAGTGAGTGCATTGATATTGACCAAAAACAAATTGAATGACAGTAAAAAGTAGCCATTTCACCAAATAAATGCATCGATAAAATCGACTGATTTTTATAGTCAATCAAATGATCTAAACGATTAAAAACAGCAACAAATAAATATCATTATAACTATATTGTATAAATATTATTATAACTATAGGCCTACTGAAAAGTTTAAAAAGTGTATTTAGATAGATAGATAGATAGATAGATAGATAGATAGATAGATCTGTGCAAAAGCTGCCGATCCGCTGCGCGCTGTGACGCAGCTGATGTGAAAGGCCAACACCAGTGCGCTGCTTCTGCTCTCCATATGCGCTGCTCACGCTCTGCTCGCGTTTGCGGTGTGAAACTGGCATTACTTTTCCAGACCATTTTCAATGTTTTGAGTTTGACCAAGTAAAACATGATAGTGTATATTATTTACTCTATATATGCTGCATGCTTGGATGGACTGGTGTTTTTTTAATTATTATTATTATTTTATGTTTTGTTTAATTAATTTATTTATTTAAATAGTTTTTTTTTGTATTTGTTATTTGTATAAAAAGTATTATAGATTGTATAAATGATTTTTGTTCTGTTTTGTGCTTATTAAAAATGGTTACAAATGAAATATTTTTAAAAAATTAGTAATCTCAATCTGAAATAAATGAAAACAAATTAAAATATTCAATTAAATTATATTCCATTATTTTTATTACATTCATGATACATTTTAAATATAAAAAGCTAATTTTTTTTGATTGTGCCCGAATTTACAATTATGTTGACAAATAGTCTAGACATTAATAATTGTGACTAGTCTAGAAAACAAATTTACATGTAAAAAAAAAACTAATTTATTATAAAGAAACTACAACTGAAATTAGGTATTGTCATCTACACTTCCAAGGAAATCTAAAAATCTACATGAAAATATTCACAAAAGGGTCATGTCAACATGAAAGTATAGGTATTCACTGTAATAGCAGTTTGCACTTTCGAGTGTGCAAAGTGCAGAAATAAAGATGTTGAGGGCTGAAGTGGCCCACCCTGCCTTTTAATTCACCCGAGTGCATTAGATGACTAATTCCACCCTACCTCCTGATATCCACTCTGAGCAGCATGATGCAGTGGTGCTCTGCCTGTGCGGTCGGCCATATTCAGGCTGCTCACATGGGGCAGCAGGGTCTCGACGCAACGCGTGGCTCGGTTCGCTGCTGCAATGTGCAGTGGTGTCTGCCAGTACTTATCCCGCGCCGTCACATCAGCTCCCTTCCTCAGCAGCAGCCCCACGGCCCTCTGGGTAAAAGAAAAACACAATGCATGAATCACATTAAAATGCTAAACAATGGTATGAGTAAGCCGTTACTCAGATTGAGCCTCCACTCAGGCGTATAAATCACATGGACTGCTCACCTCGTTTCTGGAAGCAGCTGCTCTGTGCAATGGTGTTAGCCACACGTGGTCCTTTGCATTGACATTCGCACCTATGCAGTGAGGTTACATAAATTATTATGTGCAAATAAGTCTTTCTACACTGTAAATGCATTCATGGCTGAAGGGCATTGTTAGGCATTACAAGCAGCAGACATGTGACAATGCTCATAATAAAGGAAAGTCTCTTATGCCTTATATCTGTATTTTATATCATATTTATACTCTTAAGTATAAATGATGAGTTTCTAATCACTAATGTTTCTGTTCTCTAATATTAATTTACTACAGAAATACTGTCATTTCAGTTTGCTTCACAAAGCTACATTTTGATTGGAAAGTCTGACATTTAACACATTAAGCTAAAGCTTCTGCCCCACATGCAGAATGAAGATCTGCTGAATATACTAAAGGCACACTAAAGGAGACCAATTTTGCCTCATAATATATATATGCAATATATTTCAGAGTCCCCAGAATGTGCAGTTACAGCTCAAATTATGTTAGAGATCATTTATTTATTATGTCATGCTGCAAAAACAAGACAAAAAAAATTGTGTATCTCTTTAAATGCAAATGAGCTATTTCCAGAAGAGGGTGGGGCCTTTACAGGTTCTCAGATATTCTCAGGACAAGACATTGTTTTGGTTTTATCCTATCTACAGCACTCATGTGACAATCCTGTTCATCATTATGATGAAAGTTTATTATTTGCAAATGTTTTAAAGCCTTGTCAGCTTAAACATATGTTAGGGACCTGTTAGGGACCATTAACATGGAAAACTCGTTCCTCCACTCATTTCAAAGCACTCGTGGTGCCTGCCTTTGCTAAGCAACCATCATCTGTGCACTCCAAGGAAATTTCGGCAATGGATATTCTCCACCGACAAAAGAAAGCAAACAGAGCTTCCACCATCTTGCGCCAATGGTTCTGCATTTGTCAGAGGTATTTAGGTACAGCTTACACTAAAATGTTTTTTTTTTTTTTTATTATGGTTATGCCTGGTGTCCACTACTCTGGCATCTTCAACCCGCAAAAACGGAGCATTCTGAAAAGGCTAAAGATCTAGTTTTAATTTGGAAATGCTGGTGTTCTCTTTCAATATCGATGGATCAAAACGCAGACTTTTGAAAACGGAGGCATAGCTGTTCAAAATCACTCAATTGGTCTTCTGGACTATTGCATATCACTGCTTAATTTGTCAAGCACCTCATATGACCATTATGTGGCAGATTGCAGGTACAAAATATGAGCATGCCCAGTGTCCCTAAATGTTCACATATCATGTGTTTTAGGTTTATATAGTGTGAATGGAGTTTGTTTTGCTGCAAAACATTTTTTTAGAAGAGTTTTCATGCCAAATAGCCCCTTAGTTTACCATCACAATTGAAATGTGTATACATGCATCCAAAGGGTCAAGCTGATTTTTTTGCTTGCAAGTGCAATTGAGGCACTTACAAAAAAGTTGACATGTTTCTAATCACAATGTAGGTCAGTGTTTCTCAACCACATTCCTGGAGGACCACCAACACTGCATGTTTTGGATGTCTCCTCTGTCTGTCACAACCTTTACAGGTCTTTCAGTCTCTGCTAATGAGCTGATGATACAAATAATATGTGCTTGTTTAAGGATGTTTTGATATGTGTTTGGTTAAAGAGACATGGAAAATGTGCAAAGCTGGTGGTCCTCCAGGAACTTGGTTAAGAAATACTGCTGTAGGTGAACCTGGATAATGAGCACATCACACTATATGAAGTTCAGGAGGAGCCTAATTAATCAAAAGTGTCTGTCATAATCACGTGCGTATACAAGTAGCAGCCACTGCACTGCTCCAATTGAATTTTTGTTCCCGCATCCCTCCAATTCCCCATCTCCACCTTTTTATTGATTCTCCTATTTCAAAATACCTTGATAGGAAGGTTCAAACTCAGAGCAGAATTCAAGCCTCCTCCAGGGATGATATTTACACTATTTTAGACTAGTTGTTTACACAAACTTCAAATGATATGTAAAAGTGAATTTTGCATAACAGTTTCCATTTAGTTGTTGAATGCAGGGATTGGTAAAGCAGTAGTAAAATTAATTATAGCCTATTTGATGTTTGCCTAATTATGAGCATAACTTGTCAGTTTTCATGGCAAACCTGCTCAATTCTTTTGTTTTGTTTTAAAGTCAAGTATTTTCATGGTGGTGTAACACGTTTAAATCACTAACACTACATTTTTCCGCTTGGTTTATGTGCATCACCACAATTTAATGGCCTGCCATCTTTAGGTTTCTCAATAGCTTTTAGATTCATAGCAAGCATTTGCTTTAACCCAATACAAATATAGAAATGCCCCAGGTGTTATAAAATTGGAAGATTTTGCATTAAGTTACTGCCCTATTTAAATTGCACCTTTTCAGAACGGTGTAAACTCGGACTCGATCTGCTTCCATTCAATCAACAACTAATAAACTGAGCAAAATCTTTGACTTTCCTTGACAAAGTCCTAACAGTTTTTTTTTCCAATAACCCTCCAAAGCTTTTTTCCTCTATCGTTTTTTAATACATCAATCAAAGATTCTTGTTCTGAATACTTTTGAAAGACTTTATGGTATATAAGCAATTGCTAACAGTATGACATTTTAGATTGTGCCTTGCATATAGGTTGTTTTCTATCAGGTGGTTCTGGCAACGCACGGAATTCAGATGGAGGGCAGGAAGTAAAAATCTGAATGGGAGACAGAGGAAAGTTTGTATTTTTGCAATTTATACCTTATCTCAAAGGAGATATAAACAAAAGAGAACTACATATGTTGGGCTTCAATTTTCTACACTATAATTATACACCATCACAACGCACCACAGTTTACACTAATGTTACAGCATTCATTACAGTTTACTATGTTGCAGTATTTGGTAGCATTCATTAACAAAGAGTTGTATGCATTATACACTTTACTATGTGGTTAAAAAACATGTTTATTATAAATAACTATTGTTTTCCCCCATGCGGATACCAGACATCATGAAATAACAGATAAAAGCGTACAAAAAGCGTGGATGCATAGTCTACATTATTATTGATTTACTTTTGTAAGGGGGAATAAGTGCTCCACAATAATAACCTTCTAGTTTTGTCGCAAGAGTTGTATTTCCTTTTTGTTCTGTGACGAACTTACCATCAACAAACATTTACCGGTGCTGCGCATCTTGATGTTAACGTTATGGTTGTTTATTCCACCAAAATGCCAGTAAAGACTTGGATTATTGCAAAACAAGAATTTCATTACAGCGATTACATGGCTGGGTGCGTTGTGGTGGTGTTTGTATCTGACTTTTATATTACACATTAACATATTTATACACATAACTAGGCCTGTATATAATATTTATTAGTGCTGCCAAACGATTTATCACATTCAAAAAAGTTTGTACACATGGATCCTTTGAAAAAATGTTTATTACACGCTGCCTTTTCTTCTGTTTTTCAGCCAGTTTCCTGAATTTTTCCCCTTTTATGAGCAAAACTTTTGGATGTCTATAAAAGCTGTTCCGCATTTCTTATGTTGGCCGATTTAAACAATTATAAACAACATAAAACAGAAACATTTTGATGTTCTGATAGCGATTCTCATGTAGAAGAATCACTTCCTGCCCTCCATCTGAACTTCGACATCGTGAAAACAACCTACATGATAAAAGTATTTGATGGTATTTTTTACTTTTTTTTTTATTAAACAAGACACATGATAAAGAAAGGGTGAAAACAAATTAATACAGCATCAAGCTTTTACTGTTATAGTGCATGAAGTCACAGTGCTGCTGAAACAAGCAGCACTGCAGACTACATACCTAAATTTCAACCTTTGATTTAATAATCACAACTTGACAAGAGACAGTTTACACAGTTAATCACATTTAAATCAATTACTTATTATCTTTTCATCAATTCTCAAACTCTTGCTTTGGAACCCTAGTTAAAGACTGCATTTGGCCAACTGGGTGTGACACGCCACTACATGTCACATTTTGTAAACCAAAGCAATGCTTGAATGTTACACTGACCGGCATTCGAGACCAGCCCTACCTGTTTTATAAACAAAAACATAACTGCAGGTAACGTTAGTGGCTGTTGAACCTCATACCTGCGCTGATGAGAAGATCCATTATATGAACATCCCCCAGCCAGGCAGCAGCGTGAAGAGGTGTGCGGCGCTCTTGGTCCTGACACACACAAAAAAATTGAGGAAAACAGATTTTTTTTTAACTTCCTTTCCACATTTTTAAAGGCCCACACACCCCATATGTACAGTCATCTGTCCATTCGTACGGATTGCTATGCAAATGACATAATTATTCATGCACACACTAACACAAACCATCCACCAACATACCAGTGCATTGACTTCATCTTTCTTGTGCAAAAATAACTTCACTTCATCTGCATTTCGGTTAAATATGGCCTGGACCAGAGGCGGCTGAAGGTGGAAAAAAAGGGTGGATGTTATAATACTGTTATGAAACATGAGAGCATATTCAACGCTTTTGATTGACCAACAGCTGTTAAACTTTAAGTGTCAATTTTGACGTGCATAACTGTGTGATTACAAACAAACATGATGATTATTGAGGATTGTCATTGACTAGCTGCAAAAACAACACACACTGCTAACGCATCTACGTTGATAAAATAAATATGCGTTCAATGTTGATATACAAAGCCAGTTCGCAAGAAAAAATGCAATGATATTAAAAACATTAATATACGTGTGCGTTTTAAAAAGAAAAAAACACAATAGATGTTTTCCAATGCGGCTGGCTGACACCCAGCTCATTAGGCTAGCAAGCTGGCTAACGTCTGGGCGTGATAAAAAGCCTGTTTTTGCATTTAAACGCCTTTTTGATATCCATACCATCAATAAACTGTATAAATGATTTTTTTTCACCACAAATGCATTACAAGAAGCATGTATTGGTGCGAGGAATTGTGTGGAAAATTGGCTAATCCAACGTCAGGCAGCTAGCTAACATGTCAGGCTCTGCATAGAAGCGCAAAGAGCGAACACCAAACTGCTTGATTTACGCCATTCGTGTGATTTTACCATGGCTCACCTGGTCTGAAATATTGAGTACCCCCATCTCCCTGCGTCAGTCGGGCCGAAAGTCCCTCATCAGTAAGGAATCGAGGCTGGGAAACCAAGACGACAATCTTGTGTTGCGATTATAGACGTGATGAGTGAGTCTTTAGCTGGTGAGGCAGTTGAAAATAGCGACACCAGCGTGATGGCCGCCCGCTGAAACGACTTTCAAAATAAATGCCCGTCAACTAAACCTTGCTGTGGAAAATATCATTTGCTAATGTCAAGACGGCCAAATACATCCCCCTCCCTCACACACACACACACACACACACACACAATTGAAAAAAAAAATAACAACAGTTTTTTTTTTCTGTTTAAATAAACTTTAAAATGTAATACATTCAGTCATATTATCATACAGAAGTACAGATAAAGCTGTTTTTACAGACATAATAAAACAAATCAAGCTGCTATTAACACCCCAGAAATAGTTAATATTGTTATATATTTGTTTAGATTATTTAATTTTTCTAAATCTAGAATATTAATATATCTGTAGCTAAATACTTGCAAAGCATTTTCCACAGTACACACCTACACAACTATATCTACACGTCTTTTCATTTCCTACATCTAAAACAATCGCTGCAATAAAATGAAATATTATTTGAATTACTATTATGATTTCTAATCTTTAGAAAGTAGAATGGCACACTATTTATTTATTTATTAATATAAATAAATATAAATTTAATACAGAAATACTGTAATTTGAGTTTGCTTCACAAAGCTACGTTTGGTTGGCATGTCTGACATTTAACACATTAAGCTAAACCTTCTGCCCCACATGCAGAATGCAGATTTACAGAGTATACTAAAGGCACAATCAAGGAGACCAATTTTGCTATAGATGCAATATATTTCAGTGTCCCCAGAATGTGCAGTTACAGCTCAAATGATGCTACAGATCATTTATTTATTATGTCATGCTGCAAAAAAAGGAGCTATTTCCAGAAGAGGGTGGGGCCTTTACAGGTTCTCTCTCAGATATTCTCAAGACAAGACATTGTTTTGGTTTTATCATATCTACTGCACTCATGTGACAAGATTATGGTATGAAGATAAGTTTCTGAAACATAAAAAGACAAATTTGTCCTTATTTTGCCATAAACAAATAGCTTTTGTTTCAGCTTTTTATAGATATTTTGATGCTCACAATAAGTAATGTGAGTGTCCCAAATATTGACTGATTCCAGACAGATTCCCAAAATATTGATAATTGATATCGAAATATTGATAATTGATATCGAAATATTGATAATTGATATCTAAATATTGATAATTGGTTGACTAAATAATATTAAATGGTATGATAACTAACCTAGTGTGATTACAAATGTAAAATACATATATAATTTTAATAATTCTGTAGTATTAATGTCTGAGGTGCTTGTATCTACTCCCACAATTCAAATATTATATTAAAATTAGGATTAAAACTGATTCACCTAGCTCTTGGAACTCATTTTCAGGTCAGATCTTAAAAATTTAATATTTAATATAAATTAAATATAAAATATATTTGTCTCAGTTTACTGTTTTACTCAAGGATCATGTATAAAGCAAAGATGTGAACACTTTGTTATCTAAAAGACTGACATTTCTGTAAGGTGTTTGACAACAGCTAGTTCGTGTGTGATTCTTCTTCTGTTCAAATCATTAAAATAAAAAAAGACAACATATTATTAAGAATAACTTAATGAAAAGTTTTAGGAGCATGCTACAATACCGTATTGACGATGACTTCAAAGATAACCAATTTCTACTTTTGCTTTCATTTTTATGAGAAAGCTATGCAACCGTTTTTTTAATTGTTTGACTTTTATTTTGGAATTACACAGAAAACAACCATCTTCCGGTCGCCCTGTTGGAAATGTTGATCGGGTTGCCATTTTCACCCATTATAAAAACACCAAATACAGTTTTTAGCAAATGCAGAACGCACAATGAGTTTATTTGCAAGTGCTAAACACCAGAGGAAAAACCACTAGAGTTCTAAAATGGCAGACTCGGTAATGATGGGGAGCGGATCTTTAAACTCCGGAAGCGTACGTTAAATATCTCCTTTCATTAACGTTACTCTTTCCTCCACCCTGCTAGCGTAGCCAAACAGTACTAACTTTAGTTTGTTGAACGAAATAAGACATATTTAAAGGCACATGTGTAAAATATTTCAAATTAGACACCGTATCGTATGTAAACACGTCGGTATTTTGTAGTGTTATGCATATATATGAATTAATGTAGTGACCTATGTAATTGCGTCAAACAGTGTTTTATATAACTGATAAACTTCTTGTTTCAGCCAAATATCACAAACAAACTTTACTGCAACTGTGCAAACTCAATTTTCTCCCAGCAGGAGTTCTGCATGAAAGCAATGCTAATGTCACTCATAATGACAAGTCATTGTGCATGGAGAATTGGGGTTGCATACAATATTAACTGTAAATCAGATTATTGATAGGAATGCGCAGTTATACACTTACCATAATTTAATATCACACGATTAATGCAATCCACAGGGGATTAATAATCTTAACCAGATTTTCAGATGCAAAAAATGAATGCAATAGATTGCCTTTTTGCCTTAATAAATATAAGTACAGCCTTACAAAATCCCTAACTTTTTGTAAATGGTCTATCCATTAAAAAACTATTAACAAACATTGAGGTAAAGTTGGTTTTATATTCGCACATTCAGACTTCTCCTTAATAATATAATTTCAGAAAAATATTGTTTGCAAATTATAAATAGGGAAATCATATTAGCAGCCAATGACTATCAAAGTGATGTTGTTTTGAAGTCATTACCTAGCTAAAATTTGACCCAATACTGTGTTATGTTATTATCGTTGGCCACGGAAATAATATAAACAAGATTGGTAAAATACCATGTCTTCTATTTGCTGGACAAATGGTAGATAAAGTGTAAAGCTTTTAATCTGATTCAGTCTGACTCAATTGAGTCGATTCAAGTGCTTCAAATCTTCAAGATTAGATTCCTTTAAATAAGCTAAGAAATCCATGATTAATCCTTTAACGTAGGTTGATCCCTTACACTTGCTTGCAATTTCAGACCGAATATTCAAAGTAGCATTGTAAACAATATAGGGACTGTGTCACAAGTTGTCACTGAATGAATGTGCGCATATAAAACTAACTTTACCTCAATTTAACAAAGCAGAAGTTAACTTGATGCCACATACAATTCTCAATGCGAGTACCTAATTGTATATCTCAACAAAGCATTTGGACATTATCTTCTAAATGTTATTTCCAGTAAAGTAAATCAAACTTTTTGATTTTCATAAAAACATAATTACATGACTAACTTTTCCATTATTTTATCAAAGTTTTATATTCACAAGTCATAACTACAAAATACCATTCCTCTTTCTTCAACACTAATCTTAGAATATACTTTGAAACCTTTTAAAAACTCAGAAGCTTATAGTATAGAAATATTTTAAATTTATTTTACTTAAATTATTTAATTATTTTTAATTATTACTAATTGTAAAACTTTTCAAATAAATACAGTTTATTTAGCCCTAACCTAATCTCTTTTTATTGTATTTTCAAAGAAATGCCTTGCTGTTTTAAATGCAGATATGTTTTAAAACTTCCTGGTCTGTAAAACGTTCTTATTATCTTCTATTTTATTATTTCCAGCGCTCGGGGAGCAGTAAGACCTGCACCAGTCCCACAGAGAACTATCAGCTGGCTCGGAGACGCACGCTGCAGGTGGTGGTCAGTGCTCTGCTGACCGAGTGTGGCTTTGATAGCGCTGAGAAAGCTGTCGTGGAGACGCTCACTGAGATGATGCAGAGCTGTGAGTCCTTCATGTACCTTAAACAGCTCATCTTGCATACCACTATAAGAAATCATCAACTTTTCTCCCACTTTTTACTATGGTGTGTGTACCTGTATGTAATTTATGCATCTATCTTCTTATTTAACCATAGTTTAAAAACCAGAATTGAGCTACACCTGAATAAAAGCTCACAAAACTTCCCTTTTCTAAGTATAAAAATAAAGTAATACAAGTAAATAAAAAATTACTTTACATTAGAATGTGTCCTTTTAAAAGAGATATTCTGAGCAAATAAATCATCTCTAAAATGTCACCGAGTGCAATAATATTTTATATACCATTTTTTTTTGCAGTGCAGCCACAAAAATTCTAATTGCTACAGATCACTTGTTTACTCATTTGTCAGCTAGGTTATAATTTATTTATGGAAAATAAATGGATAAATAAATGTATTTATTTGTTTAGTAGGACCAGTTATTTTTAAATATATCTTAATTAGTGCAGCTCATATTTAATATGTTGTTTTATTGTTCTTACATGTATATATTTGTTACACAGAATAACGTATGAGTTAGTTTTTATTAATAAAATAGACTCTTTAAAGGGCACCTATGATGAAAATCATCTTTTGGGAGCTGTTTGGACACAACTGTGTGTAGGTATAGTGTGTCCACACAAATATTGGAATGATATAAAGACAATAAGCCACTTTTTCCTGACGTTAAAATAGGATCCAAATCCCTTCCATTTTGAGGCTCACCGCAGTGTGGCGTAGGAGTGCGGTTTCTCCGCCCACCGAATTGATTGACAGCCATGTATTAGCATGTCTCCGTAGTAACATGTATAATCATATCAACAAGACAGAATGTGCGCAAAGCAACTGGGATTAAAAGATTTGTTGAGCGCGCTGTGATCATCAATCATCATCAAATGTGATCAAGAAAAAGTTTCACAAGTTTAAACGTTTGTAAAACAGTGTATCTTTGTAATAAAGATGGTAATATCGCTATGTAGTTCATCACCACAGCCGCTCGTCATTACAATTATAAAAGAAGATGCTTCAATCCCGATTTGTGGACATTAAATCAGGTTTATTTTGTACATTAACATAATGGATACCCATACAGTAGTGGATATTAACGTGTATCCTGTCACATTTGCAGTGCAAAAACAGTGCAAACTTAAACGCGCGCTGTGTGTGTGCATACTTTGTAACAACATTGTGTGTGACTCATCATTGCAGAAAGGCTTGAATTAACTCCACAAAAAATACATCAAATAATCAGTGGGAAAGTTCTTACTGTAGTATTTCTCACAAATGTTACGTGAGAGCTGCTTCCTTCATGTCTGTCACTGTGCTGTTTATCTGATGCAGCAGGAGATGGAGACACTCTGTCAAGCATGTGGGAATGGTGGGTGGGCAGAAGTAGCTAATTAGAACAGGCAACAAAAACAGCTACAAGATGCTCAGAGCTGAAAATTACAAACTTCTGAAAGCTACAATAAATAATCTGATGGGTGTTTTGAGCTGAAACTTTACAGACACATTCTGGAGACACAAAATACTTATCTTAAATCTTGAAAAAGGAGTAAAATATGTGCCCTTTAAATGCTTTAAACCTGTATTCTATTTACATAAAATTAAATATGAACATTTCTTCAGATCCAGACAGCAAGATGGGATATGCGTACACATACTTAGGTCTTTTATTGTTCATTTGATGATTATACGGTTGCTTTTTTTATGTTTGTTTATGTGCGTTTGATATTTAAGAGTCTCATTGTCTTTTGATAGACATAACAGAAGTTGGACGTTGTGCGAAGGCAAACTGTGAGCACACAGCCAGAAGCACCCCTACTCTGTCTGATGTGGTCATCACTCTCGTCGAAATGGGTTGGTTTTCATTTAATGTTAGGACATATAAAAGATTCAACTTCTTTTTTTAATATATATATATATATATATATATATATATATATATGGTTGAGTCATGCTAATGAGATTTCAGCTAATCCTGAGGTTTACTTTTTCACAATCGCAGGTTTTAATGTGGATACTCTTCCAGTGTACGCCAAAAGATCTCAAAGGATGGTTATAACAGCACGTAGGTCTCTATTATATCCAATCATGTTATTTTATCTGCTTTAACTGTTCCTGTTTTAATGGGTAACACTTATGCATTTCACAGCTCCGATAACAAACGCTCCGGTGGTACCAAAATCTCTGACGGCTGGACAGAAACGCACTCACCCGGCACACATCCCCAGCCACTTCCCAGATTTCCCAGATCCTCATACATACATCAGAACACCAGTGAGTCTTGCTTATATCACTCACCTAATGCGGCTGTTGTGTGGTGCTAAGCTCAACAACTGATAACATTATAGTTATAGGGCTTCAGAATATATGTAACTCCTGACAAAAAACTTTCACTTCTAGTAGGACGAGAGAGTGGCTATGTCATTGCAAAACATTTTATAAATATCACTTCTCTATAATAACAATAATAAAATACATCAACAGCAATAAATAATACATTAATTCATTCATTTATTCATTCATTTTTCCGGAGCCGGGTCGCTGGAGCAGCAGTCTTGGGAGAGAACCCCAGACTTCCCTCTCCCCAGACACTTCCTTCAGCTCCTCAGACATAGTCCCTCCAGTGTGTCCTGGGTCTTCCCCAAGGCCTCCTCCAGGTGGGACATGCCTGGAACACCTTCCTAGGTAGGCGTCCAGGAGGCATCTGAAACAGATGCCCGAGCCACCTCAGCTGACTTCTCTTGATGTGAAGGAGCAGCGGCTCTACTCCAAGCTCCTCCCGGGTGACAGAATTCCTCACCCTATCCATAAGGGTGCGCCCTGCCACCCTTGCGAAGGAAACTTATTTCGGCCGCTTGTATCTAAGATCTTGTCCTTTCGGTCATGCCCCAAAGCTCATGACCATAGGTGAGAGTAGGAACGTAGATTGACCAGTAAATCAAGAACTTTACCTTTTGGCTTAGCTTCTTCTTTACCACAACAGACTGGTACATCGACTGCATTACTGCTGCCACTGCACCAATCTGCCTGTCAATCTCATGTTCCATCCTTCCCTCACTCGTAAACAAAACCCCAAGATACTTGAACTGCTCCACCTGTGGTAAGGACTTTCCTCCATCCTGGAGATGGCAAACCACCTTTTTCCGGTGGAGCACCATGGCCTCAGACTTGGAGGTGCTGATTCTCATCCCAGCTGCGTCACACTCGGCAACAAACCGCCACAGTGCATGCTGAAGGTCCATGTTTAATGAAGCCAACAGAACAACATCGTCTGCAAATAACAGAGATGAGATCCTGTGGTCCCCGAACTGGACCTCCTCCAGCCCAAGGCTGCGCTTTGAAATTCTGTCCATAAAAATTATGAACAGAATTGGTGACAAAGGGCAGCCCTGCCGGAGCCCAACATGCACTGGAAACAAGTCTGACTTATTGCCAGCAATGCAAACCAAGCTCCTGCTCTGTTCACACAAGGACGAGACGGCCCTTAACAGAGCACCTCTGACCCCATACTCCCAGAGCACTCTTCACAGAATGCCACGAGGGACACGGTTGAATGCCTTCTCCGAGTCCACAAAACACATTTGGACTGGTTGGGCATACTTCCATGAACCCTCGAGCAACCTGGTGAGGGTATAGAGCTTGGCCAGTGTACCGTGGCATAGACTTTCCCAGGGAGGCTGAGGAGTGTGATCCCCCTATAGTTGGAGCACACCCTCCGGTCCCCCTTCTTAAAAAAGGGAACCACCACCTCAGTTGCCCAATACATAATACATAAGATAAAAATCTTAAACAGCTCACTTTTGATAAAAAAAAAACTGTACCATTTATGAAGGATTCACATTTACAAAAAATGTTCCTTTAAAGTCTCTCCAGATCATTGACTAATAAGTGACCTCAAAATTTAGGAAATTGTAGGTTGTTGTCATTGGATGTCTCACGTTTTTGTGTTTTAGACCTTTCGAGAGCCTGTATCAGACTATCAGGTGGTAAGAGAGAAGGCGGCGTCTCAGAGAAGAGATGTTGAACGAGCTCTCACACGCTTCATGGCCAAGACCGGAGAGACGCAGAGCCTTTTTAAGGATGACATCAGTGCTTTCCCTTGTGAGTTTAACCATAGAATGTGAGTGTACTGTGCTATTGCCTGTTTATTAAATGTGTATTCATATTGAATGTGTGTGTGTGTGTAATCAGTGATCGCTGCAAAGCCAAGCCCCATCCCGTACCTGAGTGCCCTGCTGCCCTCTGAACTTGAGCTACAGTCACTGGAGGAAACAGATTCTTCTGAGCAGGATGACCAGATGGACAATGATAACAACACCAGTCACATCATGCAGGCAAGATTTAAACCATCTTTCCTGTCAACATTTTCTGTTGACCTGTTTTCTATTTTAATATATTGGACAAAAATCATTTATTTATGCAATGGCAAAGCTGAACTTTCAAGAGCCCCTACATAATCCTTCAGAAATCATTCTAATGTGCTCGGTTATCAATAATTGTTCATGTTTGTTCATAAACCGTTTACACTGAAGAAAATGCTTTTCTTGCTTAGATTTAGATTTCTTGATTAGATTTTTTGTCTTGTTTCTAGTCCAAATATTTACCAAAGATTTTAATCAAGAAGCATTTTCTAGACAAGCAAAACATATTGTCTTGTTTTCAGAAATAATATGCCAAAATTAAGTGAGTTAAGCAAAATAATCTGCCAATGGGGTAAGCAAATGGGGTTTTTCATTTTGAGATAAAATTATTTTATTTCCTTTTAGTATAAATAAGAATAAGCATAAATAAGAAAATCATTTTTTGCAGTGTATGATTTTAATATTTCTGTGGAAACTGTTATTTCTTTAATATTTTTGAGGAGTGAATGGCTAAAATACCATTTTAGGTTTTGTTTGTAATATTAATATTCACTTGAATCAATTTTATGATTTCTGTTTATTTATTTCTTTACACCATTTGACACTGACAACTGCCACAAAATATTAGGTGCGTTCCATTGAACCACGGCTGCAGCCAGCAATCAACGAGATTGGCCAAGCTGACCATCACAATCAAAATTTCCAACCAGCATGCACCGATTTAAAACAGATTACAATCAATCTGCACAGCGCTGCATGAAGTCGAACGCACCTATTCTCTAAATTCAGGAATATTGAATTTCGGTCAGGTCACGCAGTGGTGCAGTAGGTAGTGCTGTCACCTCACAGCAAGAAGGTCGCTGGTTCGAGCCTCGTAATAAAAAATAGATTTATTAAACAACAGGAAATTGCTATAATTTGTCAGTGTATATAAAATAAATAGAGATAGAGATATATATTTTTGTTCACCAAAAACATTGAAAATGAATAATAGTAAAATAATCTAATAGTGTGTGTTTGTATGACTATATACTCTACAAATTTATAATTTCATATATTTAATTTCAATTTGTAGGACGACTCCGGTGCAGATAAGGAGAATGAAGTGCTGCCACCTGGTGGTGTTGTGGCTTCAGGCAAGGCCAATGAGGAAAACATGATTGACAACCCATATCTACGGCCTGTCAAAAAGCCCAAAGTGAGAAGGAAAAAATGAACTTTTCTCTAAATGAACTCTTCATCAGTCTTTTATGGTTATGACTTCTCAGCACTTGCTTATCAAACTGTGCTCCTTGAAGTTAGTTACCATAAGAAGAACCAGAGTCTTCAACAACTGCTATTCAGAAACACGCAGCGATCCATAATGTTACTGACATCTGATTCTTCTAGAATGAAAAACTGTTCTGTACACGTCAATAATATTAGATGGAATTCACATCACTTATAGTTGATGTATATATTTTTTTGTTTTGATTAGACTTCCCTTGAAATATCTTGTAGTTTCAACTGTTTTCAACCCATCAGAAATGTGACGTTTTTTTGGATTTGTGTTTGTTATTCATTTGTGTCTTTCATTGTTTATTTTTAGCCATTGTTTCAAAAGGACAAGTTAAAAAATTAAAATCAGTACATGGATGAATGTGTCCTGTTACGTTAATAATTACTGAAAATATTGATTACATTTTATGCACCTGAAACATCTAATATAAGAAAAAGACACCTTCAAAGGATGGTTT
Organism: Danio kyathit; assembly: GCA_903798195.1. Taxonomy (NCBI): domain Eukaryota; kingdom Metazoa; phylum Chordata; class Actinopteri; order Cypriniformes; family Danionidae; genus Danio; species Danio kyathit. Next base: position 36,356,848 of record LR812541.1, read on the forward strand.
CAAAATAGTTTCCGGTCATATTCTAAAATGGAAACGAGAAACAAGTGGGTAAAACTTGTCTTTTAAAGCTTTAATGTTTGTACACAATTCTTCTAGTAGTATTTTAGTATCATCAGTAAAACAAGTGTAGATATGCCAGCCTGTTCCTCTGTTTCCTAAACTCTTTGTCATGGAAAAGCTGCATGAACACAAAATGTATAAAGATCCAAATGAAAGGAATTCATATCTACTAAGGATATCAGTGATGTTGCATTCATACTTTTTTTCATAAAAAAAAAGTCAACCCTAACTGTACCTCTGTCCGCAGTGCTCTTCTCTCCAGCATCGGCACTTTTGTCCAGTCTGGAGAGCCGAATTTCATCGGCCACGACACTTTCGTGTTTTGGATAGCATCATGAGTGTATGCCCCTGGACTGAAAAAAGGCAAAAACAGGGGAGATTACAAAGATTATACTGTAAACGCTTTATCATGATGGTCCCTTGTTGTCTATTAGTAACTGCAACACGATGTCATCTAGCAGAATTACACTGAATGTGGATTTGTGTTTGGATATGTACTGGTAGGAGAATGTTGTGCTTTTTACACTTTTGAAAATCCCTTCTGGGAGTGTAGCTAGAGAAGAGCAATTTTGTTTTTGGTTGCACAAACGCATTTAACAACACGAGTCTCTAAATTGCTAAATAAATCTGGACAAATGCGATGTCAGCTACCTCTGGAAGTGGTCAAAAGTGAACAAGCTCAAAATGTGTAGACCTGCATTTAACGTCAATAAATAAATAAATCAACACCAAGTGAAAACAGGAGCTTAAGCATTCAAGAACGTTAAAGTCATTCTGAAATTCATGAAGTTTTAATTCAAAGGGTGGCATGGTTGCCTCACAGCAAGAAGGTAATTGGTTTAAACCCTGGTTGGACCATTAGGCCTTTCTGTGTGGAGTTTGCATGCTCTCCATATGTTTGCATGGGTTTCCTTTAGGTTATTCCAAATGTATTGAGTCAAATAAAATAAACATATATAACGATGGTTTGTTCTGTAGACTATCGAAAAAATATATAGCTTAAATGGGCTAATAATTTTGTCCTTAAAATGGCGTTTAAAACATTTATAACTGCTTTTATTCTAGCCGAAATAAAACAAATAAGACTTTCTCCAGAAGAAAAAATATTATCAGACATGCTGTGAAAATTTCCTTGCTCTGTTAAACATATTTGGGAAATATTAAAAATAGAAAAAAAAAAAATCAAAGGGGGGCTAATAATTCTGACTTCAACTGTGTATATATATAGTTAAAGTCAGAATTATTAGCCCCCCTGTTTATTTTTTCCCCTATTTCTGTTTAACGGAGAGAATATTTTTTTCAACACATTTCTAAATAACTCATTTCTAATAACTGATTTATTTTATCTTTGCCATGATGACAGTAAAAAACATTTTACTAGCTATTTTTTCCAAGACACTTCTATACAGCTTAAAGTGACATTTAAAGGCTTAACTAGGTTAATTAGGTTAACTAGGCAGGTTGGGGTAATTAGGCAAGTTATTGTATAATGATGGTTTGTTCTGTAGACTATCGAAAAAAAATTAAGCTAAAAGGGGCTAATAATTTTAACCTTAAAATGGTTTAAAAAAATTTTTAAAACTGCTTTTATTCTAGCCGACATAAAACAAATAAGACTTTCTCCAGAAGAAAAAAATATTATCAGACATACTGTGAAAATTTCATTGCTCTGTTAAACATTAATTGGGAAATATTTTAAAAAGAAAAACAATCAAAAGGGGGGCTAATAATACTGACTTCAACTGTGTGTGTATATATATATATATATATATATATATATATAGTCAAACCTGAAATTATTCATACCCAATATTAATATTTGTGCCTGATTCGTTTTTAAAATTATGAAAAATCTTACACAAAGTACTGGAAAACTCATGTGGCCTTATTATAATTAGGGCGAATGATGAGCTGTGCAGCCTAAAAGATTGAGAACTACTGAGAATAAAGACACTTTTGATATTCGAAGATAAGTGTGAATTATAATCATACCCGGGGCTGATTTCTGCATCTTTAGGTCTGAATCTTACAGTGGTACTATTGAAGGGAGCTTTCCCAGGAGGACACACTTTAGGCTGAGTCCAGTCCAGCTGGTATTTCTGTGGTGAAGGGGTGGCTGCCTTAAAAAAAACAGGGAACGCAGATCTTTAATTATTCAACTAAAACAAAAGTATATGTATACTCAGTACATGCCATGTTCAGCTGGTCTAGAAAGGCAAAAATCAGATAGTGAAGTGTATTTTTATTTTAAGGAATATTTATATTATTTAAATTTAAAAAATGGCATGGAGGAGTACATAAGTATGCAGATTTAAACAAGTTTTTCAATACGACACAACCTTGGAGCCTTTAACTGTAAAAAAAAAAAACCTGTTATGATATAAAAAGTAAATAATCTTTCACATGTGGGAATATGAGGGCTTCAAGGTGGCGCAGTGGGTAGCACAATCACCTCACAGCAAGAAGGTCGCTGGTTCGAGCCCCGATTGGGCATTTCTGTGTGGAGTTTGCATGTTCTCCTCGTGTTCGTGTGGGTTTCCTCCGGGTGCTCCGGTTTCCCCCACAAGTCCAAAAACATGCTGTACAGGTGAATTGGGTAAGCTAAATTGACCGTAGTGTTCCCAGTGATGGGTTGCAGCTGGCATCCGCTGCGTAAAACATATGCTGGATCAGTAGGCGGTTCATTCCGCTGTGGCGACCCCAGATTAATAATCTAAGCCGAAAAAAAAAATTAATGAATGATATGTTGGTTTGTGTTTTTATATTTATTAACTCAACACAGGTTGGCAACTCTGCTGAAAAAAAGTAATAGAAACATCACAGAAGTACTAATGGTTTTCACGATAAATACCAAATAAAAATCATCTAGAAATCAGAGAACGGCACAAATATAACATTTCCATGCAAAATATGTTCCCCCAAAAAAAAAAAAAAAAAATCAACATTCTAGTTATGATTCTGCTATTAAAAATTATTCAATTTTTAATAAAAAATGTATCCACTTGGGTGTGTGCATTTTTCCCCTCAATGTCTCACTGTCAATTACCCATTCCAAATTCTATTAAAGCTTTTATAATTTTTCCCAACTTTTTATTGTTACATTAGCTGACCGTCTTGTAGTGTCAATGTATATACTTTTAGGCTATATATTTAATTGTGGCAAAAATGATAAACTATACCTTTAAAGGCGGCAGGAATCGTGATGCAGTGCGGGCTGCAAACACATATCCCCGCTTACTCTCAGGTTTGTGTTGAAGTTCATACAGAAGTGTGCCAACCTGAGAAGTTAAAAGAATGCCACGCTCATTAACATTATAAACAATAAAAATTATCATTGTTTTTTCTCTTGGCATCACGTTTAAAATTATTATCCATCAATACTCACCGTGTGGTTGTCGTAACATCCGGGTCCTCCTTCAACAGAGCCGTGCAGTGAGAGCATTTCGTTTCCCATTCGGTCGGGCGCAAAGTGCGTTGGAAACATGAGACGCTTCTGACAGCTGCCGAAAGCGACTCTTGGAACTTAAGTTGAGAAGAATTAATGGAGAAAATCATATATAATGGAAGATTGTGTGTTTTTGCTGGTAACGTAATGATGAAATAAATTACCTGAGCCCCGTGTCGCCATAGCTTCCGGATGTTTACTGGTAAACATGGCAACCAGGTGTAAACTAATGCTGATGATTTTTAGCATTACATGGTTTTAATTATTAAACATAACTTCCCCCCACATAATTCACCAATTTGGAACGATAGGTGCATTTTATTTAGAAACATTTTAATAATGATTGATGGAAGAGAGGTATTTGGTCGGTTGTCCATCTATTAGACAAAGAGGACGAACTTTGAATGTGATCATAAGCAATACAGGGTATTGAAATCTATTCCGAAGGTATTTGTAATAATGGTTATGTGGTCACCAATGACACACTTCATCTGCCTTATTTGTTGATAAATGGACAATATTTTTGAAAGAGTGAAATAGGCTACCTAATATAATAAGATCAATATTAACCCAAGATAAATTAGCTAGTGGAAATATTGTGTCTTTTCTTTTTCCTCTATTATCAAATTAAGAACTATAGTTATAATATTTTATAATTTTTTATAATATTAAAATATTTTGGGGGCCTGCATGGGCTACCCCACATCTCACATGTGTTTTTCAGTGGGATTGTCCTGCCCACACTGTCCCACAGTAAACCCACACTTACCCACAGTGGGCCCACACTGGGTAGGGGAGCACGAGGCACAAGGTAACATGGGGTAAAATGTAACCGAGTTTTAAGGTATGGGTTAACCATGGCATGCTTCCGAGGTTTTCACCACAGTGTTGGCAGACGACTTTCTGCAAAAATGTAACAAGTTTGGCAAAATTTGGATGAGAAAGAGGAGAAACCATTTGCAGCCTAAAAGTATTTTTTATATTATACTCTATATATTTTTATTTTTTTTAAATTTGTGAAATGTAAGACCTTATATTGTTGTGATTACCGTCTTATAGGCTAAAAGATGGAACTATTTTGAAAGATGTAAAACACAGTGACTGCTAGCCAGTTTTGAGGAAAACACAACACAGTTTTGCTAGGTTGCTAAGGTGTTCTGAGTGGTTGCTTGGCGGTTGTTAGGGTGTTCTAGGGGGTTACTAAGGTGTTGCTAGGCGTTTGCTAAGGGGTTCTGAATGGTTGCTAAAGTGTTGCTAAGCAGTTGCTAACATAAACTACCATGGTTCTAGTATGAATTAGCATGTTGCTAGCATGTTTTTAGCATAAATTAGCATGTTGTTAGCACGGTTTTAGTATGAATTAGCATGTCGCTAGCATGTTTCTAGTATAAACTAGCATGTTGTTAGCATGAACTTAGTATAAGTTAGAATGTTTCTAGTATGGATTAGTATATTGTTAGTATGTCCAAGGGAAGTTTTTTTTTTTTTTACAATTGAAGTCTATGGGACAGTAGCTCGGGTGCTGTAAGGGGTTGCTAGGGTGTGGCTGGTAAGTTGAAAGGTCATCAGTGGTTGGCAGATTGGTAGTCTGAGTTAAATGAGCCCAATTTTAAGTCTGTATGATAGTCTGGCAAAAAGTTATGAGGTCATAAAGTTTGGTCCAATGTTGAGTCAATGGGACATTTCCGAAATTTCCGGGTCAGTTTTTGGAAAACCGTAAGTCGGATCAGTTGAAAAAGATATAGCCACCCAAGTCAGAGCAGTTTGGAGTTTTATAGTAAGTTTGGTGGTTGTAGTATGAATGGTCTAGGAGGAGATGCAAATAGAAATTAGTCTCAGAACAAGAAGAAAATGGAAGAATAAGTTTATGTAACAGTATGTTGGCTTTTTGTCAAGCCACCATAATAAATAATGGGCAAAGCGGTGGCGCAGTGGGTAGCATGTTTGCCTCACAGCAAGGTCGCTGGTTCGAGTCTTGGCTGGCTCAGCTGGCATTACTGTGTGGAGTTTGCATGTTCTATGCCCCCGTGTTCGCGTGGGTTTCCTCCGGGTGCTCCGGTTTCCCCCACAAGTTCAAAGACACGTGGTACAGGTGAATTGGGTATGCTAAAATTGACCGTAGTGTATGAGTGTGTGTGTGAAAAAGAGTGTATGGATGTTTCCCAGTGATGGGTTACGGCTGGAAGGGCATCCGCTGCGTAAAACATATGCTGGAAAGTTGGCGGTTCATTCCGCTGTGGGGATCCCAGATTAACAACCTAAGCCGAAAAGAAAATGAATGAAAGAATAAATAACCATGCTGTGCTGTGAGTTAGGTACTGAGGAAATATACTATTTAAAGTATACTGAACTTAAATTGTGTGAAATCTGACTTAAGCACGTGTTACAACTAACCCTCTGTCTGTTACAACTTGCCCCGAAGGTGAAGTAAATAGTAACATTTTTACTCCTGGCACTTTTGGCAATAGTGCACAGAAACTATGGGTCCGGCGATTATACTTTCAGTGCTCAGTTGTGGGAGAGGCTTGTGTGTTTGGAGAAATGTTATATTCATAAATGCAAGTGCCTTAAAACAAAAACAGTTTTTGGTTTTCCAAAAGGAATTTTGGTTATACTGTACATCTTTACAGTTGCTAAAATCTAAATTTGGAAGAAGTTTGAAAACATTTTAATTAAAAGAAGACCCGGTAGTGTAAATGTTTTTTTCTTTTGGCTGTGTTTGTGTGTCTATTCTATGTTTAAATTTTATTTATTTGTATTATTGATTGATTATTATTTAAGCTCTGTTCTGTAAATGTAGATGAACGTTGTTAATCGAATTTTGCCTTATTGTATTTGTTTTATAAGGCAATAAAAAAACATTACATGTTTTTTTGTCTGTAAGATTTATAGAAAAATTAAGCGATGATGCTTCATAGAGTGCTTCATAAGAGCTTAGAAAATGTAACAATATTATTTACAGTGCCTGTACCATAAAAATGTATATTATGACTTAAAATGGGTATCATTGTGTTGATAAAAAAAAAAACAGCTGATCTAGACAGGCAAGAATCTGTCATGCGATTTTAGACTTATCTAAGCATTTAAAGTGTATTTTATCCTTTTAGAAATATTTAGCCTACATTAGGCTACTTAAATAAAAACAATGGTGCAGAAGAGTGCATATAGTGCAAGTGTTTCTGTACAATAAATAATGCTTGTAAAAAGAACCACAAATAAATAGCATCAATTGAAATTTGCCTTCCGACCCTTCAAATGTCCTGTCATTAATAAAGCAAAGCATTAAACAAAAGTTGGGTATTCAATTTGTTGAGCTGTTTTATGATATTAAACAGTAATTATCTTACATCAAAATCAAAACACTCAGATAAATAATTAGGCATGGTCAAAACTGAAGAGAAAACTAAAAGAAAAAACACTGAAGATTTCCTGGGTCATAAAACTGGTTTACCTAATGATAAAAATTTATATATATATATATATATATATATATATATATATATATATATATATATATATATATATATATATATATATATATATATATATATATATATATATATATATATATATATATATATTTATCATAGTTGATAATAGTATCACGAGTTTCAACGATACTATTACTTTTATTTTTCATCTTGGTTTATATCATTTTCAAAATATGTATGGTATTATCCTTAGAAATTGATTAACAGTAAGTAAGAGCTAGCCTGTTAATGATTAACTGTAGTGAATCACCAGCTCTCTCTTCCACCCTATTGTCTGTGTGCACTTGGGTAACCATAGAACAATATTCACTTCACCTCACTTCACCTCACGTGCTGTTACTGTTAACTGTAAACTATATTGTCCCCTTTTGGGGCAATTTGTTGCATAGCTTAATAGATTTACACAATTTACAACACACACAAGAAAGACAGCACAAAGCATCAGAAGTACCACAAACAGCGGCTACCACATCGCATTAAAATTCAGCAAATCAATAGCAACAAATTTAAATCTGTTTTTTCAATGGGACCCATACTGAGATCTTGAAATATAGGGTTTGAAAAGAATCAAAAAGAGTAGGGTGCACACTGAAACCTGAGGCAAACCTTCAAATGAAAGATTCGGTTTAACCTGAAGACCAAACATTGTTATAGCAGTTCATTCAGTCATTGGAGTGCATTGTTAAAGAAAACACATAAGAAGCATTATTGTTTTTTAGAATCTTGCCTGTTTTGAAATTTCGAAAAACTGTAAACTGAATTTCCTCATTGCTCATCTAAGATAAACAAGACTTTCCTTTCCAAAGAATTTCCCTATAACACTCATTCGTTATCAACAGTAAACAGATAATGATTTATAAAGTCTGTGACTGTTATAAATACCATGAGCTCACTTGTCTCCTAGACAGAAATATCCAGAAATATCCTTCAACATGTTGGTGCCCAAGCTGAGCCTGATTATTTGTAAGTACTGCTTAATAACCAATTTGTGTTTATTCAATTTATGTTTATTCAATTCTGTTTGTTTGTTTGTTTGTTTGTTTGATTTCAGTGCTGCTGTTGATGTGTCACTATGGTGAGGCAATAGATTCATTCATAATGTCTCTTTAGAAGACTATGACTTGTTCAAGCTACTTATTTATAATGAGTTGAAACAACACAATTCTTAAGTTGTTTTTTGGGAAAATCTAATTATTTTATGTTGAATCCACTTACATTTGTAAAAACAATCAAGTTAACCTAATTGGAATTGTGTAGAGCAGGGGTCGGGAACCTTTTTTTTTTTTTTTTAACAAAGAGCCATTTCTGATTTTTTTGGCAAATGCATTTTTTTTTAGAGCTACTGGGGTTATTACTACTATAAATAATACAGGCCTAAACAAAACCTTTATTTATGTCCTTGAAACAACTCAAAAATAAAGAATATATGAAGCATCACATGTTGAGCAAGTCCAATGAAGAAAAGACCATTTATTTAAATTTCTGGTAAATAAACTCTTCTTTTTTTCTGAAAAACAACACAATTTAAAATAAACAAACAGTTTACTAAAAAATTTTTTACACAGTTACTTTAAATAATTTAAATAAAGTATGCAGCAATGTTTTGGTTTTGGATAGATTTAAAGAACAAAAACCATATTTTACTATTATTGAGAAGAAAAAGGGCAAACAACCCTTTATTGGCGTCTGCACACGTGCAATGGTCGAATATCCTTGTATTGTAAAATGAGTTATTAATTTTGCTGTAAAAAATACAATAAAATGAATTGTAAATGTATTTTCAATAGGAAACTGATTTTACTATAGCCTACAGATTAATGTTATTTAATCACAAGTAATTTTACCTTCTCACATACCTGCAGATGTAGACGCAAAAAGAACAGTCATCTGTGAAGGAGGATCCGCACACCTCAGCTGTAGTAAGCTATTCATCCATTTAAGCAATATATTTCGGCTCTGTATGAAAGCAATGGTCAGAAAACAATTCATTAACTCCCCCAAATTGTGTATTTGTTTATTTCTTTTTAATGTGTCAGACTTGGGATTCATAAAAGTCATTAAAGCCAACTTTGGACGGACGGATCGTACAACATGCATTAGTGGAAAACTGGAACATGAGATCAACAATGTACACTGCTTCAGAGAAGCATCCCTTCGTACAGTGTCAGCTCGGTATGATTAAGAGATGGGGGGAAAAAAGCTTGTTTATCCATTATTTTACAACTGGGTTTAGTTCACCCAAAAGTTAAAAGTGTTAATAATTACTCACCCTCATGTTATTCCAATCCTCTAATCATTTTATTCATCTTCAGAACACAAATTAAGCTATTTTAGATGAAATCCTGGAGCTCTCTAAGCCTCCATAGACAGCAATGGTCACAAAATATTCAAGGTACAGAAAAGGAATGAAAACATCAAAACATTTCATGGTTCAACTATAATCATATGAAGCACCAACAACACTTTTCTGTGGCAAATAAACCAATAAAACGGCTTGTCTTCAGCATCAGATAATAGTGTGTGTTCACTACGGGTAATATAACACGTGTTGCTGTGCTGATTCTAATGATAATATGCTGTACCGCCTGTAGTAGATGCGCACCATGACAACCTGATGCAAGAGAGAATATATAGATGAACATTTTGAGAATGTTTTTGGTTCCTTTTCTGGACTTTGAATGTCTCAGGACCATTGGAGGATGAGGAAGCTCTGGGATTTCATCTAAAATACTTGTGTACCAAAAATAAGTGAAGGTCTAAGGGGATTGGTCATATGAGTGTGAGTAATTAATGCCCGAATTTTAATTTATTGATGAACACCTCTTCCCATCTGTTCATATTTCAGGTGTGATGGAAGTAAAAGCTGTTTAGTTCCTGCAGTGAACTCTGTTTTCTCTGATCCTTGTATTGGAACTTATAAATTCCTGGATATTACTTATGACTGCATCCCATCAAGTAAGCTGGTTGTTTTACAAACAATTTCCATTGTGCTTTAATTTAATCTAAGTAAATCTACATTTCTTCCCCCCTTTTTTAATATATATCCAAATTAACAGTCAATACTAATCTCTGTTTCCCCCAAAATATTTCTAGAAAGAAGTGTAACCTGTGAAAATACCCAAAGTGTAATAGTTTGTGGTAAGATTCTCTTTTTTTATTTCAATGCTGTGATCATAGCAATATTGCTTTCTTTTTGTAATCAGTGGGTGTCTTTTAACTTATGAACATGTCTGCATATAATTTTTTCAGTAAATTTTTAAAGAATTTATTGTTGTCAAAGCTATTCCTGTAAGTATTGTTCACCTGATTATCAGCCCAGTTATCTCCAGCAGCTCCATTACAGGAATTAAGCCACAAAGTAATGTTAATTAATTTTAATATTATTATAACTCACAAAGAGAAAAATGCAACTACATATTTGTACTATTCTTCAAAAGAAAAAGAAAACTTCTCCTTATCTTTAATTGACATATCATTTAATTATTAACCCACGGAAATGTGCCTGGTCAGTTTCATCCAAATATTTCATTCTATTTATAAGGCTGAATATTTTATTTCTAGACATGCTGATACTGATGATTTGTGTTGCTTTTATATATTAATTATATATATATATATTATTGTGAACTTACTTAAATTCTGTCGGTGTAAAGTCGTGACAAGATTTTAGGAGAAAATGGCGGAGATCTTTTTATTTAAATTGAGATTTTAAAGTTAAATATACATTTTTACATTAAAAGATGTCATTTTCTGAAGCAAATGTTACAAAGGATTTTACACATAGGCAAAAATGAATCAATTCACCTCCCATATTTACATTTATTATGTAAAATAAACATTGAATATGACAAATTACCCAATCCCCCATTACAGAGTAAATGTGTGTTTTACATTTCATTTTTCTGGGCTTTAAATACATTTACATGTATTAATTTAGAAAATGCGTCTATCAAAAAAAAAGTAGGTGGCTTATTTTGATCCAGTAGAAATATTTTTTAGCTGAAATTGCAATTCCTGATCAATCACATTATGAAACACAGGCAAATTAAAATGAATACAGTGGCTTCTGATGATACACTGAGGTTTTAAATGAAATGACCAGTCTGTGCAAGAAACTAAACCTTATTACCTTTAATCCTTGACCTCGCCACACGGTCCTGGAGTCTGAAACAGATTAATTTAAGACTTTACACACTTAAAAGCAAACCAATGCACATCAAATGCTCATCATCAATGTCTGTTTTCATGTTTCAAAAGACTCTGGTGTTATATTGGTTCATTATGCCAACTATGGACGCCGAGATCTCTCAATATGCCCTCATAAATTGGCAAAGACACCACACTGCTACTCTCCTCAGACCAGCAGCCTGCGCTCCAGGTACAGCAGAAAAACATTTACTCATAAAAGTCTCATAAACGTTTTTTTTTACACTATTTTTGTAACCGTAAATAATCATAAAGGGCAATGCATATTTTGGCAGTCATTATCCTGTATATTGCACAGCTAATTTACCACATTAATCCAGACACAATAATAGCTATGTTAGACAAATGTTAGACAAATATATGCTGCCCTTTAATAAAATAGACAAGTTATTTACTGTAGATGAAAAGTATTAATCTTTGTTGTTGTTTTACCTCACAGATGCAATGGGAAGAAGTCCTGTTCTCTGAGTGCTTCAAATTCTCTCTACGCTGATCCATGTCCGCGTGTCAATAAGTATCTGGAAGTGACATACAGCTGTGTATAATTTAGCAATTATCATGTCACACATTGTAATTAACATGTTTTTTGTATGTTTTAATACGAATTGTTCTCTATAGATGTTTATAGCTGATACTCTTGATTTTAGAAAATTTTTATCTTGTCATGCTTTTCCCTGTGTTTTGTGTAGTTCTGTAATAAAGGACTTTTATTTTGAATTGTTTTATATTTCATTATATTATTTTCATTTTCTGTGTTAAGTTGCTGGGTTTAATTGCACATGTAGGGCATTTTACAGTTGTACTGGCTATGCTGTTATGTTAAACTTAACAATAAACTCTTAAAAAAATCATGTTGTTTAAAGCTATCAATGCCCTTAAAATTGGTAGAAATGAAAATTGAGGAAAACACCCAAACACAAAACCACAAACACCATGTTAAATGGTTAGGAAGACAGTGCTCAGATACAGCAAACAGAAAAACAGCAGAACAGACTAGTCCAATGATAAATGTATGAATAAAATATGATGAAGGAAATTTCCACAACCATAAAGCTTAAAAGTGATTTCCATTACTAAAGCCAACACATAAAATGCTTCTCTAAGCTGTCTAATGAGTGAATCATATAGCACAACTTGTTTTCACAACACATAGTCAATGAAGACTTTGTTAAAACAAATTTTCCATTCCTTTTTGAAGAATTTCAACAAGTTCTTAAAGCTTTTGCAAATGGGTAAAAACTATTAAGTGTAAAAAAAAAAAAATCACTTTGGGACTGAATGATTTTAAAAAATGCAATATTTGCAATATTTTTGGCCAATATTGTGATGGCAATTTAATATATATATTTTCAAACCTCTTTATATTCTGTATTATTCATACACCCAGACACACAAATAAATTTAGTATGGCTAACACAATATTCAATATTAGTGTGTTGTTTCATCAGTGATTTTTTCCCAATCCCTTTTTTTAACACGTTCACTTGCAGTACAAATGAAAACATGACTGTGAACTTTAAGTAGTGCATCTAAAGTTTACTGTTGCACTCATAGTACACTTAAAAGTATATCTTAATATACTAAAATGTGGGCAAATTTAGTTGACATTACAAATAGATGTTAGTTTATGTACTACATGAAGTACATAATTAAGTATACTGTACTTCATAAAATGAACTAAAAGTATACTTCTTTTACTTACACCCTTAAGTAAAAGATTACCACAATCCTTATTGTGTTGTAGGCCATATATAAAACTGCAATAGCTTATTCTTTGTCATACACTTTTGTTATTTACCATGCAGCAATTCGTTTTTTTACTGGTGCGTTATTTAATACTCATCACTGTCAACTGTATTCTTTATTGAATTGGCCTTCTCTTCAATCACGTCGACAAATTCATTGTTTTCTGTTCATTTACAAAACTCTTATCGGGAAAACTCTACTATATTTACAGTCACTTCTTAAACATTTAGAAAACATGTCAAAATCTGCGCTCTAGTAGTTTTATTAAGCTTTGCATATCCAAAGTTTGCACTTCATTTGGTCGCTACTCTTTTCATTTTTCTGCTGAAATAAGTTAGTTTAAAAAAATGACTTAATGAAAAAGAGTTATGGTAACTCAAACTGATTACATTAAGCAGAATTATGCATTAGCAGAGTTATGAATTAGTTAATTATATTTTATTTCCCAATGAGAACTTTGAACTTAATCCATTTGAGTAAACAAAGCATTCTAAGCACAGTAAAACCCAATAAATGAAGAGAACTTATAAAATGTATTTTAAATTATGCCCAGTAATAGTCACCTGCACACACAGATATCCTCCTAAAATAGCTCAAACTAAAAACAAACTAAAAACTACCTCCAAAAATATTCAGCTTTGATATTAATGAGTTTTTTGGGTTCATTGAGAACACGGTTGTAGTTCAATAATAAAATTAATCCTCAAAAATACAACTTGCCTAATAATTCTGCACTCCCTGTGTGTATATATATATATATATATATATATATATATATATATATATATATATATATATATATATATATATATATATATATATATATATATATATATATATATATATACACGTTTATCATAGTTGATAATAGTATTATGAGTTTCAACTATACTAGTACTTTTATTTTTCATCTTGGTTTATATCATTTTCAAAATATGTATGGTATTATCCTTAGAATTTGATTAACAGTGAGTAAGACCTATAGCCTGTTAATGATTAACTGTAGTGAATCACCAGCTCTCTCTTCCACCCTATTGTCTGTGTGCACTTGGATAACCATAGAACAATACTCACTTCACCTCACTTCACCTCACGTGCTGTTACTGTTAACTGTAAACTATATTGTCCCCTTAATAGATTTACACAATTTACAACACACATAAGAAAGACAACACAGAGCATCAGAAGTACCACAAACAGCGGCTACCTTATCCCGTTAAAATTCAGCAAATCAATAGCAACAAATTTAAATCTGTTTTTTCAATGGGACCCATACTGAGATCCTGAAATATAGGGTTTGAAAAGAATCAAAAAGAGTAGGGTGCACACTGAAACCTGAGGCAAACCAAGATTCGGTTTAACCTGAAGACCAAACATTGTTATAGCAGTTGATTCAGTCATTGGAGTGCATTGTTAAAGAAAACACATAAGAAGCATTATTGTTTTTTAGAATCTTGCCTGTTTTGAAATTTCGAAAAACTGTAAACTGAATTTCCTCATTGCTCATCTAAGATAAACAAGACTTTCCTTTCCAAAGAATTTCCTTATAACACTCATTCGTTATCAACAGTAAACAGATAATGATTTATAAAGTCTGTGACTGTTATAAATACCATGAGCTCACTTGTCTCCTAGACAGAAATATCCAGAAATATCGTTCAACATGTTGGTGCCCAAGCTGAGCCTGATTATTTGTAAGTACTGCTTAATAACCAATTTGTGTTTATTCAATTTATGTTTATTCAATTCTGTTTGTGTTTGCTTGTTTGTTTGATTTCAGTGCTGCTGTTGATGTGTCACCATGGTGAGGCAATAGATTCATTCATAATGTCTGTTTAGAAGACTATGACTTGTTCAAGCTACTTATTTATAATGAGTTGAAACAACACAATTCTTAAGTTGTTTTTTGGGGGAAATCTAATTATTTTATGTTGAATCCACTTACATTTGTAAAAACAATCAAGTTAACCTAATCAATTTGTGTAGGGACATAATGAAGGAATTGTCTAGAGCAGGGGTCGGGAACCTTTTTTTTTTTTTTTTTTTTTACAAAGAGCCATTTCTGATTTTTTTGGCAAATGCATTTTTTAAAGAGCTACTGGGGTTATTACTACTATAAATAATACAGGTTTCAACAAAACCTTTATTTATGTCCATGCAGGAACTCAAAAATAATAACATTTCTGGTAACTAAACTCTTCTTTTTTTCTGAAAAACAACACAATTTAAAATAAACAAACATTTTACTACTAAAAAAGTACACAGAACAAAAATCATATTTTAGTATTATTGAGAAGAAAAAGGGCAAACAACCCTTTATTACCCTTTATTGGTGTCTGCACACGTGCAATGGTCGAACATCCTTGTATTGTAAAATGAGTTATTAATTTTGCTGTAAAAAATACAATAAAATGAATTGTAAATGTATTTTCAATAGGAAACTGATTTTACTATAGCCTACAGATTAATGTTATTTAATCACAAGTCATTTTACCTTCTCACATACCTGCAGATGTAGACGCAAAAAGAACAGTCATCTGTGAAGGAGGATCCGCACACCTCAGCTGTAGTAAGCTATTCATCCATTTAAGTAATATATGTCGGCTCTGTATGAAAGTAATGGTCAGAAAACAATTCATTAACTCCCCCAAATTGTGTATTTGTTTATTTCTTTTTAATGTGTCAGACTTGGGATTCATAAAAGTCATTAAAGCCAACTTTGGACGGACGGATCGCACAACATGCATTAGAGGGAGACCGGCAAATCAGATCAACAATGTACACTGCTTCCAAAAAGCATCCCTTCGTACAGTGTCAGCTCGGTATGATTAAGAGATGGGGGGAAAAAAGCTTGTTTATCCATTATTTTACAATTGGGTTTAGTTCACCCAAAAGTTAATGTTGTTCCAATCCTCTAAACATTTTATTCATCTTCAGAACACAAATTAAGCTATTTTAGATGAAATCCTGGAGCTCTCTAAGCCTCCATAGACAGCAATGGTCACAAAATATTCAAGAGTCCAAAAAAGAATGAAAACATCAAAATATTTCATGGTTCAACTATAATCATATGAAGCACCAACAAACCTTTCCTACGTGTTGCTGTGCTGATTCTAATGATAATATGCTGTACCGCCTGTAGTAGATGCGCACCATGACAACCTGATGCAAGAGAGAATATATAGATGAACAGAGATGTGTTTACAGTTTTATGATGCACAAAAGTGTTCATGGAGCTTCACATGATTAAAGTTGAACCACTGAAGGCACATGGAATGTTTTGAGAATGTTTTTGGTTCCTTTTCTGGACTTGGCACGTCTCAGGACCATTGGAGGATGAGGAAGCTCTTGGATTTCATCTAAATACTTGCGTACCAAAAATAACTGAAGTCTAAGGGGATTGGTATGATATGAGCGCGAGTAATTAATGACCGAATTTTAATTTCTTGATGAACACCTCTTCCCATCTGTTCATATTTCAGGTGTGATGGAAGTAAAAGCTGTTTAGTTCCTGCAGTGAACTCTGTTTTCTCTGATCCTTGTATTGGAACTTATAAATTCCTGGATATTACTTATGACTGCATCCCATCAAGTAAGCTGGTTGTTTTACACACAATTTCCATTGTGCTTTAATTTAATCTAAGTAAATCTACATTTCTTCCCCCCTTTTTTAATATATATCCAAATTAACAGTCAATACTAATCTCTGTTTCCCCCAAAATATTTCTAGAAAGAAGTGTAACCTGTGAAAATACCCAAAGTTTAATAGTTTGTGGTAAGATTCTCTTTTTTTATTTCTATGCTGTGATCATAGCATCTAATTTTCCAGTACATTTATTTATTGTTGTCAAAGCTATTCCTGTAAGTATTATTCACCTGATTAACAGCCCAGTTATCTCCAGCAGCTCCATTACAGGAATTAAGCCACAAAGTAATTAATTTTAATATTAATATACATATTTATTTTTCAAAAGAAAAAGAAAACTTCTCCTTATCTTTAATTGACATATCATTTAATTATTAACCGGAAATGTGCCTGGTCAGTTTCATTAAAATATTTAATGTTATTTATAAGACTGAATATTTTATTTCTAGACATGCTGATACTGATGATTTGTGTTGCTTATATATATATATATATATATATATGTCGGTGCAAAAGTCGTGACAAGATTTTGGGAGAAAATTGCAGAGTTTTTTTTTTTATTTAAATTTGAGATTTTAAAGTTAAATATTAATTTTTACATTAAAAGATGTCATTTTCTGAGGCAAATGTTACAAAGGATTTTACACATAGACAAAAATGAATCAATTCACCTCCCATATTTACATTTTTTATGTAAATGAATCATTGAATCTGACAAATTACCCAATCCCCCCATTAGAGAGTAAATGTGTGTTTTACATTTCATTTTTCTGGGCTTTAAATACATTTACATGTATTCATTTAGAAAATGCGTCTATCAAAAAAAAGTAGGTGGCTTATTTTGATCCAGTAGAAATATTTTTTTAGCTGAAACTGCAATTCCTGATCAATTTACATTATGAAACACAGGCAAATTAAAATGAATACAGTGGCTTCTGATGATACACTGAGGTTTTAAAAGAAATGACCAGTCTGTGCAAGAAACTAAACCTTATTACCTTTAATCCTTGACCTCGCCACACGGTCCTGGAGTCT
Source organism: Danio kyathit (assembly GCA_903798195.1). Taxonomy (NCBI): domain Eukaryota; kingdom Metazoa; phylum Chordata; class Actinopteri; order Cypriniformes; family Danionidae; genus Danio; species Danio kyathit. The sequence continues at coordinate 36,374,477 of LR812541.1, forward strand.
GAAACAGATTAATTTATGACTTTACACACTTAAAAGCAAACCAATGCACATTAAATGCTCATCATCAATGTCTGTTTTCATGTTTCAAAAGACTCTGGTGTTATATTAGTTCATTATGCCAACTATGGACGCCGAGATCTCTCAATCTGCCCTCATAAATTGGCAAAGACCCCACACTGCTACTCTCCTCAGACCAGCAGCCTGCGCTCCAGGTACAGCAGAAAAACATTTACTCATAAAAGTCTCATAAACGTTTTTTTTTTTTACACTATTTTTGTAACCGTAAATAATCATAAAGGGCAATGCATATTTTGGCAGTCATTATCCTGTATATTGCACAGCTAATTTACCACATTAATCCAGACACAATAATAGCTGTTAGACAAATATATGCTGCCCTTTAATAAAATAGGCAAGTTATTTACTGTAGATGAAAAGTATTAATCTTTGTTGTTGTTTTACCTCACAGATGCAATCGGAAGAAGTCCTGTTCTCTGAGTGCTTCAAATTCTCTCTACTCTGATCCATGTCCGGGTGTCAATAAGTATCTGGAAGTGACATATAGCTGTGTATAATTTAGCAATTATCATGTCACACATTGTAATTAACATGTTTTTTGTATGTTTTAATATGAATTGTTCTCTAGATGTTTATAGCTGATACTCTTGATTTTAGAAATTTTTTATCTTGTCATGCTGTTCCCTGTGTTTTGTGTAGTTCTATAATAAAGGACTTTTATTTTGAATTGTTTTATATTTCATTATATTATTTTCATTTTCTGTGTTAAGTTGCTGGGTTTAATTGCACATGTAGGGCATTTTACAGTTGTACTGGCTATGCTGTTATGTTAAACTTAACAATAAACTCTTAAACAAAACAAAAAAAAACAGTGCAAACAAAATTGACTTTAGTAAGCACAATGGCAGGCTCTCAAATACTTCATGTTAACTAATCTGATATAATACAGCGAAACAATCCCACAAATTATGGCCATAGAGAAGGATAAAAAAATCATGTTGTTTAAAGCTATCAATGTCCTTAAAATTGGTAGAAATGAAAATTGAGGAAAACACCCAAACACAAAACCACAAACACCATGTTAAATGGTTAGGAAGACAGTGCTCAGATACAGCATACAGAAAAACAGCAGAACAGACTAGTCCAATGATAAATGTATGAATAAAATATGATGAAGGAATTTCCACAACCATAAAGCTTAAAAGTGATTTCCATTACTAAAGCCAACACATAAAATGCTTCTCTAAGCTGTCTAATGAGTAGCACAACTTGTTTTCACAACACATAGTCAATGAAGACTTTGTTAAAACAAATTTTCCATTCCTTTTTGAAGAATTTCAACAAGTTCTTAAAGCTTTTGCAAATGGGTAAAAACTATTAAGTGTAAAAAAAAAAAAATCACTTTGGGACTGAATGATTTTAAAAAATGCAATATTTGCAATATTTTTGGCCAATATTGTGATGGCAATTTAATATATATATTTTCAAACCTCTTTATATTCTGTATTATTCATACACCCAGACACACAAATAAATTTAGTATGGCTAACACAATATTCAATATTAGTGTGTTGTTTCATCAGTGATTTTTTCCCAATCCCTTTTTTTAACACGTTCACTTGCAGTACAAATGAAAACATGACTGTGAACTTTAAGTAGTGCATCTAAAGTTTACTGTTGCACTCATAGTACACTTAAAAGTATATCTTAATATACTAAAATGTGGGCAAATTTAGTTGACATTACAAATAGATGTTAGTTTATGTACTACATGAAGTACATAATTAAGTATACTGTACTTCATAAAATGAACTAAAAGTATACTTCTTTTACTTACACCCTTAAGTAAAAGATTACCACAATCCTTATTGTGTTGTAGGCCATATATAAAACTGCAATAGCTTATTCTTTGTCATACACTTTTGTTATTTACCATGCAGCAATTCGTTTTTTTACTGGTGCGTTATTTAATACTCATCACTGTCAACTGTATTCTTTATTGAATTGGCCTTCTCTTCAATCACGTCGACAAATTCATTGTTTTCTGTTCATTTACAAAACTCTTATCGGGAAAACTCTACTATATTTACAGTCACTTCTTAAACATTTAGAAAACATGTCAAAATCTGCGCTCTAGTAGTTTTATTAAGCTTTGCATATCCAAAGTTTGCACTTCATTTGGTCGCTACTCTTTTCATTTTTCTGCTGAAATAAGTTAGTTTAAAAAAATGACTTAATGAAAAAGAGTTATGGTAACTCAAACTGATTACATTAAGCAGAATTATGCATTAGCAGAGTTATGAATTAGTTAATTATATTTTATTTCCCAATGAGAACTTTGAACTTAATCCATTTGAGTAAACAAAGCATTCTAAGCACAGTAAAACCCAATAAATGAAGAGAACTTATAAAATGTATTTTAAATTATGCCCAGTAATAGTCACCTGCACACACAGATATCCTCCTAAAATAGCTCAAACTAAAAACAAACTAAAAACTACCTCCAAAAATATTCAGCTTTGATATTAATGAGTTTTTTGGGTTCATTGAGAACACGGTTGTAGTTCAATAATAAAATTAATCCTCAAAAATACAACTTGCCTAATAATTCTGCACTCCCTGTGTGTATATATATATATATATATATATATATATATATATATATATATATATATATATATATATATATATATATATATATATATATATATATATATATATACACGTTTATCATAGTTGATAATAGTATTATGAGTTTCAACTATACTAGTACTTTTATTTTTCATCTTGGTTTATATCATTTTCAAAATATGTATGGTATTATCCTTAGAATTTGATTAACAGTGAGTAAGACCTATAGCCTGTTAATGATTAACTGTAGTGAATCACCAGCTCTCTCTTCCACCCTATTGTCTGTGTGCACTTGGATAACCATAGAACAATACTCACTTCACCTCACTTCACCTCACGTGCTGTTACTGTTAACTGTAAACTATATTGTCCCCTTAATAGATTTACACAATTTACAACACACATAAGAAAGACAACACAGAGCATCAGAAGTACCACAAACAGCGGCTACCTTATCCCGTTAAAATTCAGCAAATCAATAGCAACAAATTTAAATCTGTTTTTTCAATGGGACCCATACTGAGATCCTGAAATATAGGGTTTGAAAAGAATCAAAAAGAGTAGGGTGCACACTGAAACCTGAGGCAAACCAAGATTCGGTTTAACCTGAAGACCAAACATTGTTATAGCAGTTGATTCAGTCATTGGAGTGCATTGTTAAAGAAAACACATAAGAAGCATTATTGTTTTTTAGAATCTTGCCTGTTTTGAAATTTCGAAAAACTGTAAACTGAATTTCCTCATTGCTCATCTAAGATAAACAAGACTTTCCTTTCCAAAGAATTTCCTTATAACACTCATTCGTTATCAACAGTAAACAGATAATGATTTATAAAGTCTGTGACTGTTATAAATACCATGAGCTCACTTGTCTCCTAGACAGAAATATCCAGAAATATCGTTCAACATGTTGGTGCCCAAGCTGAGCCTGATTATTGTAAGTACTGCTTAATAACCAATTTGTGTTTATTCAATTTATGTTTATTCAATTCTGTTTGTGTTTGCTTGTTTGTTTGATTTCAGTGCTGCTGTTGATGTGTCACCATGGTGAGGCAATAGATTCATTCATAATGTCTGTTTAGAAGACTATGACTTGTTCAAGCTACTTATTTATAATGAGTTGAAACAACACAATTCTTAAGTTGTTTTTTGGGGGAAATCTAATTATTTTATGTTGAATCCACTTACATTTGTAAAAACAATCAAGTTAACCTAATCAATTTGTGTAGGGACATAATGAAGGAATTGTCTAGAGCAGGGGTCGGGAACCTTTTTTTTTTTTTTTTTTTTACAAAGAGCCATTTCTGATTTTTTTGGCAAATGCATTTTTTAAAGAGCTACTGGGGTTATTACTACTATAAATAATACAGGTTTCAACAAAACCTTTATTTATGTCCATGCAGGAACTCAAAAATAATAACATTTCTGGTAACTAAACTCTTCTTTTTTCTGAAAAACAACACAATTTAAAATAAACAAACATTTACTACTAAAAAAGTACACAGAACAAAAATCATATTTTAGTATTATTGAGAAGAAAAAGGGCAAACAACCCTTTATTACCCTTTATTGGTGTCTGCACACGTGCAATGGTCGAACATCCTTGTATTGTAAAATGAGTTATTAATTTTGCTGTAAAAAATACAATAAAATGAATTGTAAATGTATTTTCAATAGGAAACTGATTTTACTATAGCCTACAGATTAATGTTATTTAATCACAAGTCATTTTACCTTCTCACATACCTGCAGATGTAGACGCAAAAAGAACAGTCATCTGTGAAGGAGGATCCGCACACCTCAGCTGTAGTAAGCTATTCATCCATTTAAGTAATATATGTCGGCTCTGTATGAAAGTAATGGTCAGAAAACAATTCATTAACTCCCCCAAATTGTGTATTTGTTTATTTCTTTTTAATGTGTCAGACTTGGGATTCATAAAAGTCATTAAAGCCAACTTTGGACGGACGGATCGCACAACATGCATTAGAGGGAGACCGGCAAATCAGATCAACAATGTACACTGCTTCCAAAAAGCATCCCTTCGTACAGTGTCAGCTCGGTATGATTAAGAGATGGGGGGAAAAAAGCTTGTTTATCCATTATTTTACAATTGGGTTTAGTTCACCCAAAAGTTAATGTTGTTCCAATCCTCTAAACATTTTATTCATCTTCAGAACACAAATTAAGCTATTTTAGATGAAATCCTGGAGCTCTCTAAGCCTCCATAGACAGCAATGGTCACAAAATATTCAAGAGTCCAAAAAAGAATGAAAACATCAAAATATTTCATGGTTCAACTATAATCATATGAAGCACCAACAAACCTTTCCTACGTGTTGCTGTGCTGATTCTAATGATAATATGCTGTACCGCCTGTAGTAGATGCGCACCATGACAACCTGATGCAAGAGAGAATATATAGATGAACAGAGATGTGTTTACAGTTTTATGATGCACAAAAGTGTTCATGGAGCTTCACATGATTAAAGTTGAACCACTGAAGGCACATGGAATGTTTTGAGAATGTTTTTGGTTCCTTTTCTGGACTTGGCACGTCTCAGGACCATTGGAGGATGAGGAAGCTCTTGGATTTCATCTAAAATACTTGCGTACCAAAAATAACTGAAGGTCTAAGGGGATTGGTATGATATGAGCGCGAGTAATTAATGACCGAATTTTAATTTCTTGATGAACACCTCTTCCCATCTGTTCATATTTCAGGTGTGATGGAAGTAAAAGCTGTTTAGTTCCTGCAGTGAACTCTGTTTTCTCTGATCCTTGTATTGGAACTTATAAATTCCTGGATATTACTTATGACTGCATCCCATCAAGTAAGCTGGTTGTTTTACACACAATTTCCATTGTGCTTTAATTTAATCTAAGTAAATCTACATTTCTTCCCCCCTTTTTTAATATATATCCAAATTAACAGTCAATACTAATCTCTGTTTCCCCCAAAATATTTCTAGAAAGAAGTGTAACCTGTGAAAATACCCAAAGTTTAATAGTTTGTGGTAAGATTCTCTTTTTTTATTTCTATGCTGTGATCATAGCATCTAATTTTCCAGTACATTTATTTATTGTTGTCAAAGCTATTCCTGTAAGTATTATTCACCTGATTAACAGCCCAGTTATCTCCAGCAGCTCCATTACAGGAATTAAGCCACAAAGTAATTAATTTTAATATTAATATACATATTTATTTTTCAAAAGAAAAAGAAAACTTCTCCTTATCTTTAATTGACATATCATTTAATTATTAACCGGAAATGTGCCTGGTCAGTTTCATTAAAATATTTAATGTTATTTATAAGACTGAATATTTTATTTCTAGACATGCTGATACTGATGATTTGTGTTGCTTATATATATATATATATATATATATGTCGGTGCAAAAGTCGTGACAAGATTTTGGGAGAAAATTGCAGAGTTTTTTTTTTTATTTAAATTTGAGATTTTAAAGTTAAATATTAATTTTTACATTAAAAGATGTCATTTTCTGAGGCAAATGTTACAAAGGATTTTACACATAGACAAAAATGAATCAATTCACCTCCCATATTTACATTTTTTATGTAAATGAATCATTGAATCTGACAAATTACCCAATCCCCCATTAGAGAGTAAATGTGTGTTTTACATTTCATTTTTCTGGGCTTTAAATACATTTACATGTATTCATTTAGAAAATGCGTCTATCAAAAAAAAGTAGGTGGCTTATTTTGATCCAGTAGAAATATTTTTTTAGCTGAAACTGCAATTCCTGATCAATTTACATTATGAAACACAGGCAAATTAAAATGAATACAGTGGCTTCTGATGATACACTGAGGTTTTAAAAGAAATGACCAGTCTGTGCAAGAAACTAAACCTTATTACCTTTAATCCTTGACCTCGCCACACGGTCCTGGAGTCTGAAACAGATTAATTTATGACTTTACACACTTAAAAGCAACCAATGCACATTAAATGCTCATCATCAATGTCTGTTTTCATGTTTCAAAAGACTCTGGTGTTATATTAGTTCATTATGCCAACTATGGACGCCGAGATCTCTCAATCTGCCCTCATAAATTGGCAAAGACCCCACACTGCTACTCTCCTCAGACCAGCAGCCTGCGCTCCAGGTACAGCAGAAAAACATTTACTCATAAAAGTCTCATAAACGTTTTTTTTTTTACACTATTTTTGTAACCGTAAATAATCATAAAGGGCAATGCATATTTTGGCAGTCATTATCCTGTATATTGCACAGCTAATTTACCACATTAATCCAGACACAATAATAGCTGTTAGACAAATATATGCTGCCCTTTAATAAAATAGGCAAGTTATTTACTGTAGATGAAAAGTATTAATCTTTGTTGTTGTTTTACCTCACAGATGCAATCGGAAGAAGTCCTGTTCTCTGAGTGCTTCAAATTCTCTCTACTCTGATCCATGTCCGGGTGTCAATAAGTATCTGGAAGTGACATATAGCTGTGTATAATTTAGCAATTATCATGTCACACATTGTAATTAACATGTTTTTTGTATGTTTTAATATGAATTGTTCTCTAGATGTTTATAGCTGATACTCTTGATTTTAGAAATTTTTTATCTTGTCATGCTGTTCCCTGTGTTTTGTGTAGTTCTATAATAAAGGACTTTTATTTTGAATTGTTTTATATTTCATTATATTATTTTCATTTTCTGTGTTAAGTTGCTGGGTTTAATTGCACATGTAGGGCATTTTACAGTTGTACTGGCTATGCTGTTATGTTAAACTTAACAATAAACTCTTAAACAAAACAAAAAAAAACAGTGCAAACAAAATTGACTTTAGTAAGCACAATGGCAGGCTCTCAAATACTTCATGTTAACTAATCTGATATAATACAGCGAAACAATCCCACAAATTATGGCCATAGAGAAGGATAAAAAAATCATGTTGTTTAAAGCTATCAATGTCCTTAAAATTGGTAGAAATGAAAATTGAGGAAAACACCCAAACACAAAACCACAAACACCATGTTAAATGGTTAGGAAGACAGTGCTCAGATACAGCATACAGAAAAACAGCAGAACAGACTAGTCCAATGATAAATGTATGAATAAAATATGATGAAGGAAATTTCCACAACCATAAAGCTTAAAAGTGATTTCCATTACTAAAGCCAACACATAAAATGCTTCTCTAAGCTGTCTAATGAGTAGCACAACTTGTTTTCACAACACATAGTCAATGAAGACTTTGTTAAAACAAATTTTCCATTCCTTTTTGAAGAATTTCAACAAGTTCTTAAAGCTTTTGCAAATGGGTAAAAACTATTAAGTGTAAAAAAAAAAAAATCACTTTGGGACTGAATGATTTTAAAAAATGCAATATTTGCAATATTTGTGGCCAATATTGTGATGGCAATTTAATACATATTTTTCAAACCTCTTTATATTCTGTATTATTCATCCACACAGACACACAAATAAATTTAGTATGGCTAACACAATATTCAATATTAGTGTGTTGTTGTTCAAAAATCAATTCAATTATAGTTTCATCAGTGATTTTTTCCCAATCCCTTTTTTTTAACACGTTCACTTGCAGTACAAATGAAAACATGACTGTGAACTTTAAGTAGTGCACCTAAAGTTTACTGTTGCACTCATAGTACACTTAAAAGTATATCTTAATATAATAAAATGTGGGCAAATTTAGTTGACATTACAAATAGATGTTAGTTTATGTACTACATGAAGTACATAATTAAGTATACTTCAAAAAATGAACTAAAAGTATACTTCTTTTACCTTCACACTTAAGTAAAAGATTACCACAACCCTTAGTATTGGATTGTAAAACTGCAATAGCTTATTCTTTGTCATACACTTTTGTTATTTACCATGCAGCAATTCGTTTTTTTTTTTTACTGGTGCGCCATTTAATGCTCTAATACACTGTTAACTGTATTCTTTATTAAATTGGCCTTCTCCTCAATCACGTCGACAAATTCATTGTTTTCTGTTCATTTACAAAACTCTTATTGGGAAAACTCCACTATATTTACAGTCACTTCTCAACATTCAGAATATGTCAAAATCTGCCCTCTAGTAGTTTTATTAAGCTTTGCATATCCAAAGTTCGCACTTCATTTGGTAGCTCATCTTTATCATTTTTCTGCTGTAATTAATTTAAATAAATGACTTAATGAAATTAAGTTATGGTAACTCAAACTGATTACATTAAGCAGAATTATGCATTAGCAGAGTTATGAATTTGTTAATTATATTTTTTGTTAACTCAAATGCTACACTGTAAAACCCAAAAAGTTACGGTAACTCAAATCGTTTGAGGAAACCGATTGCAAGAAACCATTTAAGTTCAAAAACTTATCTCAATGAGAACTTTCAACTTAATCCATTTTAGTAAACGAAGCATTATTAAAACCCAATAAATGAAGAGAACTCAAACCAACTGAGTACTGTAATACCCAATAAGTTAAGGCAACTCAAACCGTTTGAGGAAACCGATTGCTACAAACCATTTGAGTTAAACTATTCTATATGAGTACTGTCAACTTACTCTATTTAAGCTGAAGTAATGAGGTATTTAATTAACTCATTACCTTCAACACTGAGTTCAAAACTCTTTTCAAATGAGTAGAATTAACTTTCAGTCAATTTTGAGTTAACTACACTCATTTCATTTGATAAAGTTGACTGTTGGGTTTTACAATGTAGAAGCAATACCAAACCATTTGAGTAACTCTACACTGTAAAACCTAACAGTCAACTTGTTTCAAAACTTCCTTTGCTTCAAAACTTTCCTCAAACAGTTTGAGTTAACGTATTGGGTTTTACAGTAAATTGAAAGATATGTGGTGTTTCAGCTCATTTTAAATTTAACAAACAGAAAACATAGTTGCTTCTGAACATCCAGGGGTATTAATAATTAGCAGAACTGAGCTAATAATATAGAAATAATTATAAAGCCAAACAGCAAATATCCAGATTCTAAAAGATCATCTGCAAGTAAGGGATCATGTTGTAAAGGACAAACCATTTCAGGGTTCTCGGTTGTAACGCATTTTAAATATCAGCAATCAAAGATCACAAAACTAAATCGATACAGTAAATATGACAAAGTCCAGCTTGCTGATAATTATAGCACCTCAACGGATCAACAAACACATTTTCTTAAGAAACCATAAAAATCACACGAGTTGCACGTTTTTGATTTGGAGCCAAACAGACTTTGACATCAAACTTGACACACATCAGTGACAATACACTGTTCATTTTTATTCCCCAGATAAAATTGATAAATAGTGAGGTTACTTCCTCATTTCAAACAAATCACCATGCGGCTGCGAAAAATACACTGGATCTCCTGTAAGTCTGTTTATTTATTGAAGTTTTATTTATTGAAGTATTCATTTACTTTAAAAAAGTTTCATTTAAAATCACTTAAATGGCTTGTTAATTTTAAATAAAAAGAGAAAACTGTTAAAATTTCTCTGTTTGAGTAGATTTTACAGAAAAATACTGTTTTTTACTTAAACGTTTCATGTAGTTTATTTGCCATTTTCATGAATTTGACTACGCTGTTAACAAATTTTGTAAATCACACAGTAATTAACTGTAATATGAACTGTGTTTTACTGTATGACAGTTATTCAGTATGTTACTGTATTTTAAAGTTGCAAAACAGTAGAAATACAGTAAAAAACAGAAATACAGTTAAAAAAAGAGCTTAAAACTTAGCCAATCAAGAGAAATAGTCATTTACAGTAAATAGAAAGTAGTAAACACAGTAAATACTGAGCTTAAAACTTAGCCAATCATGGGAAATACGATAATTTACAGTAAACAGAAAGTAGTAAATACAGTAAATACTGAGCTTAAAACTTAGCCAATCATGGGAAATACGATAATTTACAGTAAATAGAAAGTAGTAAATACAGTAAATACTGAGCTTAAAACTTAACCAATCATGGGAAATACGATATTTTACAGTAAATAGAAAGTAGTAAATACAGTAAATGAGCTTAAAATTTAGCCAATCATGGGAAATACGGTAATTTACAGTAAATAGAAAGTAGTAAATACAGTAAATACTGAGCTTAAAATTTAGCCAATCATGGGAAATACGGTAATTTACAGTAAATAGAAACTAGTAAATACAGTAAATGAGCTTAAAACTTAGCCAATCATGGGAAATACGGTAATTTACAGTAAATAGAAAGTAGTAAATACAGTAAATACTGAGCTTAAAACTTAGCCATCATAGGAAATACGGTAATTTACAGCAAACAGAAAGTAGTAAATACAGTAAATACTGAGCTTAAAACTTAGCCAATCATGGGAAATACGGTAATTTACAGTAAATAGAAAGTAGTAAATACAGTAAATACTGAGCTTGCAATTTAGCCAATCATGGAAAATACGGTAATTTACAGTAAATAGAAAGTAAAAATTACAGTAAATACTGAGCTTAAAATTTAGCCAATCATGGTAAATACGATAATTTACAGTAAATAG
>LR812541.1:36390648-36556247 GCA_903798195.1 Danio kyathit
TCTTGAGATATTTCTTGCCTCAGTCTTGACACTTCAGCTTGTGTCTTGTTCAGTGGTGGTCGTTTTTCAGCCTTTCTTACCTTGGCCATGTCTCTGAGTATTGCACACCTTGTGCTTTTGGGCACTCCAGTGATGTTGCAGCTCTGAAATATGGCAAAACTGGTGGCAAGTGGCATCTTAGCAGCTGCACGCTTGACTTTTCTCAGTTCATGGGCAGTTTATTTTACGCCTTGGTTTTTCCACACGCTTGCGACCCTGTTGACTATTTTGAATGAAACGCTTGATTGTTCGATGATCACGCTTCAGAAGCTTGGCAATTTTAAGAGTGCTGCATCCCTCTGCAAGATATCTCACTATTTTTGACTTTTGGGAGCCTGTCAAGTCCTTCTTTTGACCCATTTTGCCAAAGGAAAGGAAGTTTCCTAATAATTATGCACACCTGATATAGGGTGTTGATGTCATTAGACCACACCCCTTCTCATTACAGAGATGCACATCACCTAATATGCTTAATTGGTAGTAGGCTTTCGAGCCTATACAGCTTGGAGTAAGACAACATGCATAAAGAGGATGATGTGGTCAAAATACTCATTTGCCTAATAATTCTGCACTGCCTGTATATATATATCACAACACATAGACACACACAAAAAATATTATAAACCATAATTAATTATTTAAAAAAATATGCACTGTAAATAAAATACAAATCAATTTTCTGGAATTTGTGAGTATTTAAATCCCATTCAATTAAGGATGACAATGATATAATGGTTGAATTAATAAAAAAACAGCTATAAAAATAAGTGCAGTTTCAGTAGAATTACTGTTTTTCCAAGTGATGAAAAAAAAAAGATGGATTCTGATTTGCTGTCATAGTTTTTTTTAAAGATCTTGGGCATTTAAAGTGGCAGAATATAAAAACTGCATATATCATATAAAGAGTATACTTATAAATAGTAAGGGTTGGGTTCCTGAATATAGTTTATTCATTCATTATTATTATTATATGATTATCTTTAAAGCAATCTTATATTTAAATGTCGTTATTACTGACCAATACTCTTTTAACTGTCTGATGTAGGAAGAAGTGTCACCTGTGAAGGAAGCCAAGGTCTCATTGACTGTGGTAAGATTATTATTATTTTCAATATTTATAAGGTAATATTAGGTAATCAAATAAATATATAGATAAATAAATAAATATAAGGTATTTTTATATAGGTAATATAAGGTAACAACAACAACTACTACTACTAGTAATAATAATACTATTACTACTACTAATAATAATAATAACAACAATAATACTATTACTACTACTACTACTAATAATAATAAATGCTGGCACCCATTGACTTGCATTGAAAAAAATGACTATGCAAGTCAATGAGTGCCAACTATACCAGCATATTTTAAAATATCTTCTTTTGTGTAGAAAGAAATGAACTCTAATAAGGTTTTAAACAAGATTAAGTAAATGACAGAATTCTCATTTTTGGGTGAACTGTCCCTTTAAATAAGCTATAATGTAATATAACAAAATAGTGCTACTAATAATAATAACAACAACATGGCATAGCAATCAGCTGTAATAATTGTGCCTGCTTCAAATTTATGCAGTTATTTTGTGAAAATTACTTACTTTACTTTTTTTGGTTGACTGAAACCGTGTTTGCGAAAAGTTTTGTTGAAAGATTTATACTGGATAAAAGCATATGCACTATAAAAAGCGCACACACAAAAAAAATCTTTGGGTATGTTTTTTTTTACTTAAATTAAATTATTTTTTATTATCATTTATTATTTAGATTTTTATTATTTAAATTATACATTTTTTAAATTTCATTTCTGTTTTCATCTACAACTACTCGTACTACTGCTAATAATAATGAAATAACAACATGGCACAGCAATCGGCTTTAATAATTGTGCCTGCTTCATATTTATCCAATTTTTTTGGTGAAAATTATTTACGTCAGACTTTTTTTTTGGTTGTTGACTGAAACAGGATGTTTGCTAAAAGTTTTGTTGAAAAAGATATATTGGATCAAACAAAAATACTTTTTCAATTACATTTAAATGACACTTTTTAGCCCAACTGTTGGCCTTGTCCATACAGTTATTTGACCCAATGATGGGTTACAGCAGGGGTGTCCAAACTCTGTCCTGGAGGGCCGGTGTCCTGCTGAGTTTAGCTCCAACTTGCTTCAACACACCTGCTGGAAGTTTCTAGTATATCTAGTAAGAGCTTGATTAGCTGCTTCAGGTGTGTTTGATAAGGGTTGGAGCTAAACTCTCCAGGATACCGGCCCTCCAGGACAGAGTTTGGACACCCCTGGGTTACAGCAACCCATAGTGTATGCTAAATGAATAAATGTAAAGCGGACCTATTATGCCCCTTTTTACAAGATGTAAAATAAGTCTCTAATGTCCCATGAGTGTGTATATGAAGTTTCAGCTCAAAATAGCCCACAAATAATGTTTCATAACAATTTGAATCTGCCCCTTTTAGGCTACGATCCTAACTGTGCCAATTTGATGACTGTCCCTTTAAATTTAAATGAGATTGTGCTCTTTCTTAAAGAGGGCGGAGCTACAAATGCCTATGTGAAACCATAGTGGCAGATTAAAAAACAAGACTAAGGTCCTATGCTAGGGGAGAGATCTTCACTAATGGGCAGGGCTTTCCTCCTCTGAAGACATGTACAAAGGCAGAATGTCAATCAAACTCTTTCTGTTTTTATGAAGTGTGATAATAAAAAATAAAGTTAATACATTTTTTCCATTAGAAGCTGGGTATATTCACAGATACCCCACATTCACACCTCTTAGAAAAGTGACTTTAGCATAATAGGTCCCCTTTAAAGCTAACATGCTTCAATTCACTGTGTATGTACTCAAAGGTAATGCTGTGATTTGGATTCACCATGCTAATTATGGACGCCGGGATCTAGTAACCTGCCCTCACAAATTAGCAACTTCATCAGACTGTTACTGTCCTCAGACCAGCAGCCTGCGCTCCAGGTACAGCAGAAAAACGCCATCTACAGTCACAGAGGACAAACAGAAACTTCAGATATACATAGACAATATGCAAAAAAACACAGGCATTATCAAGATCTGCCAATCATTATACAAACTATTAAACAGCTACCTTAAAAACACACAATAACAATAAAAGTCTGCATGAAATGTTATATATTTTGACAATAATAAATATTTAATGACACAAATAATACTTTTAAATGATGGTTTTATTTATGTTTTTTATTATTCCTCATCAGCTGCAATGGAAAGAAGACTTGCCATTTAAACGCCTCAAATTCTGTCTTCTCCAATCAATGCCCGGATGTGCATAAATACTTAGAAGTGACCTACAGCTGTGTATAATACTGTAAGTATCCTGACACTTACATCTATACTAGATTCTTTACATGGGTTTTAAATGAAAACAGACTCTATAAAATAGGCAAATATATAATAATAACAACATATAGTCATTTGCAAACATGATTATCATTGCTGTACAGTTATTGTTACGGTACAGTTTTATTTGAAAACATATGGATTCATATTTGATATAAACCATTAACATATTTAAACTAAATGCAAAGCAATATAATTTAAAATAACATATAATACAATTTCCATACGAAATACAGTCATTGTTAGAGCTTAGGTTTATGTAATGCATGCTAGTATTGATGTATAAAAATGTAAAGTGTACATTTTCAGTTCATTATCCAGTACAACACTGCAAAAATTCAAATGACTTGTTTAAAATGAGCTGGCACAACGTGATTCTTGAGATTTCTTTTGGGACAACTTAACTGTTTTATGTTTGATCCACTTAAATTTGTGAACTTAATCGATTTTTGTTGGGATAACATGAATGAATTGTGTCAAACCCTGCATTTCTCACAGTGAACAGTGTCTGAACACAAACACTATATACACAATCAGGACATCTAGCGGCTCTTTATGGTATTGTAACAGGAATTCATTGCTCTTCACAGGAGAGATGGCGATACATTACACACAACTTGAGAAGATGTGGGAATTCAACGTTTGAAATGATCGAAGGAGAATCTGTTTAAAACTGAACTTTTGAGTTCATCTGTAAAGTTTGTAAAAATAACTGTATTCATATTATTGTACATTAAAATATCCACTTTTTGTATTATGCTACCGATTCATTTGAATAATTATATAAACAGAATATGATTATTAATCATCATAATGATTTCAAAATCTGTATAAGACTATTTTCACATCAAGTTATTTTCAAAACTATCATTTACCATTGTATTTAACCATGTTACTGCTGAATTATTGAGAAACTCTTTAAAAGGCAAAATTATTTTCACTCCTATGAAATTTGAATTCTTTTTGTGATGTTTAACAGAACAAGGACGTTTTCAAAGTATTTCCTATTATATTTTTCTTCTGTCCAAAGTCCTATTTCTTTTAGTTTAAATACAAAGATTTTAAAAAGGGTCAAAACTGCTAAGGTCATTATTATTTGCCCCCTTAAGAAATCATTATCTTTTTAAATGGCTACAGAACAAACCAGCTATTAGAATTTAGTTATTAGTTGAAATAAATTGGCAAACTGAATTTTAATTTGAATAATTAATTCAATGAAATTATAAGAACATGCATTTTTAGATTTACCAATACTAAACATATAAAAATGAATGGATTTTTATCAAATCCTATGGTTTTAACTCACTGTTGTTCAAAAACAGCCCTCAATTTATTTATTCATACAAAACAACACAGATTTTGCTATTCATTCATTTTCTTTTCGACTTAGTCCCTTTATTACTAAGGGGTCGCCACAGTGGAATGAACCGCCAACTTATCCAGCATATGTTTTATGCAGCGGATGCCCTTCCAGCTGCAACCCATCACAGGGAAACATCCATACACACTCATTCACACACAAACACTGCGGACAATTTAGCCTACCCAATTCACCTATATCACATGTCTTTGGACTTGTGGGGGAAACAGGAGCACCCGGAGGAAAGACTTTACTATTCAGAAAGTTATTTTTACTTGTATACACTTTCACTTCCCAAGAAAAGGTTAATTAATGTTTTAATTAATACACTTCAGTGCTAAAATTATTCATTTTACCAAAAGAATGTATTTCGCACAGAAATAAAATACAGAAAATTTAACTAAAGACGTGACTAATCACTCATATCACAGGCCATAATTACAGTCAAAAATAATTGATTATATGTGTTATTAGTGTCATGAGTGTTAGTGTTATTAGGTACACCTGTCCAACTGCTTGTTAATGCAAATTTCTAATCAGCCAATCACATGGCAGCAACTCAATGCATTTAGGCATGTAGACATGGTCAAGCGATCTGCTGCAGGTCAAACTGAGCATCAGAATGGGGAAGAAAGGTGATTTAAGTGTCTTTGAACGTGGCATGGTTGTTGGTGCCAGATGGGCTGGTCTGAGTATTTTAGAAACTGCTGATCTACTGGGATTTTCACGCACAACCATCTCTAGCGTTTACAGTGAATGGTCCAAAAAAGAGAAAATATCCAGTGAGCGGCAGTTCTGTGGGCGCAAATGCCTTGTTGAGGCCAGAGGTAAGAGGAGAATGGCCAGACTGTTTCCAGCTGATAGAAAGGCAATAGTAACTTACCTTAACCACTCGTTACAACCGAGGTATGCAGAAGAGCATCTCTGAACGCACAACACGAGGCGGATGGGCTACAGCAGCAGAAGACCACACCGGGTGCCACTCCTGTCAGCCAAGAACAGGAAACTGAGGCTACAATTCGCACAGGTTCACCAAAATTGTACAATAGAAGATTGGGAAAAACGTTGCCTGGTCTGAAAAGTCTCGATTTCTGCTGCGACATTCGGATGGTCGGGTCAGAATCTGGCATCAACAACATGAAAGCATAGATCCATCCTGCCCTGTATCAACGGTTCAGGCTGGTGGTGGTGGTGTAATGGTGTGGGGGGTTACTTTCTTGGCACACTTTGGGCCCATTAGTACCAATTAAGCGTCATGTCAACGCCAGCCTGGTACTAGTAAAGTGTTCCTGATAAAGTGGCCAGGGAGTGTATGTATCTATTATAGGTCAAAACAGACTCAGAGCAGAGTGTTAAACATTTTATGTAATAATAACAATAACATTTAAAAAAAAAAAAAATAAAAATCTCCATCGTCGTCATCAGTCCTTCATTGTAACCGATTTCAAATGGTGCTAGAAACCCCAAAAGACTCTGAACACCAAAAGAAATCGGTCAACCTTGGGTAGAGGACACAGGTCTTGAAGTCAGGAGGGAGATAAAAGATTTTACCAAGTATAAAATGCAGTAAAAAAAAAAAAGGTGCTGCATTTCCCACCCCAAGAACACTGATTTCAAATGGTGCTAGATTCATTTGATCAGCACTCTAAAACACCACTTGAAACCAGCTTCCAGGAGGAGACGAAATGATGGCAAAACACAACAAATACAGTATACAAACGACAGAGGTTTTCCACTGTGCTGAAAAAATAGATGTTGAAAGAAACTTATTCCACTTCTCCTCTAATACAGTACACAGCCGGCAGTTGCAGCTTGTGGATTTAGCAGAGCTGTCAGTGGATCTGGTGCCTTGAAAGTGAAAGAACTAAAAGCAAAGAGGTTTTTCTGAGCTGTAAATGCCATGTGACGAATCCCTCTGAAGCTGCGGGAAAATAATATCCTGACAATGCTGACAAGAACAAGCCCTTACTAATAACAGCAGATATTAACAGCAGCAGTGAGGCACAATTTCAGGACGTTTGATGCTTTTATGTGCCCTGTAAAAATAGCAACATTTATTTCTGATATAAAATGAATAGGGTTTAATAAAAAAATGCCAATACCATATTTATGATAGATTCAATAACATTTAACGCAATGAATTTACATTTTAAAACTTATTAATTCTGTTTTTAATGTCTTAGTAGGCGAGGTATGGTTTTATGTGCCTTGCAAAAATAATAACATTCTTTAAAAATATAAAATGAATAGTTTGGAATATAATTGTCAATATCAGTCAATTTATGATGAATTCAATGACATTTAATGCAATAAATGTACATTTTAAATCACTTTATTTCTGTTTTTAATGTCTTTAAAATAGTAATAGGTGAGATAAAATATCACGACCTTTGATGCTTTTATTTGCCTTGTAAAATAGTAACATTTATTAATAATATAAAATGTAGAGTGTTTAAGAAAACAATATTAATATCAGTCATAATTATAATAGATTCAATAAAATTAAATGCAATAAATTTACATTTTAAATCATTTTAATTCTGTTTTTAATGTTTTATTAATAGGAGAGGCAAAATATCAGGACGTTTGATGCTTGTGAAATAGTAATATTTATTTATGATATAAAATGAATAGGATTGAATAAACTAATGTCAATATCAGTCATATAATAGATTCAATAACATTTAAAGCAATAAATTTACATTTTAATTCTGTTTTAATGTCTTAGTAATAGGTGAAGCAAAATATCAGGACGTTTTATGTGCCTTGTAAAAACAGTAACATTCTTTATAATATAAAAAGAATATGGTTTAATAAAATAATGTCAATATCAGCCACATTTACAATAGATTCAATAACATTTAACACAATAAATGTACATTTTAAATCATTTTAATTATGTTTTTAATGTTTAAAAAATAGTAATAGATGAGAAAATATCATGACCTTTGATGCATTTATGTGCCTTGTAACATAGTAACATTTATTTATTATATAAAACGAAGAGTGTTTAAGAAACTAATGTCAATATCAGTCATATTTATTATAGATTTGATAACATTTAGCAATATAATGACATTTTAAATCATTCAAATGATCTTTTAATGTCTATAAAATAGTAATAATAATAACTTGAAGATTTTAAGACTTAAAAGTAATTTTTATTTATAATATGTTAAATAGTTTTTATTTTGAATATAATAATGTTATTCGGTCATATTTATAATAAATTCAGTAATATTTACCACAATAAAACTTATAAAATTAAAATAAAATTGAAACAAATTTTTTTTTGTTAAATAAACAGTCAATAATTACTTGAAGATTTTAGGAATTAAAAGTAATATTTTATCATATTTATAATATGTTAAATAATTTTTATTGTTTTGATTACTGAATCAACATTAATTATTAGTACTGTAAGTTATTAATATTTGAATAATTCTTGCAATAATTGCAATAATCTGTAGTATACGATTAATTCGTAATAGTGTCATTGTAATATCATTAATAGTAATATTTAATATTATACATTATTTTATATAATAATATTTAGGGACCATAAACAAGACGCATAATATAATATTTAACATAAATGCTCAACAAAGGATATTTATAAGATCGCTTTTTATTACATTTAATACAATTTAAAATGCATAATAATTTTGTGATTTGTTTTATTTGTAACTGTTTATTTGCATCATAAACAAAATGAAATACATTATTTATCAAAACAATTCATTTAATAATTATTTTGATTTATTTATGTACATTATTTATAAATGTATTTAATTTACTACACATTAATATTTGTAATAATTTTACAATGTTTTTATTAAATATTCATAATGAATAACTGACATAATTTTACAAAAATGTGATACTGTGACTAACATTTTCATTTTAAATATGTATTAATGTTTAGTATATGCTGTTAACAGATCTATAATAAATGCAATATATTATAATATAATAAAATATAACATAATATAATAACATAACATAATATAACATTTTATAATATAATATAATAAAATATAAATAAATATAATATAACATAATATAATAACATAACATAATATAACATTTTATAATATAATATAATAAAATATAAATTAATATAATATAACATAATATACTATAATATTCCAATTTCCATACAAAATATTATTGATATATACTATATCTGTATATCTCTTAATATAACAGTGTAGTTTAAAAAATATGGCATTTACCAGCATAAGCTAATGCCAATCAGCCATTAAGTTCATCACATTAATATCTATCATGTACTCTTTATTCTGAGCTTTTATTAAATAGCAGCAACTCAAAGTCTCAAAGTCTTTGTTGACATATTCACACCTCAAACCACCAAGAAAAAAAAAAGAGAGAAGAAAAGCTCACACCTCCAATTCTGGCCAGACTTCCTTCACAGAAGATGATCAAGATGAGTCTGCAATAACAATGACAGAAAACACAGACAGATCCTTTAACAGGAACATTAAATGCGCAGTAAAAAAACGTTACATAACATCAAGCAGTATCATCTGAAGGAATATCGATCTGCGGACAAAAGATTATGTGGTTTCAGAAGCATTAGATACGGCTCTCGTAACAAGCAAATTCAGTGACATAACAGCAGTGAATAAATTATACATGAAACAATGCTGATTTGCAATCTGACTAAGCATATTTGGCATGGATCAACTCTGAACAGCCTGTTTGTGGGCTTTAAGTGGAACATTGCTGGAATTCAGAAAATATGTATAGTTTCAATTGTGGCTATAAGAGACAAAACCCCGCCTCCATCTCCATAGATACAGACGCATAAATTCAAAACATTTTTTTCATGGTAATCTGTAAGTTCGCTGATGGGGTGAGGACAGAAAAAAAAGCTGTTTGTATCGTGAGATATGATTTTACTGTTTAGTTGGAGAACTGAAATCGTCTACTATACTCGAGTATGTACTACACGATCATTAAAAAAGCATGTTTATACAGGTTGAATGTGAATAGTCATTATCACGTGATCTATCTGCATCAGTTGTGTTGCTTCACTCCCATCAGAATCTTACCAGATATAGGTCTTCCGGGTACTTCATGTCTACTGTTTTTCGAATAATATCACTGCATCCCAATTGGTACATTATACACTATGCACTTATATACTCAACAGCATACACTACCTGACAAGTCTTGTCATCGATCCCGGTTGTAAGAGCAACAAATAATAACTTGACTTGAAAAGTGAAGGTAGATTTTTTCTGATGAATCATCTGTCGAACTGCATCCCAATCATCACAAATACTGCAGAAGACCTACTGGAACCCACTTGGACACAAGATTGTCACAGAAATCAGTCAAGTTTGGTGAAGGAAAAATCATGGTTTGGGGTTACATTCAGTATGGGGGTGTGTGAGAGATCTGCAGAGTGAATGGCAACATCAACAGCCTGAGTTATCGAGACATTTGTGCTGCCCCTTACATTACAAACCACAGGAGAGGGAAATTCTTCAGCAGGATAGCGCTTCTTCTCATATTTCAGCATCCACATCAAAGTTCCTGAAAGCAAAGAAGGTCAAGGTGCTCCAGGATTGGCCAGCCCAGTCACCAGACATGAACATTACTGAGCATATCTGGGGTAAGATAAACGAGGAGGCATTGAAGATTAATCCAAAGAATCTTGATGAACTCTGCGAGTCCTGCAAGTACGCTTTCTTTGCCATTCCAGATGACTTTATTAATAAGTTATCTGAGTCAATGCAGAGATGTATTGATGCAGTCCTCCAAGCTCATGGGAGTCATACACAATATGAATTCTTTTTCCGCTGCACCATGACTTTATATTCTATACTGTACAATATTTCTGTTAAGTGACAAGACTTTTGTCTAAGCAAAGTCAGACCTTACTGTCCTAATTAAATAATTAAAAATCAAGGCATGCTCATATTTTATTTTGGTGAAATAAGCATAATCTAGAGGCCTTTGCCTTTCATATAAGCCACTTCTGATACCAAATGATCAACTAGAAGTTGAGTTTGTTCTTGTTATTTGTTCTTCCTAAAACAAGGATAAGCGAATTAATAGATAATACTTATAATACAATTGATACAAACTGTAAAATACATTGCTCCAGGTACGTTTTGTTGCACATTTCCTGATCAGTGGTGTTTTATCATCCCTCAGCTCTAGGCAAGGCTACTGTATATATTTTGAAATGAAATTATTGTATGTTTATCTGTAAGAAGTAATTACATTGAATCGTTAGAAAATATTTACATTATTCACCTCTTTCACACATTCCATTCAGACATTTCCAAGAAAATGTGTTCTAAAATAAATTCTAGTTCTAATTCTAAAAAAATTAGTTCTAGTTAGCAATTCTGTGAGAATTTTGGGTTCATGCGAGTTCCAATAGGTCTTTTGCAGTATTTGTGATGATTGGGATGCATTTCAACAGATGATTCATCTGAAGAATCTACCTTCTGCTACTTTTCCAAATGATCAACTAGAAGTCAAGGTATTATTTGTTACTCTTACAACTGGGATCGACGACAAGACTTTTGTCAGGTAGTGTATAGCATGACAGATAGACAGACTTGACATTTCTCAGGTACACATGCACAACAAGGGTCATTTTTTTGACTTTTTAATAAGCACAGATAAACTGTTCATTTTGTATCTGTAGGTGAGAGCAGTTTCATTTGTCATTCACAACAAAAGCTCACAGGCTGATAATGTGACGCAAACCCGGAAAGATTTAACACCAACAAAAGGTCAGCATACACGACCAAAGCTCGATGCATCCCCGGCATAATTCCACTTTGGTTTTTACGAAGATAGAAAGAACGGTTACATAAAAAAAATCTGTCTTCAAACCTGAATAAAAGGTACTCACTAGACCTGTGGCATACATGAGTAAAGCTTCTCTATAAATGAAAACTGTAGGCTGTTACTCTGTGTTTTGCAGTGTCTAAAGTGAAGTGAACGCAGGAAAAGGAGAAATGTGGAAGGGAGATTCCTGACACCAGAGCTGGGCGAGGGTGTGGCGGCCGGCAGGTACTGCCCTGTCAACTGAGGCTTTGCCAGGGATTTTTGTTGTTTACGTATCTTCTTCAAGAACCAAACCCTCTTGCAAATAAACATCCAACTCGCTCCAGAAAAATGACTCAACTTTTCTGCTTCCTCTTAAATCTGCTGTTTTTTTAAGTGTCAGTTCATACAAACGGATTACAAGCAATTGATGAGGGTCTGAATATGTTTTCTGTCTCCGTCATTTTGCTCAGCGACAGCTCTATGTTTGTTAGAGTCATATGGCGGAGCTAAAACATGCCCCAGGAGCTCAGTAACTCTTATCTGACTGATAGGACTGAGCTTGTGGGAGTTTCCCCTGGCCGAGAGGAGAGCAGCGTGGAGACAGTTGCTGTTTAGAGGTATCTGGTTGCTCCTCTCACTTTCTCCTGCCTGTTTGTTTGTCTTTGCCCTGTTGTGCAATATTTATGAAACACTTAAAGGGGACAGCTTTGTTTTTCCGGGAAGAAGAAAAAAAGGGAAAAGAAGAAAAGAAAAGGAAATAGAATTAAGTAAACAAATATAAAATAAATTAAATGAAGGAAAAGGGAAAAGAAAATAGAATGAATTCAGTAAACAAATAAAAATAAATAAAAGACAGAAAGAAAAAAGAAAAGGAAGTAGAATGAATTCAGCAAAACAACAAATAAAAAAAACTATATTGCTAGTAGTATATAATAATTACAAATAAATAAACCCACTAAAATATTAAATTACAAAAAATTAAAAATATCCAAATATGGGTTTACTATAACAAAGGCTCTAGAATACACAAGACGTGTCGGCGCCAGTGGTGTAGTGGTTAGTGCGTCGACATACGCACTCCGGTGCTCACCGCGACCCGAGTTCGATTCCGCCTCGCGGTCCTATGCCGATCCTTCCCCTCTCTCTCATGCTTTCCTGTCTATACTCTCTACTGTCCTATCGAATAAAGGTGAAAACCCCGAAAAAATTATTAAAAAAAAAAAAAAAAAAAATACACAAGACGTGTCACTCGTATAGTTTTGAATGGGGAAAAGTGTAACGTCAATATGGCAAATGAAGCCTCGCCTACTAGTACTGGAGCCAATTATTGATCGCTATAGATTGATGTTTCTCCGGGGGAGAAGCTCGGACCAGACGTGTGCTTTTACAACAGTTTAGTAGTCAACAAACGCACTGAAATCTCAGTGAATACTTGCTTCACAGACATAAGAAATATTTCCACATAAAGCTTGAAATCTGTTTTTTAAATAAACCAAGTACTCCTGAAAACAAAAGTTTTTTTGTTTTGTAATCTGTATGAAATGAACGTGAGGTACACTCCGTCCTGTCAAACGCACATCACATGACAGCAACTACTCAAAAACCGACAAACTTGTAAACAAAAGAGTCGCTGTTATTTCTGGAGGAGATTCACCATCAAGACCAAGTTGTAAATTACTTCAGAAGACCAGCGTAATCGTTATTCAGTGGATGATTTGTGTAGAACGGCCATAAATAAGGTTAGTTTCGTGATCTCATTCCTTTTGAGTGTGCATGCGCATTAGCTTGGGCAACATGAAAATATGCCGATTTTGTTTGACTCGGACGTTTAAAAACAAAACTTACGAGGCAGTTGTTGTTTAATTTGATTGGTAATTCCAAATATGTAATGTAATCGTGAGATTGGCATACAGTTTGGGAGAATTTTATGTTTCCCCATTCAGAGCATACAGCCTGAGAGGCGTTTCAAATATGGCCGCAGAGTAAAAATGACTTGCCTTAAAGAAACGTTAACTATAAACAACTTTTTTGTCTGTGAAAAATGCTGTAAAGAACAAAAAAAGTTGTTTATAGTTAAAGTTTCTTAACTGAAAAACATGTGTGACCCCCCACCACCACAAAACCTGTCATAAGAGTACATTTTTGGATTTATGAAATCACTTGAAAACAGAATAAATAAGATAATATGATAGGATAATACATGACCAAGATACAGCTAATTGAAAATCTGGAATTCGAGGATTCAAAAAATAAAATACAGAGAAAAATGGGAAATGAGAAAAATCGCCTTTAGAATTGTTCAAATTAAGTTCTTACCATTGCATACAACCAATTAAAAAAATAAGCTTTCATATACTTACAGGAAGACATTCCTAAATGTCTTCACAGAAGATGATCTTTA
The DNA here is from genome assembly GCA_903798195.1 of Danio kyathit. NCBI lineage: Eukaryota > Metazoa > Chordata > Actinopteri > Cypriniformes > Danionidae > Danio > Danio kyathit. The sequence continues at coordinate 36,404,655 of LR812541.1, forward strand.
CTTAACATTCAGAAGATTTCTAGTATAAAAGAAATATCAATAATTTTGACTAATACCATGAATTTTTGGCTTTTTCCACAAACATACCTATACAACATACACTGTAAAAAGTGGAAACTTAAACAAATTACTTTGACTTGTTACAATTAAATGAATTTAGTTTGACAAACTTAATTTATAACAGTTTTCAGTAATACATTAAGTTAGTTATTTTAGGTGTAACAGGTTTTAGTAATTTATTTATGGCAATATATAATGAGCAATACTTGTACTTGCCACAAAACATAAAAGTATTTTTTTTATGTTTACATGGGAAGGGAATTATTTGTACTGTAATAAAAGTATTTTTACTATTATTATTATATTAACAATATTATATTGAATGATTTGTACTGTACTGTATGTACTGTTCCATTCTTGTTTTCTTAAATAAATTACTAAAACTTGTTACACCTAAAAGGACTAACTTAATTTATTACTGAAAACTGTCATAAATTAAGTTTGTCAAAGTCGAAGTAACTTGTTTAAGTTTCCACTTTTACAGTGTATGACTGGATTTGTGGTCTTTGTACATGGATTACTCAATTAGCTGGATTTGGTTATTGATGATTTGACACGATCCAGGATCGCTTCGTTCTTCAAAACTCATCGGAGAGTTGTTTTATAGCAACAGTTCTGGTAGCTCAAACCTGCTCGGGAGAAGGCTTATTTCATGTAAACAGGATTAGATTGTGTCTTTTTAAGCAAAGGTAATACTTAATCTAATGTAATACCTTTATTTATATGAACAAAACTTATGCAATCTGCTTTCCGAAATAAGTACAAAGACGGTCACAGGTGGTACTACCCAAGGGGTTCAAAATGAAAATGTATTATTATGCACGTGCACAATCGCGTACTATTTTAAGGTACCAGCTTTAGTACAATTTGTGTATAATAATAGACATGCACATAGCCTATTTGACAGTTTTTTAAACGAATAATCATTTATGCAGTCATGTACATGTGTTGACAGCTAATATGACAGTGATTTGATGCTTTGCAAAAGTTGCAGACACCTTTACCAATATCAAAATGTTTTGATGCAAAATTTATTTAAACAGCCAGTTAGTACGCCGATTAAGAAACTTGAACAGGCCTAGGCTACTTTAATAAAGAAAATCCGCTCTAAATGTAAAGCTAAATTGCTAAATACTCTTAGCACATGAAAGTGTAAAGCCTGCAGCTCACAACACATGTGTAAAGTTATTGCTTATCAAATTTAACAAACCGTTTACTATGACTTTAGTAATTTTGCTCACATGGATAATTGAATATTAATCAGATGATGTCATTATGCTGCTGTGTCGTCAGCCAATTGTGTCCTTCACAACATACGCAGCAATCTCAGATCAGTTCATCCAGATATTTTAATCTGATTCACGAACTTGTTTGAAGAACCAAATTAGCCAGAGATCAGTTATCAAGATTAAAAGATCCAGGATCTGTCAAAGCACCTTAGATCATTTAAGCAAGGTACGTAGAACAGACCCCAGGTTACAAGTAAGTAAATAAATACTATTCAATTCATTGTCTATAACAATTTCAATATGCATTTAAAAGTAAACTAATGGATCAAAACAAGCATACTGTAGCTTTTAATTTTGTATATATGCATTCACTTGCTCTTTCTTCATCAAAACAACAGTATATACAATATATAAAAAAAGTAAATATAAATTCTTCCAAGAAATAGCCAACACCCGCATCGATTTCACCAACACCAGGCAAAACATCATGGAAAAACAACAAGTTAGAATCTGCGTCACAGCCCGATCCTCTGCCCAGACGGCCGTGGGTTAACTCCATCATGTGGCGAGCTTCATCCATAAAAAACGCCCCTCCCATGTGATAGGAAGGATGAGGTAGACAAGGATGCAATCCCCTCCGGCCCTCTGGTGCCACCAACGTTTGCCAGAGCTCCGGTCTGTGGCGTCTAATGCAGCATTAACAGCTGCAGTGCAGGCCTCTACCTCACTCACTTACACACACTCTGACATAACCTGAGGACAGCACTGCTTGATACGCAACAGGTTTTAGGACGCGACCGCCACACATAATACGACAAACTTTCTACGGTGAGAATGTTTTGACATCGTCTTCGAAAATATGAAGCTCGTGGTGAGCTAGCAGTGAAAGAGGACAGCAGATCAAATCAGGACATGACATCTATTTTCAATCATTTGATATAGCAAAATAGCATGTGCTTAAAGGTCAATAATGAACTCAGAAATGAAAGCGTACTCACCGTCCTCCTGTATTAAGTTTCTTTTAGGATGCATATAAAACTGGCAACCAGTGATAACATAGTTTTCCAAAATTCTTCAAAATATCTTCATTTGTGTTCAACACATAAGGTTTGGAAGCACTTGAGGGTGAGTAAATGATCATTTTTGGGTGAAGAATCCCTTTAACTAAAATTATATACACGATCATGCTGAACAAATAGGCTAAAATCTGCATCTGTGTTAAGTAAACCAGCAAAAGTAGCCCGCTTTAGCTTAATAATAAGAAGAAATAGTGGACCCAAAACTGAACATCTGACGTAGCAAATCTGCATGACATTCTTTTTTTCTGTGGAACACAAAAGAAGATATTTTGAAACATGTTGTGAAGCAAGAAGTTTAACTTCCCATTTAAGTTACATTCTAATTTTGACTAGAAGACAGAATGTATTCTTTGATGAACTATCCTTTGAATCTGATTTTCAGAAAAATGCTGTGATCAAAACAAAATTGGACCCCATTGACTTACATTATACTAAGAAAAACACAAACATTTTTCAAAATATCTTCATTTGTGTTTTACAGAAGAAAAAAATAATGACGCAGGAGGTTTAGAGTGACAAAAATCACAACAGATAACATGACTTTACACATCCTCCCATAGAGAGCTTCTACCAAGTAACAGCTCTCCCAAACAACAACACTCTAACGTAACAGAGTATGCACAAAAAAATGATAACATTACCTTACAGCCAATCAGATTAATTCCTCCAGCTGCTTTTAGGGCTAATCCAATGGGATATGGAGGTGCGAAAAAGTCGGAAGCACCAAGCGGTGCCTGATAGGAGCAGAACTCTGCCAGTCATCTCTCTGATGCGGCTGCATTAGGAAGTCTAGCGCATGTGAACTGGACGCCTGCCAGTGCACAGTCACCAAGAGAGCAAGGTAAACAATTTCTCTCTCTCTCTTTCTCTCTCTCTCTCTCCCCATTCTAGTTCTTTCCCCGGTTCCCTCCCATGACATTTAGAAGCTTTTCATCATTGTTACCCTCCTCAGGACACAAGTTAACCCCTGAATTGAAGGTGAGACGGTCAGTGAGAGAGAGCCAGTGGTGTAAACAGTCAAGAAAGTACAGCAAATCTGACTGCGTCACCACTTGTGTTTCTCATAACTCTGCAGAAAACAAACACTGTTGATGGAAGTGCGACGTCTGCCCTCATTCCAGCCAAACTGAGCCCAAGCACCTGCTCTTCTTATCAATATCTGGGATAGAAAATGCCAGAATATCCTGAATCGACTGATCGGAGGTTGTGTATCACTTACCTGTTACGAGGAGGCAGATGTGTTGTTACGTATATATCAGTATTAGTGTCAAACGTAAATATGCGTATTGTGATAACCGTAGAGAGACTCTGGCTTGTATTTTTCCCCAAACTATTCTTACATCCCGCAGCATCCCTCGAAATCTCTATTTGTTTAGTTATCGCTTTTTGTACTGTTTTTTCGCCCGCCACACGCCCATCAAACGTCGACACACACCGAACCTCTACGTACACAAACCCGAGAAACTCTATCACGTTCTCAGCATCCATGTTGGAGCTGCGATTGTGGAGAAACGGACCAAAAAAACGTGAAATCAGAGAGAGTGGAAGTGGGTAGAGAAGAAGAGGATGAGGATGAAAGGCGGACGAGCAGACGAAAGGGCTGGGAGACACTCACAGGTAGGAGAAAAGCACACATGTCCGAATCCTCTCCTCCTAGCTGCTGTTTTCCTCTCGACGTGAAAAAGTGACGTAGCAACTAATCCAAAATCTCTCTCTATTTCTTTCCCTCCTCCCTCCCTTACTCTCTCTCTCTCTCTCTCTCCACCAGACCTCCACCCTCTCCTGCTCGCTCTATTTTCATCTTGTTGCAACAGCAGAATCGCTGCTGTTTTTTCTTTCTTTTAGACAGACACATGTTTACATAAATAGATGGCTAATAGACGCATACAAACACCCTTATTGTGATCGGCCAGACAGATAGTTGCCGCAGTCTCCTTCTGTCTCTCGCTCATTGTGACGCAGCACTTAATTCTTGGGTCTTTTGCGCTCTCTGTGTTATGAGCACACAAACGCAGCGTCTACAAACATCCCCATAAGGAGTGGGAAAGTGTGAGACAGAGGCAGAGACACTTTGATTACAGTTGGCTTCTGTGTTTTCCTGGTGTCCTCCTCTAGCCATCAGACCTGCTCTTTTTCTCTCCATCTGAGAGGCGTGCTGGTGAACTGAGATGACGGAGCCGCTGTGATCACCTGACAGCCTGCGGCTTTTAAAGGCACATCGCAGGGCTCTGCTTCAGTTATGTAACAACTGGGCTGTTTTGTTTCTCGTGTTTGTAATCTCGGGCCGATTTGTTCGGCCTGTTTAAAATACCCAGGCTGCCTGGGGATGGCCAAATCAGATAATATGGGCAGGGACGGAAAGAATCTCGAAGTCTGTGAATGTTACGAATGACACGTCTTTACGGTAACATCATTCCGTCGCTTGGACGGTTGAGCGAGATAGATGTGTAGTCATGGGGAGGCACAATAGATGCTCAAATACTTCCTCTTCCTGTTTTGAGACTACATATCTGTAACCATGGAGACAGACAGCAGAACAAACATGGATTATGTCATCATATTCAAAACTGAAGTGATGCATGAGGAAAAAACAGGAGGGTAAACCTTCAAAGGGTAAACATTAATCGTATCCAAAAATACGAGATATATATATGAATAAAACTGCAACTTTAAAAATAGTTATTATAGACTCAACAAAATAAAACTGAATTTAAATGTAAATTAAAAAAATATAAAGAAAAAGAAAAATTATATATAATTTTATAAAATATATATACACACACAGTTGCAATCAGAATTATTAAATCCCCTGAATTATTTGCCCCCCTGTTTATTTTTTCCCCCAATTTCTGTTTACCGGAGAAAATATTTTTATAACACATTTCTAAACATAATAGTTTTAATAACTCATTTCTAAAAACTGATTTATTTGATCTTTGTCATGATGACAGTAAATAAAATTTACTAGATATTTTTCAGGACACTTCTATACAGCTTAAAGTGACATTTAAAGGCTTAGGTAGGTTCTGACTAATAATTCTGACTTCAACTGTGTGTGTGTGTGTGTGTGTGTGTGTGTGTGTGTGTGTGTGTGTGTGTGTGTGTGTGTGTGTGTGTGTATGAAAAAATATATATATATTAAAGGTAAAAATAGAAGTAAAAAATACATAAAATAAAAATAGGCATTTAAACAATAATAAATGTCTACATTATAATTAGTCTATTTATTTTTCAATACTTATTTTTTTGTAAAATATTTATTTACAATGTGTTAATACTTTAGAAAACCAGACACAGGTCATCCATTCTGAAACCCTGTCAAAAAAGCATCTGAAAATAATATATATATATATATATATATATATATATATATATATATATATATATATATATATATATATATATATATATATATATATATATATATATATATATATATAATTTAATTAAAAATGAGAAATAGAATTGGAATATGATTAAATTATTAAAGTTTAATAAGCCAAATAAAATGTAACACATCAAAACTAAATACCACTGTACAATTACTACTACTACCAATCAGGAAATTTGATCAAAGGACATTTGAACATCACACTCCTTATAAAACTCCTTTTATTATGGAAAATATTCCTTCTATCGCGTGCTATTTCTTTTAATTAGAACACTATTTAAATCAGTCGTTGTTGGTGTTAATCTGACAACCTACTCTTGCATGTGTATTGAACTGGGAGTGCAATACCTAGTTCAACCACTGGGTGTCAAACTTCCATTCTGCACCTTTAACAGTTAAGGCTGATTCATACTATAAGCCTTGCACGTAGTCATGCATTTACACTACTTCTCGCTTTTTGCGTTGCTCTGTAATAACACTTCCATAACACTAGCTGGTCGTAGATCTTTTTGTTCCTCTCTGTCGAGTTTCTTTGCGGATGTTTTGGTATTTCTGAACGCTACAAATAGCTAAAACGTGATCATTCAGCAGCAGGAACCGGCAGACGTGCAACAACTTTAATCATAGGTAAACACAAAACATCAGTTTCCATCCGGAGCTTCTTCACGGGACTCGACACTTGTAAACAATCGCTCCATCAGGCTCGCGGCTCTTAGCCTTTATGCAATTTTAACTAATTAACAAACAAATCGAAACTTGATTATTTCCTTTTTTGAAGCGCTTATGAAGATGTCAGCCAATGAAACAGGACAATAGAGAAATATCAAGGCATAAACTACACATGTAATTACTATAGTGCACTATAGTGTATTACAAACTAGTTAGTGTCGTGTTGATGTCCAATGCACTGATGTTAATATTTTAGTCTCTTGACACTGGCATGTATTGTATTGTCTCCTTTTTCCTTTTTCTTTTTGTTCAAATTTAAAAATAAATTATAAATTGAATTAAATTGCAAAAGTTTTTTTAAAATAAATCATTAGAATGACAAAGTGCAAACAAATTAAAATAAATGAATAAAATAAAAATAACTAAAAGAACTTAATTTACCATAATAAATAGGCCAATAAGACAAAAATATTTACTGAATCTCTTAATTAAAAAACACACACAGAAGAACTGCTTCACTAAAAATCCCATCAAAGAGCAAACACACGAAACCACACAGCAGGAGCTGGCTAAAATTGCTCCACACACAGAGCAGCCTGACACACTTAAACACAGACCACATTTCCCAGCATGCTCCTCCCCATGACATCTCAATCTAAGTGTGGAAGTGAGGCAGGTCAGCTGGCAGAAGCTCGGCAGCCTGCAGTCTAAAACCTGCCACCATCCAACGATAATCCTCATCCCTGCTCCACTCTATATGTTAGATTGAGAGATCAAGACAGTATTACTTCCTGCATTATGAAAAACCTTATCCCGAATTACCTTTAATAACTTTTGTCTTTGACTAATCAAATATCTTCTTCTCGCCTTAGGAAGAGCTCTTTGTCTCTCTAATGGATTTTTGAGTCACCTTTCATTGCATTACAACTTGGCAATGGAACAATGTCAGCTGTTTATTGATTAAGAACGTACCAAGTATGCAAGAAGATACAGATCTATGGAAAATAGGCTCTACGGTGAATCAGAATCAAGCTGGTTGTTTGGTATAGATGTATATGATGAGTTGTTTTCTGAACGCAAATAAAACCTAGTCACATTTCACTGCGTTTCTCTACCCAAGCTTCGCTCTATTTGTGTCCGGGTATATCAGGATAGCTATTATGTAAGATTGCAGTTATGAGGGCATCTGTTAAGCTGACGACTGCTAAAACTTCTTCAACATTTATCAATTTGATGTACGCCACTGTGAATAACATGAAGCAATACATGCGGAGATACGCAGCATTAGTTCATCCACTTAATAACAACAGAAGAAAAGGTTGATAGCTTTGCTAACTTGCCGACTGAGACCTACACTGTTCCAGCTAAATATGTCAATGAATTAAATCAAATATAGTAAAATAACAGATGGTCAAACTGATTAATAGATTACTAACATCTGATTAAAATATTAAATTATTATAATATAAAATATGGACTCAGAAGAACAGCTTATCGGGACCTACATTCCATTTATATTTATTAATTATCATTAAGAAAAAAATGGGGAATACATATTTAAGAAGGCCACATACACAGTTTCAGGAGTGATAACTGCACTTAAATTTAACCATAGTATACTGTAACTTTCAGGTGTCTTGCATGTATATTAATCTTAATATTACAGCACTACCTTCAATTTGTCATGCAATTTGAACAAATTAACAAACAAATCTTGCCACAACACTATTTTTTTCCACTTTTGAAGCACTAATGAAGCTGTCAGCCAATTAGATTGTCTCATGCAAACACACTAGCGTAGACACTAGCTAATCATTTTAATGTGAAACAAGACAATAGAGGAACATCAAGGCATAAACTACACATGTAATTGCTATTGTGCAACCAAATTGGCATCTTATTTGTATTACATACTAGCTAGTTTGTGTTGTGTTGCTGTTCAATGTACAGATGTTAATATTATGGTATCTTGACACTGGCATGTATTGTAATACATATGCTCTTTCATCAGAAGGTGGTGACACGTTTTTCCTTAATAAATCGTAAATTTAAGAGATTAGCTCAAGTAACAAGTCTTTTATTTAAATCAGTGGTCCTCGACCACCGGTACCGGTCCACGGATCAATTGGTACCAGGCCGCACAAGAAATCATTAATTATTTCTGTATTATTTGTTATCTGAGTCTGAACGATCTTTTATTTTGAAAGATGACAAACACAGAACACCCAAACACTTAGTGCTTAGTAATTTTCTCCATAAATACAATTGTATCAGAGTGACAGCAATGTTTTGTCAGCTTGTCGTCTTCTGAGAAAACAGTTCATGGTCGCCTCGCAACCTACGACGAACCACCCACGGTAAAATTGTCAAGCGTTGACCAGTCCGCGGTGATAAATATGTTAGGGGCCACTGATTTAAATAATACATTTTGTTCAAACGACTTCAATATTTTTACATAGATTTATGCAATTAACTTTTTGTCAAAGCTTCTAGTAAATGATGTTATATTATTCTATTGTCTTTTTAAAATTCTTGATTCTGATTGGCTGTAAGGTGTGCAAGAAAGTCGTTTAACGCACAGGTAGTTTCAGTCAGTTTTGCGCACAGTTAAACATAAACGTTCTTCCCTCAAACATTAGTAGTAACCATAGTAACTCAAAGAAAAGCCTCTGTAAAATATCGAAAACACTGACGGAGTCACCAGAGAGCCGATGGAAATAAATCAACTCGCAAATAATATGCTAAAAACCATTTGCAAAAAGGTAGCTAACACATGTTACTATGAGCTATTAGATATGCCCTTGCCATTTACACAAACACATACACGCTACATCTAATCATAGATCCACTTTGAGTCGGGTTGTTTATTGCTTCCACATTGTGCATTTAAAATCCTTTGACGCACTGCAATCCGTTAATGATCCCTTATGTTTTTTGTTAGGCCATTTAATGGTTTTTCTTCACAATCATTTCTAATCTTATCTATTAGAAAATGTTTCAATAAAAAAAAAAATTATATAATAATCAAGATAATACACAAGAATTGTTAAGTTGATTTGCTGTTTGGAGCTTTGTGATCTCTAGATGAAGCCTTTGTAATGCTCTGAGTGGGAATCGAACCCGGGTCTACGGTGTGGTTAGCAGTAGCTCTTACTACTTGCGCTAAGTCAGCAACTGGTGGCCCAAGAGCAGAGGAGGAATAAAGTTAGCTCACAACGTGTGAATTCAAAAAATAATATAGTCTTTACTGAAGAGAAATTGACACAAAAAAGAAGAGACAATATCTCTCTACAGCCAGGGTTGAAAAAGTACAACAAAAATAGGAAAGCCGAGCTTCCCAAAAACCATACAAAATAAAATAGACACGAGGGTCTTAGAACAATCAAAAGAACATAGCAAGCAAAAAATCTTGAGAACAACTTAACTGGACACTGGACGAGGCAGCTAGGAGGTAGGGTTCAGGACTGAACACCGAGCATGAAACAAAGCAGTCTTTTATAGAGCAGATAACAGGTGGTGGTGATTAGGCTGATTACAGGGGAGTTTAAAGGAACAAAAGTCACTAGCGCCATCTAATGTAGAGGAGTATAGGGCACTATTGCTGCGCCCCCTGGTGGCTTGGAGGACGTGACAAAGTGCTGAGATATTACAGTAGCCCCTCCTCTAAGAGCGTCTCCTGACGTTCCCTTGGTGTTCCCTCTGTGCCTGGTGGAATTCTTTGATGAGGGAAGGGTCCAAAATGTCTTTAGCTGAGACCCAAGTGCGCTCCTCTGGACCAAACCCCTCCCAGTCCACCAAGTACTGTGTCCTCCCTCGTACCTGGCGACATTTAAGTAGTCTGCGGACAGTGAAAGCAGGATGGCCATCAACAATGCGTAAAGCAGGTGTGGGTGCTCTGTTGGGATGCAGGGTGGAGCAAAGAACAGGTTTTAGTTGAGAAACATGAAATGTCGGATGTATTTTCAGGGCCGTGGGTAATAGAAGCCGGTAGGATACAGGATTGATTTTCTTAATAATCTTAAAAGGGCCAACATAGCGTGGAGCCAACTTACGTGACTCTACCCGCAAAGGAAGATTTCGGGTCGAGAGCCATACTCTTTGCCCAGTTCGGAGAGAGGGTCCTGCCCTGCGATACCTGTTGGCCTGTTTTTGCTGATTATGGACAGCCCTCCTCAGGGAAACACGAGCCTTTTGCCAAGAACGTCGGCAGCGGTGAATAAACCGGGTGGCAGCTGGAACTTCCACATGTGGTTCCTGACCAGGAAACAGAGGAGGGGGAAAGCCATAGACACATTCAAAAGGAGACATATTAATGGAAGAGTGATGTAAGGTGTTGTGAGCGAATTCTACCCAAACTAAATGGGAGGTCCAGCTGGAATGATTGTCTCCTGCCAGGCACCTTAGCGTTTTTTCTACTTCCTGGTTTACCCTTTCTGTCTGCCCATTAGACTGGGGGTGGTAGCCAGAGGACAGACTGATCGACGAGCCAATGAGCTGCCCAAAAGCCTTCCAGAACCTGGATGAGAACTGGGGACCCCGATCAGAGACGATATCCTGGGGAAAACCATGCATCTTAAAAACATGTCTCATTAGTAGTTCAGCTGTCTGGTTTGCAGTGGGAAGCTTGGGTAATGGTAATAGGTGACACATCTTAGAAAACCTGTCCACCACCACAAGGATTACAGTATTTCCCAAAGATGGAGGCAATCCTGTTATAAAATCAAGAGAAATATGGGACCAGGGGCGACTCGGGATGGATAGTGGGTGAAGGAGTCCCTGGGGTCGAGTTCGGGGTTCTTTGCTCTGAGCACAGGTGGGACAACTAGAAACAAACTCTTGTACGTCTTTCCGCATCCTTGGCCACCAGAACTTCCTCAAAATCAATTTGTAGGTTCTGGTAATACCGGGGTGCCCCGAAGGGGAAGAGGAATGCGCCCACTGTAAAACATCAGAACGCATAGAGTTAGGAACATATAAGCTCCCAGATGGTCCATTACCTGGATCAGGGTGACGTTGCTGTGCCTCTCTGATTGATGATTCCAGATCCCACAGTATTGGAGCCACAATCCTGGAGCCAGGCACGATAGGTTCGGGGCAGCATGGCTTCTCAGAAGGTTCGAACTGTCTTGAGAGAGCGTCAGGCTTAATATTCTTGGACCCTGGGCGGAAGGAAAGTGTGAATTTGAACCGGTTAAAGAACAGTGACCATCTAGCTTGTCTAGCATTCAGTCTCTTGGCATTCTGTATGTAAGTGAGGTTCTGGTGATCAGTCCAAATGAGGAAGGGATGAGATGCTCCCTCAAGCCAGTGCCTCCACTCCTCCAAAGCTAATTTAATAGCCAGTAGTTCCCGGTTTCCAATGTCATAGTTGGCCTGAGTCGGCGTAAGTCTATGGGAATAGAAGGCACATGGATGAAGTTTGTTGTCTGTTTTACTTCTTTGAGATAGGACTGCTCCAACCCCAATATCTGATGCGTCCACCTCTAGTATAAAAGGCAACTCAGGATCTGGTAAAGTGAGGATAGGTGCTGAGGTGAATCTTTGTTTGAGGGTGTTAAAGGCTGTACTAGCCTTATAGTTCCAGGTGAAAGGGGTATTTGCCTTCTTGGTCAGGGAAGTTAGTGGTTCGGCAATAGAACTGAAGTTCCTAATAAACCTCCTATAAAAATTAGCAAACCCTAAGAAGCGTTGCACCTCTTTGATAGAGGTGGGCTGCGGCCAATCCAGCACTGCCCTAGTCTTGCTGGGGTCCATCTGCAAGCTACCCTTAGAAACAATGAATCCGAGAAAGGAGACAGAGGAGACATGAAACTCACTCTTCTCTAGCTTCACGAATAGCCCATGTTTGAGAAGTTCCACCAATACCTTCCGAACATGTTTCACATGTTCCTGGTGGTTATGAGAGAAGATGAGAATGTCGTCCAAATAGACAAAAACAAAGATGTTAAGCATCTCTCGAAGTACATCATTAATAAATGACTGGAAGATAGCTGGCGCATTGGCTAGTCCAAAGGGCATTACTTGGTACTCGTAGTGGCCAGTGGGAGTGTTAAACGCTGTCTTCCACTCATCCCCTTGCCTGATCCTGACGAGATGGTATGCACTACGAAGATCCAGCTTGGTAAAGATGGTAGCTCCTTGTAGGATCTCGAAGGCTGTTGTCATTAGGGGAAGAGGGTAGCGATTCTTGATTGTAATGCTGTTGAGACCTCTATAGTCAATACAGGGTCTAAGTGAGCCATCTTTTTTATCAACAAAGAAGAATCCTGCCCCAGCTGGTGATGTGGAGGGGCGGATAAAACCACTATCTAGGGACTCTTGTAGATACTTCTCCATAGCAAGTCTTTCAGGCCCAGAGAGGGAATACAACCTTCCGCGGGGTGGGCAGGTTCCAGGTAATAGATCAATGGGGCAATCATAGGGCCTGTGAGGGGGCAGTGAGGCTGCTCGAGTCTTACTGAAGACCTCAGCTAAGTCAGAGTACTCGGGGGGAACTCGGGATAACTCAGGGGGAACTCGGGATAACTCTAGGGGAGTATTGAACAGCTTGGGAACAATCTGTGGCTTGGGAATAGTCATGATTTCCAAGGGGATGGCCTTGGTGTGCATGGGGGTTTCTGGCTGAGTTTCAAGTGGAAGAGCATAATGGCAGAGGGTGGCACCCTTGGTTGACTGACCAGACATGGTGTCCAAACTGGAGCCATTACATCCCCAGCTCAATATAACTCCTTTAGACCAATCAATAAGTGGGTTATGGGTGACTAACCAGGGGTGTCCCAGGATTATGGGGATCTTGGGGGAATGAATGATGTGAAACTGGAGGTTTTCTTGATGATCTCCAATTTTCACTTGGAGTGCTGTGGTGCATTGGTGGATCTGGCCTAAGCCTAGCGGGTTGCCGTCTACTGCTGAGACTTTAAGGGGGATTTGCAAGGGTAGGAGATCAAGGGAAAGATCTTGAGCACACTTGAGGTCCATAAAGTTTCCTGCTGCACCAGAGTCAACGAAGATCTCCACCTGGTGGGGTTGTTTAAGAGAGATGACTGCCTGGAGGGTCAAACCAGAGAAAATGGGACAGGGAATTACACCTACTCTCGCCCCGGGGCCCCTACACCGGAACGAGATCTGACTTTTCCCGACAACTCTGGGCAAGTTGCCCGGAAATGACCCGGCTTCCCACAATAAATGCAGCACCTCTCCTTCATTCGTCGGGTTCTTTCAGAAAGCGAGATCCTAGTAGCCCCTAGTTGCATGGGTTCCTCAGGATCCAGTGTGGGATAAACGATATTGTCATGATGGGCCATGACTGTGTCCTGCTCTCTCTCTGTCTGCCGCTCCTTAAGGCGGTGGTCCACCCGAATGGCTAAACCAATGAGGGACTCAAGGTCTGATGGGGAGTCTCTGAATGCCAGTTCATCCTTGAGCTTGGAAGACAATGAATTATGGAAGATCGCTCTCAGTGCAGATTCGCCCCACCCACTTTCGGTGGCCAGAGTACGGAACTCAATGGCAAACTCAGCAGCACTGCGGGAACCCTGAGATAGTCTAAGGAGTCGACGTCCTGCTTCCCCACTGTCCGCTGAATGGAGGAACACTTTCTTCATCTCCGCTAGGAAGCGCTGGAGATTAGTGGTTACAGGGGACTTCTTATCCCACAATGCTGAGGCCCAATCCAGGGCCTTGCCAGTGAGGAGTGTGATTATGTATGCCACCTTACTGCAGTCAGTAGGAAAACAACTGGGTTGTAGTTGGAAGATCAGAGTGCACTGAGTAATGAATCCTCTGCAGTTCTCTGAACTGCCATCAAAGCGCTGGGGAGGGGGCAACTTGGGCTCAGGTGTTGACAAGGGAACTGACTGTGGAGTAACAACCTGGGCCATTGTGGTCTGAGAGTGGGGATTCAAGAGGCAAAGGATTTCCGATAGAGTTTGGTCATGCTGCTGAATAGCGGTGGCTTGTTCGGAAAGTGCAGCAAGAATGCGATCCACATTTGAGACTGGTGCAGCCTCCTCTGCTGGGCGGGTTTCCATGGTTCAGTCCTGCTGTAATGCTCTGAGTGGGAATCGAACCCGGGTCTACGGTGTGGTTAGCAGTAGCTCTTACTACTTGCGCTAAGTCAGCAACTGGTGGCCCAAGAGCAGAGGAGGAATAAAGTTAGCTCACAACGTGTGAATTCAAAAAATAATATAGTCTTTACTGAAGAGAAATTGACACAAAAAAGAAGAGACAATATCTCTCTACAGCCAGGGTTGAAAAAGTACAACAAAAATAGGAAAGCCGAGCTTCCCAAAAACCATACAAAATAAAATAGACACGAGGGTCTTAGAACAATCAAAAGAACATAGCAAGCAAAAAATCTTGAGAACAACTTAACTGGACACTGGACGAGGCAGCTAGGAGGTAGGGTTCAGGACTGAACACCGAGCATGAAACAAAGCAGTCTTTTATAGAGCAGATAACAGGTGGTGGTGATTAGGCTGATTACAGGGGAGTTTAAAGGAACAAAAGTCACTAGCGCCATCTAATGTAGAGGAGTATAGGGCACTATTGCTGCGCCCCCTGGTGGCTTGGAGGACGTGACAAAGTGCTGAGATATTACAGCCTTGTTTCGACTGTAGCTAATTAGCCCTCGTAAATTCCAACTCGCGTTGCCAGTAAGAGTAACAATTGAAAAAAATTATTCCAAACATTTTATTATGACAAGGAAATGTATCTCTCAAATGGCCCGAGTATGAAGAGAATTTGCAAATTATATGGACTTGCTTCTGCTGTGTGCCCTATTGAACAATATTGAAGGGGCGGTCACATATACCAGCACAGGCTCATTGGGAAAATGTGCCCTGGTGTACATTTTTTGCAAACCGAGAAATATTTGCTCGCAGGTACATATGGCTGCATTTTATGTATAACACGAACGCTATGGGGCAGTACTGCTGACTGCTTACCTTCATATGGCTTTTCTGGTGTGACTGGTTTGCGGGGTAGCTCAAAGAGAAAGGTGTCAGACTTGGGATGCGGAGTGAGACTGGGGTTTGAGTCCAGTGAAGGACAGTTCCAGAAACCAGGTAAAATGAAACCCCCAAAAAAGCAGCGTGAGATTGCAGTAGAAGCATGTGACTGTGATGGCTTTTCTCTTTTAGTTTGCTTTTGAAAACACTATCAGTTGAGTTTAGGGAAGGGGGTGAGTATGTCAGTTGATATCACGCTGATATATTATGCTTGACGATAAACCGACCAGCTTCTCTCATGGACGTGCACGAGAAGGACGTTGAGATGGCCAGAAACATACACAGCGGCCTCTGGTGGATTTACGAAAAATCGAACGTATGAGAAAATGAGCCCCAGCAACGTATTTGAGATTGTCAAAAAATGTACACGGCGGCCTCTAGTGGATTTGTGAAAACAAAAACTGACAACGTAGTCCAGGGTAGGGTTGCACGATACTGGAATTCGGTACCAATCGATACTGAAATTTTAAAAACGTCCATTTCCCGCTAACATTTGAGCACTATTGAGCACGTTCTTAAACAGCGCTGATTTGCCGTTTTGTTCACATGCTTAACAGAAATGACTGTGATTGGCCGTGAAGGTCATCAGTTCACCAAACTCACCGCTGTTTACTGAGTGTAACTACAGATACAGGGACACCGGAGCGTTTCAAATCCGCGATTCATCAACGGATTGCTCGTATGTCAGCTTATAGACAAACCAGCTAATCGACGTGACTTTCAAGAGTTCACACTTAGCTGATGATTAATTATAAAGCTTGTTTGGCATGCTGTCCCGGGAGAGAGCCCTGAGCTCATGAGATCCTCGAGCCCGGGGCTCCCTCCCGTTGCAAGGCGAGAGGGGAGATCGAGCTCAGGTAGATCTCGAGAACTCCCCATCGTAGTGATTGAAGTGCAGATAGTAGTTCTCTTTAAAGAGATAGGTACTAGATAGTGAGCAAGTCTATAGTGTTGATTAATAAATAACTTAGGTTGAATGTTTTTAATCGGTGGGAGGAAACCGGAGGACCCGGGGAAAACCCACGTGAGCACGGGGAGAACATGCAAACTCCGCACAGAAAATGCCCGCTGGTTTGGTAAAGCCTAGAACCATTGACATTCTTGCTGTGAGGCAACAGCGCTAAGCGCTGGGCCACCGTGTCACCCATCTAGGAGAGAGGAGGAGTAGGGGTGGAAGGGGGGATTCTTCAAAGTGAAGATAGTGGTGATATGAAACCCGGGGTTTTTATAGTAGCTTGGGGATCATCTGATTGGTGCGAGGTGATTTGGATAATGTGGGTCCAGCCGCTAGCAATCATAAGCACGTGATCCTCTCGAAATTAGTTTATAAATAAACTTCACTTAAAACACTCCAGTGTTCCTGTACCTGTGGTTACACTCAGTAAACAGCGGTGAGTTCGGTGAACTGATGACCTTCATGGCCAATCACAGTCATTTCTGTTGAACACAATGGCAAATCAACGCTGTTTAAGATCGTGCTCAGTAGCGCTTCAATGTCAGAGGGAAACGGCGTTTTTAAAACTTCAGTATCGATTGGTAACGAATTCCAGTATCGTGACAACCCTAGTCCAGGGGTACATATTTGTCCCTTCTCAAAAATGTAGTCCTGGGCACATATTTCCAATGAGCCTGGGTTGACATCACCAGTTGTTCTGCAAAATATTGTATGTGAAATCTTGCCATTTTAATAGAAATTTGCATGTTTTGGAGTCTTGAGGGAGGCTAAAAAAGTTATCTATGCAGATTTTGCTCATTTTTAAGTTGGTCTGATAATTTTAACACCTCAATTGACTGCACCTTTATGATGAGTCAAAATGCATTCAGTCTGACTCTGAAAAGAGAAAATGCTTGTCAATGAAAACACTGCAAACACCAAAATGAAGTGCAATCTGTTTGATAATTAATTTTACATAACATTAGTACTAGTACACTTCTACTAGTTCACATTCTAAAATATAGAATATTCAATCCAATAAGCATGTAATCATACAAAAAAAGATGGTTTAGTACAGTATGTACCTTGGGTATGAAGAGATGGTTTGGTACATTTTAGGCACAGAAATATATATATATTTATTTCTGGATTAATCTTTAAATAATTTCCGTTATATGTACAATGTACTTAGGGATTAAAACATCTTATAAATGAGCTGTGACACTAAATGACATTCCTGAGGTAAATGTGATGCCAAATTACATTTGAGAGATTACAGTATATAAAACATGAAATAATCATTCATGCTTATTTCATTCTTTTACTAGCTCTGAATAAGGAAAGAATCATCATGTAAAAAAATGCAGCAATCTGTCGCATCAGTTAGAATATCCTTATGAAATGATCTGACTTTGAAAGATGAGACTTTGTTTATCGAAAGTATCAAAACACAAAGCTTCTTGCCAGAGATGACTTATATATTTCAGTTGTATTCAAGCATTACCTGAAACAATATTGAGTTCAATATAGAGTTGTTAAATCCTACGCCTGTATCAAACCGGAACTTTCAAATTAATTTCCATATGCGCTTAAAACAACACTGTATTTGTTCAGTATACACGCATACTAATCCAGAAACTCTGTACCGACTTTACGATTACACACACGTTTGGTGCTAAATTTACTTCACCTCTAACATTTACCCCAAGCTTACCCCAATGACTCAACAATTACAATATAAAGTAGTTTAATCTCACACAGGATTGTCCGCCCACATCAAACAAAGGCACTTACATAACACAACTCTTTAGGTACAAGACAGGCCATTTGATCTCTTTATCAATGCGACATGAAATTCAACACATCTCCTTTACCATTTCACACAGGATATACAGCATGCTAACTAGTATCCTTCCTGCCTGCTATTAATGCAGTCGTCATTAGCAATAGCAGCATGCAGCAGGTGGGTTAATTTTAGCAGCAGCAGCAGCAGCAGCATTCTTACGTAGTATTGCACTTCCTGTAGGATTAATCTCGAACAGTAAGATGGACTGGCCGACTGACTACATGCACTGACCCTGAATGACGCACTTCTTAATACAGCTGCCAAAGTGCCTGCTCATATAAAACCTTAGCAAAGATGAGAAATGACATGAAGCTCTGCTATTAAAGCAGCAAGGCACGTTATATGAGACTATAATATATGGCGAATGCAAACTCCTATTTAAATTTGGTGGAGGGAAACTGTGATACGGCTAACCTTGTTCAGCATGTTTGGTTCAGATGGATGAATCTGCAGATGAATGTCAGATGCCACACCCAAGAATATAATATACGTCTTTTTCCTGTAAACCTATACAATAATAATTGTTTTCTAATATTTACACATTTACACATACCTTGAAAGCGCTGCATTCACTCTTCATGAAGGATCCACTGAAATAAAAAACAAAACAAATGTAACTACAAGAGAAATCGGTGTATTTATTGTATAATGCATATGAGATTTGAATATCCTCAAGGAATCTATGGCAAGTAGAAACACTCCTGAGACATGTTTGAGTTTGTCTGATGAATGATCATACACAAGTAATTCATAATCCAATCTTATTACATTCTACCATTGAATCATTTCCCGTGATCACTTAGAGCCAGATGTATTACCAAATATTGCTATTACTATTCAACAATTCAGATTCATGACTTATTGACTGTTTGTTGTTATAACACTTATTAATTGAAGTAATTTTGGTATCCATTTATTTTAATGGTCGATTTAACACATTTAGTTGAATTTAAGTTCTCATTAATTCTCATTAGATTGCAAGTTGACTTAGGTTGGGGTTAGTGTAAGTTGACATGTACTTGCAATGTTTCTTATAGTCAGTTAAATGTCTGTTGAAGGAGAGGTATCATCAGATAGTCTACTAATACTCAAATGGGAATTAATTGGCATGTAGTTGCAATGCAACTTTTAGTCAACAAAATGCGCAATAGGGACCATCAAAATAAAGCCATATGTTTTGTGATTATAATATTTCTTTATTTAAGCTGATGCTTAAGATACAAGGAGAGTTAAAGGCTGTGTAATGAAAAGCATTATATGTTGATATTAAAAAACATTATATGCTGATTTCAGTAACAAATAATAATCTGTGCGCAGAATTCTGCAGATTTTAGCCCATTATTCAATCTGTTTATTTACTGTACTTGTGTAAATGATTATTTATTCAGTTTTTAAAATTAATTTCAGTAATATTATTGAGTAATATGAAATGTTCATATGATTTATATACAATACAGTTTGTAAAGTAATAATTTCTGTCTTTTAGTAGATATATTATATGAGAGACTTGCTTTATTTACCAAATAAGTGGATCTCTTTGGATTTGCATTGTAAACATTAAATAAAAGTTAAAAAGGTTTTTTTTCCACTGTTACCCTGATGAAGGCAGCTCTCTGCCGAAACACGTACTTTTTTTTTTAAAGATTAGCCATGTGAATAAAGGCTTTTTAATATTTTTTCCACATCTTTCGAGAACCTTGGACAGATTTTTGCTGTTTGTTCTGATGAATCTCTTCCCCAAAGAGCACAGACACGTTATTTGAGCTTTTTGTTAGATTTTGTATTAGTTTTTTTATTTTATATATTTAGGTTATAGTTTCGATACTCCCAAAATCATTCCGCATGAATCCAGAGATTTTTTTTTTTTTTTTTTACAAAATTCTGCGCAGAAATAGCAAAAAATGTCTGCATATTCTGTCTGGCCCTACCAATAACCAAGCAATATTTAGTTTAGTGTGTATTTGTGCTGGTACCATGATAGTTTATGATATCTCTATATCTCTCTAACCAAAATCCTTTCAATAATCAGTCCAGATTCAAAGATAATGTTTTCTAGTAAGTGATTTACTGTGAATCATAAATAAATATTAAATGAATAAAACTGATAAAAAAATGTTAAATAAATATAAAAATATTGTATTTATTCTATATTTATTTAAAATTAATTACCTATTTAAAGTAAATCATTAATAAAACATAATACACGTTAACATTAATTTTAATAAATGAATGAATAAATCGCACTGAGGTAAACAACTGGTTGACATGTCGTAGTCGAAAAAGGCGCCATCCAGTGGCGAACTACTGCACATGCCAGCTTTGTTTACAACAGAAATAAAAGGTGCGCACTTCACTAATAACCCCAATATCTGAGAAATAAGAGGCTGATAGTGGTTTTAAACCTTATATGTTTATCTCACGGAACAGCAAAGATCCAGATATTAATATAAGGAGCGCAGAAACAATATGTTACATAAACCCAGTCATGTAATATAATGAATAGGCATTATCAGACAAGCCTCTCATGCAAATCTGAGGTTATTTGTAGATCAGGACAGCAAAAGAATATTTGAATAATCGACTGATTTCTGTCTGGAAACTTTATATGTTTTAATTAGTGGGAGGAAAAAAACAAGCGAGCTCACCTGTTAGATGCTATTCTGACTGTCTGGCCGTGATGACAAACACATTACATGGGTCAGGGCAAAGCACACTGGGTTGTAAATAAGAACTGCGTAACATCCTCTCTTTGCCCCGCCAAGTAGGCTAGGCCATCCAAACACGCACGCACGCACGCACACCTTTGTCGCAGCACAAAACCCTCCTCTTGCCCGCAAACCCCACCTCGATTTGCGTTTTCTAAGAATCACCTGTATATGTAACTATGATGAATATTTCCGAGAAAACTAGTCAGTGTATTCATGGAGCACCTTAATAGATATGATGACTGACAGCATCCTTACAACGCAGAATTTGAACATCAGCTCATACTGGCTCAGAATCATCTAAGTTACATATGGACATATTTGTCAGATCTATTATTGATTCAGCACGAACGAAGTTCACTAATTAGCCTGTCGCATATCATATCTGTTTGTTATTTGCAGCGGGAAATTTAGAATAGCGCAACGCCCAGTGTGAAGGACTTCGCAAGTTTACTAGGTAGAAAACACTCCACTAACCTGAACCCAGCTGTAGTCGAGTTTTTTTAATGTTTTCGCGACATCAAACGACGGATGATATTGGCTCGAACTCCAATTTTCAATTGTAAAGCGTCTTGTTGCCGAGCACACAGAATTTTCCACAGCGCCACAGGCGAGGCCCCGCCCACCTCACACACCCCCGTTTTCTGATTGGCTGTCCGTCCAGAACGCAGGATGTCGTCAGCAGAATCACATGCTTTTGACGCATGTTTACAAACACTCGAGCGAATCACATGTCGCAGAGACGTATTGACATGTTTCCCGACTGGTGGGTAATTATGATTTTTTTTTTAACACAGGCATTTTCCTATTTATCTCTCCGCAGCATTTCGGGTTGAATCGTGCCGCTTCACAAGTTTGAGTGTCCCGTCATCGAATGAGCTCACACTGTGCCTCCTGCAGGAAAAAGGCGTTTCCACTCTGATTGTGAAAGTCGTACTGGCTGCAGACATGCTGAGGTTTACCCTTTCTCATCTAAACGAATTTTAATGTTTTGTTTTTGTCCTTATCTAAGAGGAAATACACAAAATAGAGAAGTAGCACAAGAAGTGCTACTTAGAGCTACAAAGGAACTGTTTGTGCTCAGAGAAATAAGAGTTAGAGTAAGAAGGGGGAGATTTATTTCCCACATTCATTCATTCATTCATTCATTCATTCATTCATTCATTCATTCATTCATTCATTCATTCATTCATTCATTCATATCATAGTCCTACAAATATAAATCAGTCACCCATTATATATAGTTTAAGTCAAAATTATTAGCCCTTCTGTGAAATTTGTATTTTCTTTAAAATATTCCCCAAGTGATATTTAACAGACCAAGAACATTTTCAGTTTTCCCATGATATTTTTTCCCTGGAGTAAGTCTCATTTGTTTCAGTTTGGCTGGAATAAAAGCAGTTTTTTTTTATTTATTTTACAAACAAATTAATGTTACTAGTCTCTTTAAGTATTTTATTTGTCAGAATATAATTATCTACAAAACAATCCACTGTTATCCAAAATCTTCTCTCCGTTTACAATACTTGTGGGAGGGCTAATAATTTTTTGACGTCTACTTTGTCTAATATATATTAGTGCTGGGCAAAGATTAATCGTAATTAATTGCATCCAAAGTAAAGGTTTGTTTTGATACATGTATGTGTGTACTATATATATGTATTACAAAACTATTTTGTAACAAAGAAATTCCAGTTTATATATAATCTGTATTATAATATATAATAATAATAACACTAATAATTATAATGATATTAATTATTAATAATATAATAATATAACTACAGAACAAACCATCATTATACAATAACTTGCCTAATTACCCTAACCTGCCTAGTTAACCTAATCAACCTAATTAAGCCTTTTAAATGTCCAACACATTTCTACTGATATAAAATAACTGATTTATTTTATCTTTGCCATGATGACAGTAATTAATATTTTAATAAATATTTTTAAAGACACTTCTATACAGCTTAAAGTGACATTCAAAGGCTTAACTAGGGTAATTAGGTTAACTAGGCAGTTATTAGAAATGAGTTATTAAAACTATTATGTTTAGAAATGTGTTGAAATTTTTTTCTCTCTGTTAAACAGAAATTGGTGAAAAAAATAAATAGGGGGCAAAATAAATCAGGGGGTTCAATAATTCTGATTGCAACTGTATATATATATATTTTTTTAACATGAAATAATATATACCTTATATTATTTGATGTTACAATTAGAATATATATTACTTTAATGGTTTACACTTCTTCACAGTACACAACATGCATATGCCTACTTAAACTTTTAATAAAATAAAATTATAATAAATTATTTAAACGTTGATTAATTAAATTAAATAAAGCCTTACTGTCTTACCATCTGCATTGTTGTCCTCTTAAAGTTGAACGTCAAATATGTATATTTCTATGGCTAGATATAGTCATTGTTATTACAGCAGAGGGCGACATTTGTCTAAGAAAACCCTCCCCATACGTCACATGGCTCAGTTAGCGTTCTTAATCCATGACGCAAGTGTTTTGATTTTACACTATGCCTGCTTGCATTCATTCTTGGTTCTATACACATTACAAAATAAACTTTAGTCAATAGTGGTCCAAGTAACTCTTATTTTTCTGTTTTAATAACTTTTTATGCCTATAGAGCCGATTAATAAAAAATGCTACAGATAAAATTGTGTTGATTGTGCCAAGGCTGCAATGCAAACCGCAATGCACAAACACCCTATACATAATAACTCTACAGCCAACATCTAGAAAAACACACAGCTGTATGATTACAATAGACTGGAATGTTCAGAGTTGAGCAGAGATGACGCTTGCATTGGGAGCATTGTCATGGAGGACAGGAAATGAAATTGCTTAAGCGCACAGTGCATCATTGGTGGAAAGAACGAGACATGCTTTCCAGATTCTGCATGGTCTCCATCAGACTCTGTGGCCTTGAAAAGAAAACTGATGACTCCCCTGTGAGAAGTGTTAACACAGAACAATAATAGTATTTATTTTATTTTCATCTGCTGTCCTGATGCTTCTTATATAACAGTTTTTTGTGTGTGATTTTGACACTTTTGGCACTTTCAAATATACAAAATGTTTTAAGCTGGGAGAAATTAACATGTAAGAAAATGTAAGGTTTATAGCAAAGATTTGTCTGTCTATACCTTGGTTATAAAAAATCATTGAAAGCCGCATAATCTGCAATGGTTTTAATAATTTTAATGCGAATTGTAATTATGGTGGCTTGAAAAAGCCAACATACTGTTATACTACATAAACGTACTCTTCTGTTTCTTCTTCTGAAACTAATTTCTATACGCATCTCCTCCTAGACCGCTCATACTACAACCACCAACCTAACTCCAAAACTCCAAACTGCTCTGACTTGGGTTGCTATATCTTTTCCAAGCGATTCAACTTACGGTTTTCCGAAAACTGACCCGGAAAATTCGGAAAAGTCCCATTGACTTAACATTGGACCAAACTTTATGACCTCATAACTTTGCACCAGACTTAAATTTAGGCTCATTTAACTACCAATCTGCGAATCACTGATGACCTTTCAACTTACTAGCCACACCCACTTACAGCACCTTAGCAATTGTAAAAATCTGTCATTGACTTTACATTGACATACTAACATACCAATTCATGCTAACAACATACTAACAAGCATACTAACATACTGATCATACTTGAAACATGCTAATTCATACTAAATTCATGCTAACAAGATGCTAGTTTATACTAGAAACTAGCATGTTGTTAGCATGAATTTAGTATGAATTAGCATGTTTCAAGTATGATC
Source organism: Danio kyathit (assembly GCA_903798195.1). NCBI lineage: Eukaryota > Metazoa > Chordata > Actinopteri > Cypriniformes > Danionidae > Danio > Danio kyathit. The sequence continues at coordinate 36,429,392 of LR812541.1, forward strand.
AGTATGTTAGTATGCTTGTAGTAACACCATAGCAACACCTTTGCAACCACCTAGCAGCACCTTAGCAACCACCTACCAACATCTAAGTAACTGCCTAGCAACCACTTAAAACACCCTAGCAACCACCTAGCAACACCTTAGCGAAGACCTAGAACACCTAAGCAACTGCCTAGCAACCACTTAGCAACCGCCTAGCAACACCTAAGCAACTGCCTAGCAACACCTTAGCAACCACCAAGCAACACCTTAGCAACCACTCAGAACACCCCAGCAACCACCTAGCAACACCTTAGCAACCACTTAGCAACACTTTAGCAACCACCTAGCAACGACCTAGCAACACCTTAGCAATGACCTAGAATACCTTAGCAACCACATAGCAACGCCTTAACCACCCAGAACACCTTAGCAACCACCTAGCAACACCTTAGCAACTGCCTAGTAACGCCTTAACAACCACTCAGAAAACCCTAGCAACGACCTAGCAACATCTTAGCAACCACATAAAACACCATAGCAACGCCTTAGCAACTACTCAGAACACCCTAGCATCTGCATAGCAACAACTTGCAACCGCCTAGCAACACCTTAGCAACCCCTTAACAACTACCTGGAACACCCAAGCAACCATCTAGCAACCACTCAGAACACCTTAGCAACCACCTAGCAATGTCTTAACCAGTCAAAACACCCTAGCAATACCTTGGCAACCGCCTAGCAACCACTAAGAACATCCTAGCAACTGCCTAGCAACACCTAAGCAACCACTCAGAACACCCTAGAAACCATTCAAAACACCCTAGCAACCACTTAGCAACCCCTCAGAGCCCCCTATCAACAGCATAGCAAAAAACATGCCAATGCATACTAGAAACCTGCTAACCTATATAGTTATAACTGTTTCAAACTTCTTCAAAACTACTTCAATGATTTAAACTTTAAAACTACTTCAAACTTTCAGACGAGGCTTTCTCATTCATTCATTTTCTTTTCGGCTTAGTCCTTTTATTAATCTGGGGTCGCCACAGCGGAATGAACCGCCTGGGCTTTCTCAAGCCACCATAAAGTATGTCTGTGAACTTTACTTTGTATTGGCAGCATGCTGTAAGGACCAGCATAAAGCTGAGTGAGGGAAAGAGACAGGACCAACAGTAAGAAAAGAGAAAATAGAAGGCAGAGAGCATAGACAGGGCTTACAGATGCAGCCACAGGCTTCAAATGTAGCAAATGCAACAGATCCTGCTGCTCCCGTATTGGACAGTTTAGCCACAGCAGGCACTGCAACTCCACCACAGACTGACCTGGGTGCAAACTCCATTGTCTCTAGAGACAAAAGGAAGCCTGATTTGTATTGGTATTTAAAATGGAAACCATTAGAAATTCTGTGATGGATTCTATCGTTTTTTTGGAGGCTATCTTACAGTCCATACATAATATAAACAATTCAAATTTGACATTTTAAACGTCGATAGTTTAGTTTCAAGTTTGATTGTCATACAGATATTGTAATTTACTGATTTAGCATGATCTAGCTACCATGTTGCTAGCATAATTGTTTCTATTTTGTTGCATTTTTCTGTAATATACTTTAGCATGTTGCTAGTGTTATTTGATGTGCTACAAGCTGTAACATATCTTAGCATATTATGTTACAGCATATACAGCATCATATTCTATGATGTTATGTTTTAGCATATAGCCAGTGGGGTGGGGGTTGGGTGTTGTCCTGTAACCACACGCGCGCACGCACGCACACACGCACGCACGCACGCACACACACACACACACACACACACATAACAAAATAGGTCTAAATATATTTTAATTTGAGAAAATACTTTTTTTAAATAACCACCAACCATTAACAATCTTAAACATGTAATTTACATTTTTTAACTAAAAGGGACAATTAATTAATTGACAATGCAAGTCTTTGACTACCAGCAACAGTTTGATTGACCAAATATAAATTTACCTTTTTATTTACAACACTTTGTTTACCTTATGTGGCCAACTACATGAGCTTTTTTATATAAACTGAAATAATATCAGGAAGAATATCTTACAATCAGATTAAATCAACAAAATTCTTCGTGACAAAACAAACAAAGATGGCAAAGATAAAACAAAGTTAGCATTTAGAGAAATTTACTGTTTATTTATAAGTTGACTGTTTAACAAGGCGTAGGAGGTGGCATGGATGCAATGAAATTAATAATAAAAATGTAATGAGATTTCAGACCGCCAGTAGGCGGAGTCAAGTCTTCGTCTTTGTCACTGAATGATTTATTTAATTGAGTTGTTCGAACAGCTTATTCATTCACAAATGTCTTTTTGTATGGACGACTGAATCATTGTCTCATATCAAAGCTCAAGATTCATTCATAAACAAAGGGGATGATAAGGGGGGGTTGGTGGTTTTACAAAAGTGATGCTTTTTGTAGCATTTAGCCATTAAAATTCAGCGTTAGTATGTTTTAAAAGCATATTTCACCACAAAATGTCTATTTACTCTGCCTCAAGTGGTTTCAAGCCTTTATGAGTTTGTTTAATCTGTTGAACACTAAAGAAAGTATTTTGAAGAAAGTTGAAATCCTGTAACCATTGACTTCTTTTGAAGGACAAACAATGGAAGTCAATGGTTACAGGCAGGGCTTTACATTAACACCTGGCAACCCGCCAAATGCGGGTAGATTTCAGCTCTGGCGGGTTAGACAGACACCTTTGGCTGGTTGGAAATCATTTTTAAATTGTAGTTTTCTTAAAAGCAGGGTTCGACAATAAGCATGACCCAATATTCATGCAAATGTGATCTTAGAGTCGAGAAGCAGCACGTTAAAAAGACTGTTAAAAAAAGTGCGCGCTCCCGTTTACTTGCGCGAAGCAACCGTCCCTAGAGGAAGCGCAACTGGTGCGATCGGTTACCTTTGAAATAGACTGGACAAAGTGGATCGTGCACTCACAGTCCTGCTGCTTTTAAGAGCTCAAGATTTAAAAAAGTACACGTATTCTTTTGTAGGCAGCAGCGGTCACTGCTTTCATTTGAATTATTTTTTAAACAGATTATTAACAGGCCTATATTAACCGTGACCATCCTTTCATTATCAAACACGGTATGTTTCACCTGATTTCTTTTGCTTACAGTTATTTTTGTTAATATGGTTTAATTTTTTTTACAATAACATTGCTTTAATGGGACATTACTCCCCGTTTATGTGTAGTTAACTGGTGATCTGGGACTTTTAGCCAGGACAGATTACTGTGCATATTTTAGATACATGACAATAGTTCTTTTTTTTTAATGTAATGTTTTTTTTTTGAGGAAAGTTTGTTAAATTAAAAAGTGCACCTATACAGCTATATTTTCCTTGTTTTGACACATTAAAAAATTGTGGCTAAGAAATACTTATTTGGTGTGGTCAGAGATACATTTGGTAAATCCTTAATTTTGAGCCCTGAAAAGTCCTGTGAAATAAAAACTGATTGCATTGCGACACAACCCATTTGCTCACGCACACTGAGCAAGCTAATACACAACACACACAAGAAGTCAAATGAGGAGGCATGTGAACATAACACAACATCTAAATCAAGTCATTTTAGCATGTGAAAGTCAAATTTATGCATATAAAATATATTTTCCCAACAACAAAAGTGTGGCTAGTGAAAATGGCGAGTGGCTAGTAATGTTGGAAAGCTACTAGCCACAGTGGCTGGTGATCAAAAAAGTTAATGTCAAGCCCTGATTACAGGTGTCCAACTTTCTTTAAAATATCTTATTATTTATCTTATCTTATCTTCTTACCTAATCTTATCTTTGTGTTCAACAGAAAAAAAGAAAGTTAAACAGGTCTGGAACAAGAAAAAAGAAGTGTAAACAATGACAGAATGTTCAGTTTTGGGTGAACTATCCCTTTAAGCCAGTTGCATTTACCCTTTTAATATAAAAATGTCACATATATAAATATATGGCATGCATTTATACTGTAATTAAACATCAGGTTTAATAACTACACCACTTCTGATGAGTACTATAAATAGAGAAGCATTCTCATTTCCTTCCTTTGATATGCTGATGTAATTAGGCTGTGTTGATTCGTCATGCATGCTCCAAACAACAGGTGCAAACACTGCACGTGTGGGGAAATGTGATAGCACGCCCTCAAAGCTACAGTTAAATGTTATGATCCAGTAATATTCTTTAACCAGAGGATATCACACTGTCATATGGCAGGGATATATAGGCCTGTCCACACCCAGACTCGCACACACACACAAAACTCATCACAGACTCCTTGAAATGACCTCAATCAAGCCTGCTGAGGAGAACTTCATGAGGCCCTTAAAGCTGCTGATTGTATACTTAGAAATAAATGAATGCTTGTGAAAGTGTGGCTTCCAGCGTTGGCAACTTGACACTATATGGCTGCCCACAGTGTGTGTGTTGTTTTTGTGTATGTGTGTGCATGTGTGAGCGTCGCTAATAAAACTGAGCAGTATCATATTTTACACACGATGAAATTAAACGCCGAGGCGCGGCCACCAGGTGTCAGAAAGTGTGTGTCTGTTGAGAGATCATTCTGGCTCGGACCGCTTGGAATGTGTGTAGTTTAAAATGTTACGGACACACCCTTTAGGTCAGACTTAGGAGCAGCACATGGCGGTGTCAAGCGCTCATGCAAAGATGGATGGAAATGTGCAAACGCCTTACATGCATAAGCAGTGACATCCTTCACGCCGCTTTGTCTGTCTTTGTATGTTTATGTCATGTATGTGCTCACCCAGAGGAATATTTCAACGCCTGAAGAGTTTGCTTTTCCATTGCTTTGAAGGAATTATGCACTCAAAAATGAACAGTTCTCGGGACTGATTTATAAATGTAGTCACTTTTCACACTGTAAAAAATGCTGGGTTTCACACAATCGTTTTACTAATTTAAGCGGATTGAACTTAAAAGTATTAAGTCGTCCCCCAAAAAACGAATGTTGTTTCAACTCATTTTAAATAAGTAGTTTGAACAAACAGCAAACGTAATTTTTGTAAAGGTTGTGATCTATGAAAAACAAATTTGATGGGAGAATGCATGTGTGCAGTTTTAAGTAAACTCTAAGTAAACATTCACTCATTCATTTTCTTTTCGGCTTAGTCCCTTTATTAATCTAGGGTCGCCACAGCGGAATGAACCACCAACTTATCCAGCATATGTTTTACGCAGCGGATGTCCTTCCAGCTGCAACCCAACACTGGGAAACACCCACACACACATGCATTTTCTCACACACACACACACACACACACACACACACACACACACACACACACACACACACACACACACACACACACACACACTAATTTAGCTTATTCAATTCACCTGTAGCGCATGTCTTTGGACTGTGGGGGAAACCGAAGCACTTGGAGAAAGCCCACGCAAACACAGGGAGAACATGCAAACTCAGAGAAATGCCAACTGACCTAGCCGAGGCTCGAATCAGGGACCTTCTTGCTGTGAGGCGATCATGCTACTCACTGCGCCACCGTGACACCCCTAAGTAAACATATTTAACTTAACCTAGGGCTTAGTGGCCACATACGTGGACAGCACATTTTTAGCTCTTATGTCTTTTGTCTTATGCTTTATATTTTGTTACAGACAGTTTCTTGCAGCATATGAAATGTCCCAAACACTATTTTAACAGTCCAAAATGGTCAAAAAACGTTGATTTTACTGATAGTCAAAACATGTTCAAATATGATGTGTATGTGTTTTAATGCATTAAAAACAGTCGGGAAAAAAGCTGCTATGTTCAAGGCAGAAATAAAGAGTTTTTCATTCTATTACACAAAGGTGACTTTATTGTGTTTTATGCAAATTCGGACCACGAGTCCACATATATGGACATCATTTTTCTCTAAAAATACATAATTTCAAAAGATGATACTTAGGTTTTATTCTAATTAGGTTCCAATAAGCCCAAATAGCAAAGAGAAATAAAAAATGCATGTAAAAAAACTGCTTGGGCCTTAAGAGGTTATGAAACACTTTAGTTCATCATATGAGCCAGTCATCATTAATAAATAAATAAAAATTTATTCTGGGATTTGTTTCAACACAAAGTTTTATAAATGAGACCCCTGGTTATTTACTCACCCATGAGGAATCTAGGATGTACTGTATATCAATTGCTTTGGCTGAAGAGAAATTAAAGGGATAGTTCAACAATATTTGAACTTGCTGTTCATTTAATATTAAATATTAAAGATGATTTTTTTTTTTTAAAGAAATTGTAATTCAAAAGAATGCAAGTTAACAACAGTGCTCAGCATATGTGAGTAGGCCTACACCCATCACAAATTTCTCATTTAAATTAATAGTTTGTAGGATGCTTTACAATATTATTTTTGTGCATGTACATTAGATTAGTCAGTACGGAAGACAAATCTGGAGCTAATAACTAAATAATTTACAATAATGGTCCAAAAATTGGTAGCCCAAATTTATATGTTGAGGAAATATATTAAATAAAAAAATTACAAGAGCTAAAATCAAGAGAAACAAAATATATATATATATATATTTTGCATGAATTTAAATGTAATATCTTTCTTTTTCTAAACAATATAATTTTTTATAAACAATATATTTTTACATTAAATTATAACTTTTACATATGTAATTTTTTTCTTTTTTTTAAACAAGAAGTTGTAACATCATGTTAATATTATATGTATAAGAAAACAAAAAATACAGAGAAAAGGGGGGAAGAGGAAAAAGAAAAAAAATGAGGGGGTATTTAAGGTGTTTCTACTAGGGTTCAATCACTGCTCTCTTGTTAAAGTACTAAATAAATGTATTCCATATTACATAGAAATTATTAGTTTTATATTTAAGGGAAAGTCTAAGCTTGTCAAGTTGCAGGCAGGACATTACATTTTTTATCAATGTGGAGCAGCGGGGAGGATCTTTTCATTTCCGATTCAGTAAAATCAATCTACGTCCCAAAATGGTTATAAATCTAATCACTGTACCTTGATTTTTAGATACAGTGCTCATCATATAAGTACACCCCTCACAGACTTATCTTTTCAATTCATATTTTTAATAGGAAGCTATACAATATTATATTTGTGCATATACATTAGATTAGTCAGTACTGAAGCCAAATCTGGAGCTTATCTAACAAAATAACTTACGATAACGGTCCAAAAACGAATACACCCAAATTTATGTGTTATAGAAAAATACTGAATACAAATTTTAAAAAGAGAAAAAAAAAATCAAGAGAAGCAAAAAATTTGAAAAATTTAGTTGAAATTTTGTAGGTTGTAATATTTCTTGCAATATTTTGCTTGAATTTAATTGTATTATCTTTCATTTCTAAATATGTTTGGTGACTAAAATATTATTTTAATAAATATATCTGTTTAATAAATCTGTTTTGTTTAAATGCACCAAAATACATTGCCTATATTCACTGAGAAATGGATAAAAATATAAATTTTTACTCAATTATGCTGAGCACTGTTGTTCTACATCATCACTGACACCAAATATAGCTAAAATAGGCACAGGGTGTATTTGTTTTCCCACCAAATCTGATATTAACTTAATATTATTTTAATAAAAATATCCTGTAATCTGTTTTGTTCAAATGCACCAAAATACACCTATATTCACTGAGAAATTAATAAATATTCATTTTCAAAATGGGGTGCACTCATTTATGCTGAGCACTGTATAAGTCTGGCAATATATAAGGAATAGAGAGATAACCCCTGAACCTCTTTATCATTTACTTGCACTCATTCTAAACTTTTGTGCATTTCTTTCTTCTGTTGAACACAAAAACAAGATATTCTGAAGAATGTTGGATAAAGCAGCCAGTGACTTCCATAGAAGGAAAATAAATACTGCTGAATAGAAGAAAGAAATACTTCTAGGATGAGCAAATTATGACAGAAGTTTCATTTTTAGGTGAACTACCCCTTTAATAAGCTACTCGTGGCTCCAATCAATACATTCATGAGAGATTTTATGCAGGTAAAGGGTCATTCATGGCCAAGAAAATGAACATTATTTACAACATTATTACTTTTAATCCACAGTAAATAGGGGAAAATGGGGGAACCGAATTCTTTTTTTGCAAACTGGTTGAAATAACACATAATTCACACACTAGTTTATGTAATCATTTAATGATGTAAATCATACATAATTATATAATTTAAATACTCAGTAATGTTATGAATGTTTTATATGTCTAAAGCATTTAATGTGAATAGACACTGGCTCATCTTTCTAAGAAATCATAAAAATTTATCTAAAACTGACCTAAAAAATAACTAAAAAGTGCTCTGTCCACTCTTGGTTGTCATCAATTTCCTCAGTTCAGTCACCGCTGAAGTATTTGGAGCAAACTAATGAGTATGTAAACCTAACCTGCAGAATCATAATCACAGAAATAAGTAGCAGTGACTGTCAGGGACTTCCAAAAGTGAGTTTTGATTAACTTGTAGATTTGTCAACTGGTTCATTACGTTCTCTAAAAAACAAAACCAAACAACGGTTCAAAAGAATGAGTCATTCATAAACTGGACATCATTTCAGACCATTCTGGCAATAATGTTGTAAATAGTGTTCAGTGTCTTGACCAGACCTCATTTCACTTCAAAAGACCTCAATGCATCATTAGGAACGTTGAGTATTCATTTTGTGTTCCTGGATTCTCATAGTGGTGGTTACCATTGACGTACATTATATGAATCACCAAGGATTACAGATTCAGCTAAAAATCATCTTTAATGTTGCACTTTATCATGTAAAAATGGTCTGGGGTGAGAAAATAACAAGCAAATTGTAATATTTGGAGAACTTTGGAGAAGTTTTGGATGAAAAATATTTAAAATGTTCATTTATTGTGACATGTTTATTCATTTATTTTCATTTGGTTTAGTCTCTGATTTATCAGAGGTCGCCACAGCAGAATGAACCGCAGCGGATGCCCTTCCAGCTGCAACCCAGTACTGGAAAACACACTCACACACACAGACACAGACACACACACACACACACACACACACACACACACACACACACACACACACACACACACACACACACCACACACACACACACACACACACACACACACACACACACACACACACACACACACACACACACACACACACACAACGGCCAATTTAGATAATCCAATTCACCTATAGCGCATGTCTTTGGAGAAATCGGGGGGAAAACCTGGGCACCCAGAGGAAACCCACACGAACACATGGAGAACATGCAAACTCCACACAGAAATGACAGGTTTGAGTCCTGGCTTGGCCGGTTGTCATTTCTGTGTGGAATTTGCATGTTCTCCTTCTTGCTATGAGGCGACAGTGCACACCACTGAGCCACCATTGTGACCTTTGTAAACCCATGTTTATGTCCTTTAAAGGATTATTTTAAATGTTACAAGTTCCTTTTAGTTAACAGAATTAGTATCTGATTTCTAAAAAAAAAAATACATTTCCACTTGTTCCAATTCTTTTCTATTTAAATCTCTTTTAAATGCATTTGTATTTTTACAGTTTTGCTACAGCACAAATAAATTTAGCTGCATCAAATAACCTTTCAGTGAAGATCATTTTTTTTCTTAGTATGAAGAACATTTGAAGAATTGTGAGAAACTTTTACCACTTATTAAGAACCTTATATGTATTTTTAAGATTCCACTTATGTTAAAAGTTCTCAGTGGAACCAAAGATGTCAATAAATAACCTTTATTTAGGCGTATAAATAAATAAAATTTACCCAAAATTGATTTCCATTGTAACATTTGTTTCTTTCTTTTTGTTTTTTTAAGAAAAGTACAATTTGTTATTATTCTCACTCACTCTCCTTTGTCTTATTCTCTTTTTATCAGGTGTCACTATACAAGCACATAAGATTATAACCAGTGTGCAAATTACCCCCCCCCCCCCCCCCCCCCCCCCCCCCCCCCCCCCCCCCCCAGTAGTTTGTGTACTACTTTTGCATGATCCAGTGAACCAAATTCATCTCATTTATTAATCAAATTTACGTTTGTAATGTTTTTGGGATAATGAGCAGATTCTGACAGTAACCTCTGATGGGTTAGTTGTCTGACAAATGCATGATGATGCACATGATCATGCATTGACTAATGATATCAACCATTAAGCAGGGTCAAAAATATATTGACAATGAAAATTCTGTGGTGAAATCTTACCTTTTCCAACTTTGACCTTTATCTAAAACAAAGCCTTTTCTATCTTTTACAAATTTGGAAAAAGTAATCCATGCCTTCATCTCTTTAAGAGTGGACTACTGCAATTCTCTTTATTTAGCCATTCAGATATGTCCCGATTACAATAAGTTCAAAATGCAGCAGCGAGATTTTGATCAGGTGCACGTAAAAATATGATCATGACTCCCGTCTTGTGACTTCACTGGTTGTCGATGAGCTACAGAGTGGATTTTAAAATGTAACTTTTTGTATACAACTCATATACATGCCCAAAATCTTTACACTCATTGACCCAGAGACTGTTTAGATGCATGTCACTGATGAGAAGATGACAGATGTTTGCTGTATGATGACCAAAATGGCCTTAAACACCCAGCAGGCACAAGACATCAACATGACGTCAGATTGACGTTGTACCCCAATGTCGTGGGGGCATTGCATTTTGTTTAGAAATGAAAATCAGGTTGATGTCAGAACTCAATGTCCACGTCAGAATGTCAATGTCCAATATCCAAACTAAAATCAACCAAATATCAACGTCTAATGATGTTACAGCTTGACGTTGTGTGGACGTCTCAACGTCTATCAGATGTTGGATTTTGGTTGCTATACCTAACGAATAAATGTCAGTATTTGACACCAATATGATGTTGGTTTAAGATGTTGGCTCGAAGTTGGATTTTGGTCACTTTCTAACACAACCTAAAATCTACCAAATATTAACGTCATTTGATGTTGTTATTGGACATCAAAATAAAGTTGTCCTTAGACGTTGGCTAGACATTGAATTTTGGTCACCTGACATCACAACCTAAATCTAACCTAATATTAAACTCTTATGACATTGTGTGCCTGCTGGGCAATAATTAAATGCACTACAAAATGTTACGTTTACACACATCCACAAATTACATGTAAATGCATCAGCTTTTTACAGTGCAATACTCACTACTTACTACTCTTGAGTACTTTTGAAAGGTCTACTTTTTACTCATACTTTGAGTAATACTTAAAAAAGGTACTTTTACTCTACTTGCACTACATTTTAGGCAAGTAATGGTAATTTTACTTGAGTATGATTTTTCAATACTCTTTCCACCACTAGCTACTTTAAATTAGATTAGCACCATCCCTGTTTGTTTTTAAATCTAAGTTAAAAACTGTCCTGTTTGACAAAGCTTTTAACACATGAACTGGGTTTTAGTTCATATTTTACTGGCTTTTGGCAAGGTAAAAGGTTTTTTTACTTTCTCTTTTGTTTCTTTTATTCTTTGTATTAGTCTTGTTGTTTGTAGTTTTTAGTTTTTGCTAAGCACATTTGTCAACTTGGGTTGTTTTTAATAAATATACTGTCATTGTCATATTTATATTACCTTATTGTTATATTTTGTTAATATTATTTAAATCACAGGTTAGTGCAAAGTATTTAAATGCCAGACCCCCTCACATCTTGTTTTGACGTCTTTCAGGGGAGGGATTAAGCATTATTAAAGGGGTCAAAGTCCTCCACTCTCTCTGTTATTCACACCCAGATTATAACTGAGGCTATTTTCTTAGGAGGGAAATAATTTTCTTGCTGATACAAAATGCAGCAGAAATGAAAATAAATAAATTAAAAAAAAAAATAATAAAAAAAATAAAATAAAAATAAATAAATAAATAAATAAATAAATAAATAAATATATATATATATATATATATATATATATATATATATATATATATATATATATATATATATATATATATACACACACACACACACACACACACACACACACACACACACACACACACACACACACACACAGACACACACACAGTTGAAGTCATAATTATTAGCCCCCCTGAATTGTTAGCCCCCCTGTTTATTTTTTTCCCCAATTTCTGTTTAATGGAGAGTAGATTTTTTTTCAACACATTTCTAAACATAATAGTTTTAATAACTCATTTCTAATAACTGATTTATTTTATCTTTGCCATGATGACAGTAAATAATATTTTACTAGATATTTTTCAAGACACTTCTATACAGCTTAAAGTGACATTTAAAGGCTTAACTAGGTTAATTAAGTTTACTAGGCAGGTTAGGGTAATTAGGCAAGTTATTGTATAATGATGGTTTGTTCTGTAGACTATCAGAAAAAATATAGCTTAAAGGGGCTAATAATTGTGTCCTTAAAATGGTGTTTAAAACTTAAAAACTGCTTTTATTCTAGCCAAAATATAACAGATAAGACTTTCTCCAGAAGAAAAAATATTTTCAGACATACTGTGAAAATTTCCTTGCTCTGTTAAACATAATTTGGGAAATATATATATAAAAAAAAATTCAAAGGGGGGCTAATAATTCTGACTTCAACTGTATATATATATGTAGGAATATACAATCTTTCATTTATACAAACAAATCTGTAAAGATTTATATTCTCCTCCGTCAAGATTCTTACAGTGAAATTTCAGAGCAAACTCTGAGTGTGGTCAGTCACGTACTGTATAGCTGTGGATTATGTGTCCTCTATAGTGTCTTAGCACACCCTCTCACTGCCACAGGACATTGATGTCGGTGTGTATTAATAACTGTCTGGTTTGTCACTGGAGGCGTAGGGACAATGGAATGAGCGAGATGGATAGATGGATTACCCTCAAAGGCTAAACAGTCATGACGTCCCAAGCAAAAAGAAGCTGCCTAGAGGGCTCTGTGTTAGTTAAAACTCCTGGTTAGTGGTCTAAGGTAACGTGATGCTGATGTTCATTCCTGAAAATACATATCGCTGAAAATTCAGCTTTCCATCTTTAAAGAGCATTGCAGATTTTAAAATGATTCTGGGTGAGTAATTGTAATGTTCTATGGGATGTGATGATAATGCTGCATCTTGCTTTGACAGCTAGGGCCGCAGAGGGTTAAAACAACAAAACATACAGGAGAAATATAGTTTGTTCTTCAGCTTTATTGTAAAAAACGATGGTTTGAAGATAATAATAAATTAATAAATAAATTGTAGTATGCTTTCCAAGAAAATTCTACTAATAAAATGTTATATCAATTTCAGTTGCCACTTACTAATTGTTTTTGAATTTTACTAGTGAAGATTTCAAAGTAAATCTAACACTGTAAAAAATTATGTTTTTGTTAACAAATTAAACTTTTTTTTTTTAAAAACAAATATTAATCTTAATCAATGAATGGAACTTTTGAATCTTGTTGTTGCTGTTGATATGCTTGATTCCTGTGAAACCCTGTTCTTTTCCCTCACACTAGCTATGTTTCCATCAACCTATTTTATGCACATTTTGGATGTGTGCTAAAAAAAAAAATGGTTGATAAAAACACCAAGATGCACATATATTTTGAAAATTTGCATAAAAAATATTCTGGGTAGGATTAACTTTTTTTTTTCAATGGGAAAAAATGTGCATAAACTACAATTGAAACACTTTTACCGAACAAATTCCAGTATGCGCATTAAAAATGTCAGGTGATTTTGTTATAAGAGATCATGTGATGATAAAAATGTGTGTGAATGAACAAACCAGCAGGCTGACCACATCTGAAAAACATCTCAAATGTTGTTTTGGCCCTTCTAAAATGCCTTACCCATTTCAGTATTAATGTTATTATATTATTAATGACCTCCAGAATTGCTAAGAGCATCTGTTGTCATGTTATCAAACGCTACCCCGCGTTCATTGCGTGTTGGTATTTGTCTTCTGAGGAGCAAGTAATTTACTAAATAAAGAAAAGATTCACACAGCTTCTCCTACTGCAACAAATTCCGTTTTTACTTTTGATATTTGGCGCCGGTTAATCAGGAAGCGACAATTTTGATCACTTTGATTCATTGGATGAAAACGCTGCTTTATTTACAAGTCTTTTATGCAATATTCCAGTTTTGCGCAAAAATTTAATTCACATCTTTGAATGGAAACATAGCTACTTACATTTTTTTTGCTCTTCTAAATAGTTTTTTCCCCCAACTTGGAACAGGTCAATGTTTTTTAAAATACTCATATCTTTAAAATCTTTTTTTTGTATAAAATAAGTAATTCTGAATTTTTAAAACAAGTATTTCCTTGAAACCTTTTAAGAAACTATTTTTTGTAAATTGTTTTTTTATTTTTTTTTATATCAGAAGCAGTTCTTCTTTCGAACAAATAATATTTTTGCGCAAATCACGTTCTATCTCTTTTTACTATCTTGATTCTATCCCTTTAACAATTTAATTGAAACAGAATTTTAAAAAAAAATTAATCATTCATTTGAATCTGGCCTTTTTGTTCAAATCATTGTCAGTCTTAAATCTTTTGACAATCATAATTAATCACTCCAGTTTTTTCAAACTACCTTTTTAACAAGATGTTTAATAAAATCATGTCAACTTTGTTTACAACATATGACACTGGGCCATGATTTTTTTGTTTTAAGGAAGTCCGTGGCTTTTCAAGTGTACCTTAAAGGTCTCATGAAGTGAACATATGCTCATTCTGAAAACGTAGCCCTATATACAGTACATTTCTGAAGATCGCGAATTATGTAGCCAGAGGAACGTATGGCTGCATTTCATCTTTAAAACAAACAGTACGGGGTGGTATGACGCCATTCTTTTTCTTGCTTACCAGCTGACCGCTTACCTCCGTATAGACGGCTTTTCTGTTTCCGTTTGTCTGGTAGCTCGACATGTACGTCGGCGGACTTGAGGCGCAGAGCGAAGTTGACCGCAACAACGGAGTTCGAGTCCGGTGAAGAATGGTTCTAAAAGTGGGTAAAACAAAAACAGAATCCAAAAAATAAAAAAAACAAGTAAATAACAGGGTGAGAATGTGGTAAAATCTGAAAACGTGGTAAAAATCAGGCGAGGGCTTTTCATTTTCTGGATTGCTTTTTAAAACACTGCGGTTGGGTTAAGGAAAGGGGGTGGGCGCTGGTAAATTGCTGCTTTTTAAAACACTATTGGTTGGGTTTAGGGAGAGGGGAAGGTGGGTCAGTCATTGGTCAGTCAGTCAGTCATTCAGTCATTCCTTTGGTGGATTTACATGAAAACAGCAGGCGCAAATGGCACTCGTGAGAGAAATTTGAGATCTGAAAAAGCGTACACAGCGGCCTCTGGTGGATTCATGAAAACAAAAACAGCTAAAAAAACGTAGCTCCTGGGACGTATTTTGCTCTCTCCAGAAATGTATATAGGGGTGCGTAATCAGAATGAGCCTGGATTGCGTAAAGTGCTTTGAAATGTGCATTTTTATTATCTCAACCGAAACACGAAGAGAGGGTGGGACATAGTGTAGCTCCTCCCCCTTGGTTAAGCTCAAGCGCATTAAATGAAGCATCTCGAAGGGGGCGAGGCATGTCAGATACTAGAGAGTATTTGATTGGTCTGAAGTATGAGGTGAGGTGAAACAAAATCCATTCAGGCCAGGGGTGTCCACACTCGGTCCAGGAGGGCCGGTGTCCTGGAGAGTTTAGCTCCAACCCTAATCTAAGATACCTGACCCAGCTAATCAAGCTCTTACTAGATATACTAAAAACTTCCTGGCAGGTGTGTTGAAGCAGGTTGGAGCTAAACTCAGCAGGACACCAGCCCTCCAGGACCGAGTTTGGACCCCCCATATTTAGGCGGAAGTGATAAACTACAAGCTTTACATGTTTATATCAGTTTTATATCTTCCAAACGAGAATTTTGTCACTGTTTAGGAGCACACTAGCTTATAGATATCTTAAAAACTATTAATACTGATACTAACATCTAAAAAACGCTATTTTAATTTCATTGGACCTTTAACATCCATAATTTGTACAGCCACTATGAACCTCTGTGTGTGGTATATACAAACACATATGCATGTGGCTTTGTGTGTGCTTTTTCCACATTCTTGTTTCTTTACTCTGCTGAACGTCTGTCGTATGTTTTGTTTCCCATACTGTTGAGGTTACGCTTTGTGTTGGGTGTGGTGAGGATGTTTTATTAGCACATGGAGAGTCCTCCCTCCTGAGATAACTGCTAAAGTCAAACATCTGTATACGCTCCGCTCACACAACAGGCCATAAAGAAAGAAAAGGAGAGAAGAAATAAGGGAGGAGTTTGAAACAAATGAAGGGGATTTTGGACAGAGAGCAAGAAACACAAAGCTTTGTCTTCTTGAGCTTCCACTGCAGTTCATGAACAATTTAGCCCTATCGCTTCACAATGATTAGAGATTAAGCAACCGGCTTGTGTTATCTACTGGTTGCAAGTGACCATTACTGGCACATTATCTGCTTCAACCACAAATCACAACCACAAATCAGTTCAGGTTGAGTTCTTGTGTTCAAGACAGATTAAACAGGTAGATTTGTTGCAATGGCACAATCCTCTCTTTCAAATATGTGTCCGTTTCATTATAAAGTGATCTAATTCAACCATACAAAAATGTTGGAAAAATGAACATCACTTGTATTGTCTCATTGAGTATTTTACACAAATAGTAAAGGGATGTTTTACAAAAAAAGCTGGAAAACATTCACATTATGCACATTTATTACATATTCAGTCTACTGGCATCAAAAAGTAATTGACAACCAATATAACAATGGTGGATTGCAGAACTGAATCTGTGCAGAGGCATTTTGTTTCTTTAAAAACTGGCCTACACTGTCAAAATTATCTGTTACTTTCCGCATTTTGTGATTCACAAGTGTTTTCCGTTTATTTATGATTGTGAATTGCATTATGGGATGCTGATCTCGCTCTGTCGACTTTTGACTTTCTACAGTTGAACAAAGAAACTTTTATTGACATTTTAGTAGTTTGAAATAATGTATAAGAAATAATATATCGAGAAATAAGTCTGTAAAATTACAGAAAATGTACTAGCAGTTTATTACAAGATTTTGGTACTGTATTATACAACACCAACCAGAAAATATATCACTTTAAACCATTAAAAATGGTTATTAATGTCAGTTTTTTTAACTTTTCAAAGTTAAAAGCTGTTAAAGAAAGATCAAAGTTCTATAATGCAATTTAAAAGCATAAAAAAATGGGGAAAAATAGAAAATAAAAACATGAATCAGAAATTACGGTAAACTACTGATTTTTTTTTACAGTGTAGCTATGTTTGCATCCAGATATGTGAATAAGACGTATGCAAAAAAAATGGAAAAATCGCATAAAACATTTGCGATTGCACTAATGGAGAAGCCACGGTGGGTCTTTGGCCTTATATTATAAACTTGTGCCTCAGAAGATGAAGACGAAACGCAATGAGCGCGCAGTAACTTTTGGAGACACGAGATTGATCTTTGGAAGCTAATAATACTAAACCACTTTGATGACAGACTTTGGCTAAGGCATTTTAAAATAACCAAAACAACATCTCGAATGTTTTACAATGTGTTGGCCCCCTGGTTTGTCCATTAATGTCGTCTCATCATACTTACTTTTGTTATAAAATGATCTGAATCACATGACTTTTTTGATGCACATGTTGGAATTTATTCCGTAAATGTGTTTCCTTCGCAGTTTATGCACATTTTTTCTTATCAGATAAAAAAGCTTATCCTACTCGGTTGTGTGCATGAGTTTTCATGCACATTTTCAAAATTTCCATTAAGCCTATTTTATGCCATATCCCAAAATGTGCATGAAAATAGGTGGATGTAAACATAGCTTGTGTTTTTATGTGTATATATTTATAAGGTAGCCATGCAGAAACATAATGACCAAAGCAGATAAATTTCAACACGGTAATTTGAAATATTATACAGCACTTTATTTCACAACAAATACGATATGCAACTACTTAAGTATCATTAAATAGTCACACTGATGGTGTCACGGTGGCGCAGTGGGTAGCACGATCGCCTCACAGCAAGAAGGTCACTGGTTCGAGCCTCAGTTGGGTCAGTTGGCATTTCTGTGTGGAGTTTGCATGTTCTCCCCGTGTTCGTGTGGGTTTCCTCCGAGTGCTTCAGTTTTCCCCCAGTCCAAAGACATGCCCTATAGGTGAATTGAATAAGCTAAATAGGCCATAGTCAGTGGCGTAGCGGACGGGCCCGCAGGGCACGCACCGCGGGGGGGCCCCGCGTGATAAGGGGCCCCCGCGGGATATTTTTGTGTCAAAACGTCCCGGAGAAGTGATATCAGCCATTGGCAGCAAACTGCGAAGAAATGACTGGGGCCTCTTTCGCGCGCTCTAGGTGTCGCGCGCACTCGCTCTCACGTGCACTCTCTCTCCCTGCCTTCACGCGCGCTCTCTCTGTAACGGCGCTGTGCGCATTAGTTCCCCGCATTCAGAAGTTAACCCCCAAATTAACACAGGTAATAAAAAGATTCACTTGAGTCATGTTCATCTTGTGAAACACTATCAAAATGTCCACTGTTGATTATATTAGACTTTTGTTTTCAAAAAGTCCTCGGCTCTGCATATTATTAATCAGAAGCTGAGTGTATATAGTTTTACGTTAGGAAATGCAGTCTTGAACTTTTAGTTTTCAGTCACGTTGAAAGTAATATTCTACTCGTTTAGTTTTGCCTTCATTCATTTTAGATGTCAGTACTGACATATAGTCTTCAACACATGATTTTTTACAACACGTTTTTTTTTTAACATAATAGTTTAACTAACTAATTTCCAATAACTACTTTTTTTATCTTTTCCATGGTGACAGTGCATAATATTTTACTAGTTATTTTGCAAGATAGTTGTATTTAAATTAAAGTGTAATTTAAAGACTTCACTGGGTTATGTTAACTAGGAAAGTTAGAATAATTAGTCAAGCTATAGTATAACTGGTTTGTTGTGTAGACAATCAAAAATATACAGTAAATATTTCTTAAGGAGGCTAATAATACTGACCTAAAATTGTATTTTTAAAAATAAAAAAACTGCTTTTATTTAAGAAATAAACTATAAGAAAGAAAAATTATTTATTATTATTACTTCTTTTTTTTTTACAGGAAATACTGTGAAAATGTCCTTGGTTTGTTAAAGATCACTTGGAATACCTTATTTTAAATTAATGGGAGGGCAAAAAAAATGACTTTAAAGTTTACAGGTGTAAAAATGTGCCTTGATTTACTAGAATGTTAGAAATGTGTTATCCACTACAATACAAAGTTACTTGTCAAATTAATTATTTAATTAATTAATTAATTAATTATCTTGTTTATGAAGACTGCAGTCATGTATGAAAAAAATGACGTTTGTGATGACGTGTTCCAACCCCCCCCACCCCCCCACCCCACTTCACCAGGGGGCCCCGTCAATAATTCTTGCAGGGGGGCCCCCGCATTTTGCGCTACGCCACTGGCCATAGTGTATGTGTGTGAATGCAAGAGAATATGGGTGTTTTCCAGTGATGGGTTGCTGCTGAAAGGGCATTCGCTGCGTAAAACATATGCTGGATAAGTTGGCGGTTCATTCCACTGTGGCAACCCCTGATTAATAAAGGGATTAAGGCGAAAAGAAAATGAATGAATCAATGAGTCATATTGACATTCACCACCATTTAAATGTTTTTCTGTTTTTGTTTTTTGATGTTGGACAAGGCTGCAATTATGCTAATATAATTTATATATTAATATATGCTTTAAATGTTAATATGCTTTAAAATATATATTTTTTGTTTTATTATATTGTTAAAATAGTAAACATCATCAGCATCATTTAAGTGTCACTTAATGCTATAGAAATCATTCTAATATTATGAATTGTTGCTCAAGAAAAAATTATTATTATTATTATTATCATCAATGTTGAATACAGGTTTATTGCTCAAGATTTTTGAGGAAACCTTTATACTTTATTTTTTTGTTTCATTCGTATACAAGGCAAGGTAAGTTTAACAAGAATAAAAGAGACAAGAAAAAAAATCATTAAAAGAATAAAAAAATGATTAAAACAGATAAAACCAGATTAAAATGTGTTAAAACTGGTTATAAAAGAATGAAAAAGAAAAGAAAGACATAATTACTATTTTCATTCATTTTCCTTCTGCTTAGTCTCTTTCAGAGATTGCCACAGTGGAATGAACCGCCAACTATTCCAGCATGTGTTTTGCACAGATTCCCTTCCAGCCACAACCCATTGGGAAACACCCACACTCTTTCGCACGCACGCACGCACGCACGCACACACACACACTGGCCAATTTAGTTCATCCAATTCACCTATAGTGCATGTCTTTGGACTGTGGGGGAAATCGGAGCACCCAGGAGGAATCCCACACCTACAACACTGTAAGAAATGCAGGGTTCCACACAATTCATTCATGTTGTCCCAACACACGATTAAATTTACTTAACACTTTTAACAAATTTATGTGGATTAAACATAAAAAAATTAAGTTGTCCCAATGAAATATTAAGAATTGTGTTGTTTCAGCTTATTTTAATTAAGTAGTTTGAACAAGAAAATATATTTTTTTGAGTGAAGGGGAGAACATGTAAACTCCACACAGAAATGCCAACTGACCCATGCCTTGAATTGAACCAGCAACCTTCTTGCTCGGAGGTGACAGCGCTAACAACTGAGCCACTGTGCCACCAAGTACTATTTTATTTTATTTTTTATTTTACCAAGCTTAATTAAATTAAATACATTTTTTTGCTTCATGTCTGTAAAATATGAACATTTATTTTACCCCAGTATTTTCAATGGAGTTTCTGCGCTAGCCTGCTGATCTTGATGGGCGCGAGCGTGTAAACGGCTTTTCATCTCGTTTTACGCTTGAACAACTAAATGAATGCCGAAGTCTATTTAACTGAATGTATTTTTATAATATTTCAACATCAATGCTGTAAAAAAAGCTGTATAAAATTGAAAAAAGTCACATTAATCGTTCACCGGAAGTTTACTGGTATGGAAAGAAACACTAGCTGTGCATATACCCTGTTGGCCATTAGTCAGTCAAACAGAGAGTCCAACCTTAAACCCACACGACTGGCTGAGCCAAGATTGCTGTGCTCAAGCAATATTTGACAGAGCTACAAAACCACAGTTTAAACACATCATGAGAAATGAACCTACAAATTGCTTAAATTTGTCTCTGCACTTTAAACTGGGATAGGGATCAAAACAATCCAAAATAATAATAATACATATTTCACCTTTAAGAATTTAGTTGAGCTACGCTGTCTTGTTGTAAATGATCTACGAACCAAAAAAATCAAATTTTCACAAAATATATGATATAATAAGTTCACAGATGATCTGGCAGGAAGTTATAATGCATTCCATCTGTATGCCCTCTCACTGGATGGATCTTAAAAGAAACTCCAGAAATAAAACCCCTACAGATGCGTCACAAACGCAGTGCAAACAACCATATCTCAATCCGCCACACCACTTTCCTCTGAGATCTGTTTCCTCTGTGATTTCCAGTTGATTTTCCCATATGGAAAAGTGCCCGCTCTCTGTCCGTCTCTAGTTTGCTTTATGATGTTTCAGGGCCTGTATTCCTTTCCGTGAGTCTTGGAGTGAGCCAGAAGACAAGTCTACTCCAATAAAACATGGAAATTCAAGTAGGTAATATGTGAAATATTCACTTAAAGGAACTATATGATTTTTTTTCATGCATTAATCATTTTGTATGCCAATTTGTGAACAACTTGTGACAAAAACAATTCTTATGAGAGGCCCTGACCTTCTCATAGGTTGCCTGTGAAACATTTAGACCGATTTTATACAATAGAAAATGATAAAGATTATTGCACACACTTCCAAGAGCCTCTTTCACTGTAAACAAATGCATAGAATAATGCTTAAAGAGCTGTGGTGCAAAGAAAAGAGTCTCACTTGGCCTGATGTACTCAAATCTCATGTACATTTCCTAATCAAGCAACTAGTTAATCATAAAAGCAATTGTAATTATCAGTCGTGACAACATGTCAACCAATCACATTGCTGAGATCAGATGCTTAAATTCTTAGCTATTATATACATATATATATATATATTCACTGCTGTCCTTTGTTTGTGTATTTTGTTATTGAGAGAAAAGAATGCAATGCGTTTTACATATTAATCTAAACATCTCTTTTAGTAGCACTGAGGGATTTTCAGTATCTGTATATTGCTGCAAAGATATTTCCAACTTCCTTTTAATTCTAAGCAAAAAAAGGAAAAGAAAAGAACTTCACAGAGAATACATTGGGGGATTGAACTGCCTTTAGTCTCTCGTCCATTAACAAAACAGCTTGAGCACAAGTTATTTCGCAATAATTGTTTTGCTTTAGCAATAACAAATTTTAAAAAAATATAAGTCCATACAATGAAAGTGAATGGAGTCCAAATATGTGTTTTTCAATAGCTTCTCTTGTGTTCCACATTGTTGGTATTGGTGGTTTACAAGGACTCTCTATAAGGTGTCATGTATTTTATACTGTAAAAAAACTCTTATTATATGGTCCAGGAAATCTGTGGCAAATTTGAAATGTCATAAGACACCATTAAGTATGTTTTGTTAAGCGTTTTGAATTACACTGTAAAAATGTTGTGTTCCACACAATCAATGTGTGTTGGGATAACATGAAGAAATTCAGTTCACTTTTTAGTTTTTACAAATTTAAGTGGATCGAACATAAAACAATTAAGTTGCCCCCCCCCAAAAAAACTAAACTGTGTTGTTTCAGCTCATTTTAACCCTCCTGTCATGTTTACATCCTGCCCCTTACTTTAGTGTTCCTGGTCAAAATTGACCAGTCTGTTTTAACTGCTCTTAAATTAGCACAAAAACCATTTTTCACCACCAAATATTTATTCAACATTCTTTACCTGTGAACAATGTCTTAAAGTAGTGTTTAACATGAAATTATAGAATTAGACATAAAAAAAAAACTGCAGTGAAAATACAAATAGGCACTGAAAATGTTTACAAAATGAACAATAGATGACAGAAATCAAAATACTTTGTTTCATTACCAATAAACAGCTCGCCAAAATAATGATCTCAGAGTCTGACCAAAGATATTTAAATTTTAATCCATCTGAATGATTTATCAATCACCAAAGCACAAACAAAACTGTATCTTTCCTGTGTACTGAGTGCTTGAATTTTCATTCAGTCCTTCAATTGAACTATATTAGTGTACTAATGTAGGGAATAGTGACTGAGGGTATGGATGGTGAGTATGGACACAGAACTTGCACTAGTTATATTTCGGTCATATTTGAGTGAGACTCTAATGGTCTAATCCAATAAAATAATGGATGCTAAGCTAAGCTAAAAGTGCTCCAACTAGACCCAGAAATTGGCTGAATGGAGATTGAAAGAAACAAAGAAAGAAAGAGAAAGAAAAAGAAAAAGAAAGAAAATTTTTTGTATGACTAGAACTACGAATTAGCCATTAAACTGACAAAACGTAAAATAGTGATGTTTCCCTGTGAGATCAGGCTGGAGGATCGGCACAAGAATGTAAAAGAGATGTGTACCTGCAAAATACATTGTTCAGTCTGAAATGTGTGAGTGAGTGAGTTGGGGTGGTGTGTGTATGGGGATGTTTTCTGTCTGTTGGATGAATATAGTCTGGATACGCATTCATTTCCTAAGGCGGTCACTTTTGACCGAGAACACCACAGGTGTAACAATGTTGATTAAAACACTCAAAATTCAATGAAAGAGGTGATCATTGCTTTTATATATTCAAGTGCATGTGGAGGATATCATAAGGCCTTGAGGCAATCAGAGGTAAAACACAACATTTATGAGTGCTTTAGGTTGTAAATCGGTCATATTTGACCCGAACACGACAGGAAGGTAAATAAATATTTTGAACAAACAGCAAGCATAATTTTTTGAGTGTAAAGGACATAAGGCATATTTTTATAAACCACCTCATAGTTGAAATACCTACAGTAGGTCATTATACAAATGTTATGTCCTTGTAAACCACTCAAACACAAGCACACATGCACGCACATACTATGACCCATGGAGTACATTTCATGTACAACAAACTTAGCATAAACCTATACTCAGAAAAATCCTCTTCAAGTTGGAAGTTCAGGTTAATCAACTAGTTTTCCACTACATGTTTTATCACTACACAATCAACAACATCATTGCACTGAGAACAAAAGCTGAGGATTGAGAAAGCCTCAGGAACTGAAATTAGAATATACTAATAGGCCAGCACATGCTGTAAGTGGTAGATCAATCACAACAGACTATGCCATCTGACCAATCAGAGCACAGTATCGGCCCTCAGATAGGAGGGGAGAGACTAAATCGTTTAAGACACTTTGAGAAATGAGGTGATGTAAAATATATATTATGAGAAAATGTAAGAGTGTGTAAACTTAAATGAGGAACTATTAAAATAGCATAATAGGGGCTGCTTCATGTTTTTGCTCCTGAAGTTAATTTATCTCTATTTATTATACATAATTATATAATATAATAATTTATTTTAGAACATTGTTAAAGGGTCACGAAACACCAAAACACATTTTTTGAGCTGTTGACAGTCATATATGTGTCCCACGCTGCTATAAACACTATTAGGACACATATATTGCACTAAAAAGTGAAAATTGGTTGTTTTTGCAATATTTTGAGCAAATTCGTTCTTCCGGTTTGAAACGAATTTTTGAAGCTGCGTCACGGCCATGAGATACTTGGGTGTAAATCCAGCTGGAGAGTGGCTGTCTGTCTTTTCTAGGACGTTCTGACGTATCTGAGTGAGTAGTATTAATTCATGAGAAAGACGTGCTTCAAACCAATCAGCGCGCTCTATTGTGTATGACGTGAAACTTCATTAATATGCATGATAGCTCCGGAGACTGTTTACCTGTTTACACTGTACAGACGGCAGAGAGACGCCACGTTGTGTTGCCAAAACAAGTGAAAGTACAAGAATTTCAAGACAAAATTCGTAGGTGTTATTAGTGTGTTGCAACGAAGGTTTTGTTTTCATTTTCCCTTTATGAGAGAGCTGCTGGACTCACGTGTGGATTACAGTGCACGTGACACGCGACAGAAACGCGTTTGTAAGGAAAATTTTTACCCGAGAGCTTTTTCTCATCTGGAAATGGTGAAATCCGGATTTGTCACTCGTCTACTTTTAATAAAAAGACACAGCTCCAGTTTGATTGTCTGTCTACAGATTTGGTAAGTGTTTGCAGTGGACTGCCCTTTGTTTAAATGCTGCTCTCAGAGTGTAAACATGTAAACACAAACTATTCCCGTCGTGCAGGATTTTCGCTGCAATTTGTGACAGGATAGTCTATACACACACGGCTTTCTGACGCTACCTACCGAGTACATAAGTTACAGAGAAATGCGGAGGATTTTTTTCTCTTATTCGCCGTATCAAATCAGCCTCTGTGTGTTTGTTTTTCCTGTCAAACTTAGCGCGCGCCCAAATGTTAACTCCCTTCTATGCAAAATCTTATCCTCTTTCCCTCCCCCGACACTCCCACACTCCCAGAGCTGGACACGCCCAACTTTCCTGACTTTTTTTAAAACAGAGGTGTGAAAACACCCTGCTGAGACAGGGGGTTTCGTGGCCCTTTATTGATTTTTGTAAATTACACAGTATTTAACTGTAATATGAACTGTATTTTACTGTATGACAGTATGTTACTGTATTTTAAAGTTGCATTGTAAAAATTACCAAGTAGGTATCGCTGCAGCCCAGAGACCTCCAAGTGAGAGATATTACACCACAAGTAGCTTGGGTGATCTCCAAGTGGGAGGGATTTACGCTGCAGGTGGGATGGGTTTAGGTGGAGTAGACATTAATACAATACATCAGGTTACTGTGAGGTTGGGTCTAGAGTTGGGGAAGGTGTAGACATTCATAAAGCAGAATATTGGACACATGTACAAGACATTAAATAAATAAATAAAAACTCCAGTTTTGTACAGCCCACTTGGAGCTCAAGTCCCACCCACTTAGAGCTGGCTCCGACCTCCGTTTATACCCTTCTCAAAATTACTGTATTTTACAGTAAAGATGTACAATACTGTAAATACACATGCAGAAAGATGAATGCTGCTGTAAATGTAAATACAGTACTTTTGCTGTAATTGATTTACAGTAAGTTACTGGGAACTGCTGCCAGTAAATGACTGTAGATTGTACAGGAAATTGTTAATAGTGAACATATTAGACTTAATACAGCACAATAAAGGCTTCTTCGTGTTTTTGCTTCTGAAATTACTGTATCTCTATTTAGATACATTTATACTGCAAAAATTATAACAATTAGTAGCCCCTTTCACACACACAGACCTTTCCGGAAAATTACCGGCAATTTTCCGGAAAGGTCTGTATGTGTGAACAGGCCCTTTTTAAAAATACCGGTAAATTAATTCTGGCAATTTTCCAGAAAGAGAAGTTGTAACATTACCGGTAATTTGCCGGAATGCTATGTGAATGCAGAAGGAAGATTGCCGATAAGAGCGCGTTCACGTCTAGAATGCGCTGACGTGAGACGTCTACTTTAGCCAATCAGAACACTCAGGCGAATTCACATCCGCGCGGTTTATTAAAATAAAAGCCTTTGAATATTTTTCCAAACATATTTAGCTGCTAGATGTTAGTCAGAAAATGTCTCTCTGTTCCTTCTTAATGCCAACTGTGTAAAAAATTATCGATAAAATGCTTTCGATAAAGCGCTGTTTGTTTACCTTCTCTGCTTCAGTTGCTTGACGTGTGCACAAGTGAAGGAGCCGGTGAGCGCCAGCGCACACACACATATATTATGAACATCTCGATATGTGAAAGTGTTCCTCCATATGTTTTCATATTAGTTGTTCACAATACTTGTCCATCCATATAATTTTTAATGTAGTCAATTGTTTAAACATTTGGCTGTGGTTCGCATTTCTGCCTTTGGATGTCTCACAAAGCGGCTGCATAAATGATAAAGCTTTCAATAAAAGTGAAATCGCCAGACCCCTTCTACACAAAACACAAACGCCGGACCCCTTCTATGTTTACAAATACAAGCGCTGCCTGTTTAGAGCTCATTTCTGGTTAATGATGTCAGAATTTGTGGGTATTTTGAAATGAATGTGTGAACAGTCTTTTCCGGAAAAATTTCGGAACGTCCGTGCCTGTGTGAACACCTTTTTTATGAATTTACCGGTAAAGTCGTTCCGGAAATTTTCCAGATATTTACCGGTATCACTGTGTGAAAGAGGCTATTGTTAAAATGTATACTTTTTTTTTGCAGTGCGTTTAACAATTTCAATTTTTTTGCTTGTGCTATCCCTTTAATACATGACAAAAGAATAATGGCATCGGTGCAACAGAGCGAGCGTGGGACAGTTTCTCTGACCCAGACCAGGGTCCCGAGGGTCATCTCCCAGAGTGATGTCCACATTTAGTCTGACGACAGAGGGTCAGATGGTGGGGGGGCACTATCAACACACATTCCCACTCGTATATACACACATACAATGAATTAGAGGAAGCAGCAACAGTTTGAAAGGAAGCAGGGAGTGTTGGTTATTATCACGCTACACAGAACTTCGGCTTTCTGTATTGTTTCCTGCTCTTCCTGGCCAAAGTGACTCCAGTCTCATTTGTTCTCCAGGAATGTAATCCAGATTCCAGTGAGATTCTCGGCATCCGCCTATTTTCAGATGGGAACTCGATTCGCACCTCTCGAATCTGCTTGATAGACACATTCAGCGGCTCCAGTAATCTCCATTAATTCCATGCATTACTCAACAGCTGCCTGTCAACAGTGTTTCTTTTTGGCTTGGCATTTGTTTGTTTGTTTCTCTTTTAAGTCCCCATTGATGATATCAATGTCCCATTTGGTATCAGATGCGAGCACAGGCCTGGTCTTGGTCAGTCTGACCGCTGCTTGTTTGAACAGGCCTTCAGTTTTTGTTTGGACAGACAAGGGAGGAATTCTGTGGCCATTACACACGTGTCGTTTTTAGCTTATTTATAGATTTCCGAAGGTTTTGTCATGACAGTTGTCCAGAAAATGAGCCCGTGTAAGTTATGTAGCCATTTAAAAACAATTTGGGAGTTTTCAGCTCAGCTGTGCTCTTTTATCTGCAATTGAAGCTCATCAATTATTTTGTGGACTTTTAATAAATCTTTGAAGATTCATATTTGCACTTGCACGATTTATTATTGATGCCTCGATGTGTACAAATTTCTAACCATAAGTATTAAAGGAACACTCCACTATTTTTTTTTTATATAGGCTCATTTTATTTACTTAAGACATTTTATTGTCCCAAAGGGGGAAATTGTTCTTGGACCCCAGGCTCATATTCAACATCGGCTCATTCTGAAAACGTAGCCCTATATATGATTTTGGAAATCGCGAATTATGTAGCCAGAGCTACGTATGGCTGCATTTTGTCTTTAAAACAAACGCTATGGGGCGGTATGACGGTGTTCATTTTCTTGCTAACCAGCTGACCTCTTACCTGCATGTGGATGGCTTTACCGCTGTCACAAGTTTGTCCGGTAGCTCGACATGTACGCCGGTGGACTTAAGATGCTGAGAGGAATTAACCGCGACGACGGGGTTCAAGTCCGGTGAAGAACTGTTTTAGAAAGCAGGTAAGACAAAAACAGAAGCCAAAACATAAAATAAACAAGTGAATAACAGAGTGAGAATGTGGTAAAATCTGAAAACATGGTAAAATTCAGGGGGCTTTACTTTTTCTGGTTTGCTTTTCAAAACACTGCAGTTGGGTTTAGGGAAGGGGGTGGGCGGGTCAATAGGTGCTCTTCAAAATACTATTGGTTGGGTTTAGGGAATAGGGAGGGTGGGGTTATCTGTAGGTTGGTCAGTCAGTCAGTGAGTTAGTCAGCAGCGGCCTCTGGTGGATTTACATGAGAAGAGCAGGCGCAAATGGCTCTCGTGAGAGAAATTTGAGATCTGAAAAAGTGTACACAGAGGCCTCTGGTGGATTCGTGAAAACAAAAACTACAAAAAAATGTAGCTCCTAGGACATATTTTGCTCTCTCCAGAAATGTATATAGGGGTACGTAATCAGAATGAGCCTGGGTTGTGCATATTTGCATACACTAAACAAAACAGACAACACAAATCAATGCAAACATTCATTCATCTACACAAATATTACATATCTAAAAGTCTAATTGATGTGGGTAAAAAAATTTCTTAAAATGATTGTATCTGCACACAGGCAGCCTGTATCGACTACCAGAAGGCAGTAGGGGTAAGCCAATATTTATAGCTAATAATGGCTAATTATAGCTTAATCAAGAACTCCTCTAGAATTAAACATTGGAGTTTTACTATTTCGGAATCCAGCTGATCTCCGGTTCTGGCGGGAGCCCTTTCAGCTTAGCTTAGCATAGATCACTGAATTGAATTAGATCCTTATAGGAGCCATGTGTTTTCTTTATTAAAAGGTTTATGTTGTTAGTCATGATTTCTTTCATTTTTGGAGATATGCACCCCCTGCAGGCCAGAGGAAGCTTAAAAAACCTGGGTTTGGCCAACTGGAGAAGGGCCTGCTGGGAGCACATGGTCTTTAGACCTTACCTTCAGTCTGTTTGGTGGCCAAAGTTGTTTGATTTTGTTTATTTGATATCAGTTTTGTGTTCAAATGATTTGTTAATTAACTCTACAATAAACAGCAACAAATGAAGACTCGTCGTTTCATGTCCTGTAACTAAGGAAGCGTCCAAATCCCTCAGCAGACCCAAGATGTGACTAATGTGGAATTTTGATTAAGGATAGTCACAACATTTAGCATCTCACTCAAAAATGGCCAAGTTTTTAATTAGTTTTCGTATTTAAAGCTTGAATTTTTTGTAGTTACATTATGCACTAAGTAGGGTTGGGTACCGAAACCCGGTGCCATTATAGCACAGGTACCTTTGTAACCAGTATGTACCGGACCAAATCAGCGTATGAATTTCGGTGCCACTGGTGCTGCGACAAGGACGTAAGAAGCATCAAGGGGTGCATCAAAGGCACACATAGGTACGCATTGTCACACCATCTCTAAACATTTAATTCTAAACAACTTTGAGGAATACGGACAGGCGATGTCAGGCGTTTGTTCTTGTTGCTTAGGGAACAGACGCACGCAACGCACGCAGTACAGCGCATTCGGTGAGTGAGAGCGACTCTCTTCAGATCAACACGCAAGATCGCATTCATCAAATTTGCTTAAACTAAGCGTTCTAAAGCGTATTTTACAAGCAAGGATTCTGACACAGCAATGTAAAGCAGATGCTTTAGAAACACGTCGGGGGAAACACGTCAAACTTAATGACACATTTGAAGGCTCATGGAATCAACCTAAGGGCAGAGGAATGAAAGTCTCTGAAAGCTTGAGACATCATCTGGCACTTTCAATGAGTACGTACATGGACACCAATGCTCCGATTTTAATATGATTAAGACAATACTCTGATTAAGAGTCTAGACTACCATGTAAACAGTGATTTTTGATTATCTGAAAGGACCACAGACACCTGCGGTGCGAAATGCGGAGGTTTTTTTCTTTCCATTCAACATGCCGTATCAAATTCCATTAAAAGAGCACTCTTCCACCAGTCCTTACTTAATGCTCACATCAAATACCTGTTTGTCATGGGGGCATGAATGAAATGTTCCTGAACGAAAGTGAAACTGCATTTAAAGTCGAAAAATGAAAAATGAAAAACCTGAAATGACATGAAACTCTGGAGGAAACATGGATAGCGTGGTGACGCAATGATGTTAATCGATCTTTGTACTATAACACGTAAGACGGGATCATTCAAAAGCAACTCATGCAAACACCTTAATCATATTATTGTCTTATTCAGACTAAGGCAAATCATTAGATTAATGATAACCATATAAACATAGTCACAAGCCCCAACCCTAGAAAAGAGTTCAGTATTTTGATGACAGCCTTTCCACAGGTTAGTAGTAAGCTAATGTAATTTCATAATGCAAATCTAAAATTCATGCTAACCAACAAATGATCAAAGGAAATATATTAATGTAATTCAAATATATAAAATATGATATGAATTGATGTTTACTTTAAACTTTAATTATATTGTTCTATTAAAATAATTTTTTAAAAGATTGTCAAATTGCAAAAGATTTTTCTAGAGTCATCCACCATAATTTTGTGACTCAAAAGTATCAGTTCAGGCACCGGTACCATTTTAAACGTATCGATTTAGCACCGGTATCGAAATAACCCCAAACGATACCCAACCTATAGCACTAAGATAGACGGAAAATAAAAAAGTGGCTATTCTCTGTGGCTATGAATTATACTCTCATTTAGCGTACGTAATAATCAAGGAACTTTACTGCTGTACTGCAGGCCTGAAAATAGTTCTGAATCGTTTTCACAAGTGTCTTTATAGCTGCAACTGTTTAACACCAAAAAAAGAGAAGTATTACTTTAGGCTTCTGTACAGTATATGCTGTATGATGTCTAGTTTCTGCTGGTAGACAAAACAAGCAAAGAAACTTCCTGCAGATTTACATTCACTGTAAAAAACAATATTAAAATACAGGAAGTGCAGAAACAGTGTTAAACGTCAAACTCTAGTCAGCATTCTAACTTACCCAGTCAAATCCAGACAACACTACATTCTTACAATAACAATTCAAGTAATGTAGATAATTAGTGAACATAAACAAGCATAAACAATGGAACTAGCTTGAACTCATATGTGGTTTGGTTCTACTGTATGTGATGCACAGGATTGCTCATCCTTAACATACTGTCATTGAGAATTATCAACACCAGACAGATGAATAAGAGCTTAACAGAAGCGTCACTGAATAAACAAACCACAGCCACAGCTTCTCAGCCCTTTCTCACTTCCTTAATGGAGTCAGGGGAAGCTCAAAGCTCTCTTCGGTTAGTGGTGATAAACATCCACAGAGAGATAGAAACATGTCCAGAGCGCAGATGCTGCATGACTTCTACTTCATAGTTTGGCATTTGGCAAAACTGAGGAATTTGGGCTGAGTGATGTATCATATGCACATACCAAGGTTATTGTAGTTAACGAAAACGAACGAAAAAACTAAAACTAAAATTTTAAATAATTGTTGTTAACTGAAATAAAAATAAAAATGAGAGTTTTTTTTTAAACTAGAACTAACTGAAACTGTATTGTGTACATAGAAAACTAACAAAAATTATAGCAAAAACCTCCTTCGTTTTTGTATTTGTAAATGTATTTAATACATAAACTTACTGTGCGCCGTTTAGAAGTAAATCTAATTCGCGCTGCAGGTGTTTTACCCTTTCGCACCTCAGAGTCTGTAATCCTGCTGCCATTGGCCAGATCGAGCCGGTTCTCCTCCAGTCAGTCCTCGCTGTTGCTCCCACGACAAAACAACGAGTGGACATGACAGCAGCGTGGTGACAGCATTACAGGAACTTAAAACTATGACTTTAACACATTTGTGCCCAATAATGGGTTTTATTTCTGTATCGCGAACAAATCTTTTTAACTGGATCCTCTAAGTCAGGGGTGCTCAACCCTATTCCTGACGATCGACCTTCCTGCAGTTTTCAGTAGCAGCCCTTATCAAACACACCTGCCTGTAATTATCAAGTGCTCCTCACGTTCTAAATAATTGGTTCAGGTGTGTTTGATCAGGGTTGGAGCTGAAATCAGCTGGAAGGTCGATCGCCAGGAACAGGGTTGAGCACCCCTGCTCTAAGACACAAACAGTACACGACAGCCTGCTGTGACTGAACTAAACTTGAACAACTGCAGCGCGGGTAAACCGAGGGCTTAAGTGAGAGGATCTGGTGAAAAAACGTAAGTTCATTTCATAACAGAAAATCGTAATGGAATTTAAATAAATGAATCATGATTCAGTTGGGTTGCAAAACTTTACTGTAAGACATTTTTCAGATCATGGTGATGTTTTAACTGACTGAAATTACTATTGCTGACTACATGGCTGCGTCCGAAACCACCTACTACTCAACAGGTACTGCATTTGAATTTAAATGTACTACTCGCCGTTAGAAAAGTATGTTCTATACAATATGAACGGAATTCGGACATACTACATCCGCCATTTAGTCATGGTCACGTGACCTACCTGCTTCAGTTACATCGCTTCACTCCCATTCATGAATTATCTCGCGGGGCATAATGGGATAGCGCAGCGTGCATGGGATGCGCACTTCAGAATCTCGCCGGAAGTAGTAAGTCATCCGGGTACTTCTCGCATACTGATTTTCGAATTCTATGAATTCGGACATGCTACTCGGCTCGCATACTGATTTTAGGGTACTGTATAGTATAGAAGTATGCGGTTTTGGATGCAGCCCATAATATTGGCATGTTGAGTCCTAACATCCGCGTTAAATATCTGAACTTCCCATCACTGCTGTATATCTAACCTCAGAGCAGCCTTGCAAACATATTGTACTTAAGGCTGCTATCTTGTGGGCTGTTGTATTTGAATTTGAGGATGGGTATGTATTGGTAGATGATAGTGTTCATGTATCCTCTAAATACAGGTTTCAAAAAATGTATGGCTGATTTTGAATCTTGCACCTAACAAATATCCTTATTTAAAAAAAAACTAATACTGAAACTAATAAAAACTAATCTAAAAGTAAGTCATTTTAAAATATAGAAACTAATAAAAACTAGTAAATCTACCTCTAAAAGCTAATTAAAACTAACTGAATTTGAAAACAAAAAGTCAAAACGAAATAAAAACTAAAACTAATGAAAAATCCAAAACTATTATAACCTTGGCACATACTAATATAATATCTTAACAATTTATTCACAATGATTCCCAGCTGGCATTTGAAAGAAAAATGTAAACTTTTTCAATTGGTCCATTTTAGGGAATCTGATTTAAGTATTTTATTGCATCATTGCTTACAAAATGCATTTGTGTGAACACAAAAAAATACTACTACTTTCCAGTGCTGCAATGAAAATGTTTTGGTCCAACATTATTTTAAGGTCCAGTTTCTGCTATTAACAATGACATTTCCCTTAATAAACTCCCAATTTGCTGCTTATTAATAGTTATTAAAGTAGTAGTTAGGTTTAGGTATTGGGTAGGATTAGGAATGTAGACTAAGATCACACAAAATATGTACTTATTAAATACAAATAAACAGTCAATGTCTTAATAATAGGCACTTAATAAATGTGTAAAATATGTACTCAATAAGTACAAATAAACAACCAATATCTTAATAACAGGCCCCTAGGTAACAGTTAGAATTGTTATGTTAATGACGTCATAGCCTTCAAATTCCAGTTTGACTTAAGAGAAAACAGGAAAAGAGATGCTTGAATATGTCTTGTATTTATCATCTGCACAGAACAGCATTATAACAGAACCTTCAAATGTATTTATTATGGTAAAACAGTGCTTCTCCTTCTCCACGTTATCACAACCAGCATAAAAAAAAATGCAATGCAGATGAAAACTCCCACAATTCCACACTCGGTCATGGCGTCATCAAAATACACCTTTGTTTGTCGTGTATATGCGTCCTCTGGGGAATTACATACTGTGCCTTTAACTCATTATAGGCTGACCGAGTTTGCCCATCCCTGTTCTAGTATAAACTAGCATGTTGTTAGCAAGGATTTAGTATGAATTAGCATGTTGCTAGCATGTTTCTACCATAAAGTAACATGTTGCTAACATGGTTCTTGTATAAACTAGCATGTTGTTAGCATGGATTTAGTATGAATTAGCATGTTGCTAGTATGATTAGTACGTTGTTAGCATGAATTCGTATGTTGTTAGTATGTCCAATGTAAAGTCAATTGCAGTTTTTTATAATGGAAATGGAGGTTTGAAGTTTTTTTGGTGGTTGTAGTATGAACAGTCTAGGAGGAGATGACTTCTTAAAATAGTCTAAGAAGAAGGAGAAGACGGAAGAAGAAGTTTAAGTAGTATAAAAGTATAATGGCTTTCTCAAGCCATCATAATAAATAAGATAAATGGTGTATGCTTTATGTCATGATAAATGCGGAATAAACTACACTAAAATATTGTGCTTAATCTTGATTAAAAATAACTATAAATGCTGAAAAGGTTGTGTTTTCTTCACACTGATCAGACATTACAGCATTCATAATGTTATAAAATATGTTCTTTTTGAACTTTCCATTCACCAAAGAATCAATAAAAAATGCGCCATGGCTTCCACACAAGCAAATGGATCTATTTATCATTAATATCCATGAACATATCTCTTAAGCCTTCCATATGGAAGTCATCCTCCTTCTCGATGGAATGCTAGTCACACTGTGGCAGTTTGTGTAAACCATCCCCCCCAGTTTGGACTGAAAAATAAACAAGGTTACAGAGGGTCAAGTACCCCTGACCGACACCACCCCCCTGTGCCTCCTGATACCTGAACTATGTCCAGTCCACAGTGACGTCCGCTTGTCCTGCGATTGAAGGAACATGTCCTCTTCTGTGTTCTCACAGGCGTGGCTGAACACACTCGCTATGAGGCAATCCCTTCTCAAAACCCCCGAGACTCTAAAAGAAAGAAGACGAGGAAGAAAAAAAAGATGATTAGCCTTCTCAGTGGTAATTTAAAACAGGTGTCTGAATGTGCGTATGTCCACCAGGGCTGTACATTGTGTGTTGAATCCTAGTTGACAAGGCACCACAGTTTGGAACACATAATTTGTGCATTGATTGACAAATTAAATATAGATAGAGTGAAAACTAATATCCTTGCTTAGGCTTAGGTAAAATGACAAATTATAATTCATGCAGGTCAAATTTAAGTCTTTTAAGGACCTTTTTAAGACCATTTTGTGTGAAATTTCAGACATTTACATGGCAAAATGCTGCAGATGTTTTTCTAAATTAGTTATTTCTTAGGTTTTGTTCACAAGTGAGGGAAGGATGAATGTGAGATTGACAGGCAGAACGGTGCAGCGGCAGCAGTAAAGCGGTCGATGTAGCAGTCCGTTTTGGTAAAGAAGAAGCTGAGCCGTAAGGCAATTTACCGGTCAATCTACGTTCCTACTCTCACCTATGGTCATGAGCTTTAGGTCGTGACCAAAAGGACAAGATCTTGGATACAAGCGGCCGAAATCAGTTTCCTTTGCAGGGTGAGGAGCTCTGTAACTCGGGAGGAGCTCGGAGTAGAGCCGCTGCTCCTCCACATAGAGAGCAGTCAGCTGAGGTGGCTCGGGCATCTGTTTCAGATGCTTCCTGGACGCATACCTAGGGAGGTGTTCCAGGCATGTCCCACCGGGAGGAGACCTCGGGGAAGACCCAGGACACACTGGAGGGACTATGTGTCTCGGCTGGCCTGGAAACGCCTCAGGATCCCTCCAGAGAAGCTGGAGGAAATTTCTGGGGAGAGGGAAATCTGGGGTTCTCTCCTAAGACTGCTGACCCCGCAACCCGACCTCGGAAAAGCGGTTGAAAATGTTGTATTAATACACGAAGGAAAATGAATGAATGAATGTCAGAATCTTCAGGTATAAATGCAAGTGCTTTAAACAAATGCTACTGTAAGGAAGATAACAAAACCCTATCGGTAAATAGAATTGATAAATAAAACTATTGTTTCAAGCTTTATTGAGATGAACTGATTGTGATTGAATTGGGTTGGCAATTGGGTAGATTTACATGGACATAGGAAAATTAATAATGGTTTAAAATTATTTAAGACCCACAACACAACATTTCAGTAAATGTAAGATTTAAAAGTTTGTGTTTGAAGCCATTTCAAGTCTTAAAGAGACTTTTAAAACCTTTTTTTTTTTTTTTTTTACTACAGAACACCCTTAAAGGTGCAGTAGGTGATCTGCCAAAATGCTAACCGGTTAGCATAATATCTTTGAAACGCAGTCCCACCCCTGCCGTCCAAAGCCACGCCTCCTGAAACATGAACGAGCGCACTTTAAAGATGACAGTAGACAAACCACTAGATCATGTCATTCGCCAGTTAGAAAGCTTTACAGTACTTTATAATACTACAATTCCAAACAAAAAACTGTATTATATCTAGTACGCTTTTTAGTTGTGTAGCAAGCAGAACTTGTCAATGTGCAAGGATCGCTGGTCTCACGCTCTCATGCACTTTGTCCTATACTGTATGCTTAGTGGTTGGCCGGTGGGGTGCAGGAATTACACTTATTAGTAAGCCATTCTGACATGCTATTTCAGACCGAATATTCAGAGTAGCGGTAAACAATATAGGGACCACAGGTTGACCACAGGTTGTTATTGGTCAAAAATGAACCAATGTGAATATAAAACCATCTTCAGCTCAGTAAAGCAGGCTAGGCGGAATAGCGCTATTTACTGATTTTTTGTTGTTAAACTAAATAAAAATCTACATTATCGAAGCTGTAAAAGGTCTCTTATGAAACTGAAAATAGTCACAATCTTTTGCTGGAAGATTTCAGTGGCTGAACAACACTTCTGTGCATAGTAAAACATTCGTAAAACAACACAATCTACATCAGCTTTGCATGACTAAAATAGTTTTAAAATATAACATGACCTGTCTAAAAGAAATACTTCAGCCATGGTGTCGTCCAGGTCAAAAGTAACTACAATATTCATTCAGGATTTAAAAAAATTGTTTCAGCATTTGTTTTTACAACAGTGACTGTCTCGTGTGCACGCGTAATTGGCAGATCTGCGTGAGCAGAAGTGTGCAGTTGTTCAAATCTACGTTTGCTAACAGACAGTTTGGGCTACATGGGTTATTCTCACGAAACCATTAAAACAACGTGCCACTTATGATTTTAAATATAAAACTTAGTAATTTGTTAATACAAAAAACATTATAATAAAGACAACGCTGTTCTCTACAAAGCACAATGTGTAATTTCAACATTATTTATTTATTTTTAATAATTTTACTGCATTTTCTACTTAAATTCTCATTACCGAAACGTGTCCATGTATGTTTGAATATGTGTTATGTTGTGATTTTAACAAATTAGCATAAAAATTTTAGAATAAAAACAAATGAATTGTTCTAATTGATTATCTTACATGACAGAGCAAATAATTTACAAAATATTTATGTATAAATATAATGAGAAAAAACTGAAAAACGATGTGTCCGTGACGGATGTTCTCATCCTCCGCAACCATTTTAAAGTACTGTTTAAACACACATAAAGAGTTTAAATAAAGTTTAATTTTGAATAAAGAAGCACATGGGCCAGTTGTTTCAAGATGGCTGCCAGGAAAGAAGATCTTTTATATTTCTCCAGTTTAATGTGAAATTTTCTCCTGTCAAAATAGTTACACGACTTTTTGATTATCATTACCGAAACAGGTAGTTTCCTACATTTACATCATTGTTAGATTTACAAATTTTTATGAAAACAAACTTCTTTAAAGTCTTAATTATATGCACTGACATTTTTTTTTTTAAATCATCATAGCTTCCCTATTATTTGCAAAACATATTGAGGCACCTCATTCTCCGCAACTCTTTTCTCATATACCGTAACCATTTAAGGACAGTTGCGGTAGAGAGAACATCTGTTTCAGTAATGAGAATTTAAGTAAATTGCATACTAGATTCAAATAACTCTTTTGAATTTAATGTTAATCTAAAAATGTACTATCTGTTTATATTTTACTTTGATTTGTTTCATTTTAGACAGTCAGCAAGGGAAAAAAAGAAAATCTTTAGCAAAAGCTAGGTTGGGAAAAATTGTACAGCAACCCAAAACTACTTGAGGAGTACAGAAAGAAGGAAAGAGAGAGGTTAGATTTGGAGATGGCATAGCAGGTGTAATTACTAAAACACACTCTACAGTGTTAGGAAATGTAGACATTTAAGTTAATAATTTAGTTTTAATCTGCACACACAGTGTACAAATGCACACACACGCACAGAGTGAGAGAAAATAACCATTAAGTCAAATATGAACATTTAGAAAATATTTTTTTTGCAAACATACAAGTTCACCATGATTCTGAAAAAAGTGCATGAGTGTAAAGGGCTGACACTAAGTGGGAAACACAAACACACTGCGTCATACAAAATGTTAAGCCTTTTGTGTAGTCTCTTTATAGCCATATGTAGTTTTTACAGTAATCAAAATACAAAAATTTACCTTCAAATCACTTTGTCAAACAACAAATATCAAAACCTTGTCAGAAAGAATTATTTTAGCTTGTCTAGAAAGGAATTCACAAGCAACATTGTAGTGATGGTAATACTAGAACCTAGTGTTTACACCGTCATTGCATGTATTTTTTTAATGGCCAGAGGGTGCTAATCTGCCTTTTGTTTTTGTTTTTAAATGACAGTCTCTATTTTACCAGGAAATACTAAGTATCTGTCTGTGGACTGCAAGACAGGGGCGTAACATGAAGGTGTGTAACTTGTAGTAAGTTAGAGAGGCGTAACCTGCAGTTATGGAGATCCCATTGAACCATGTGAGATGTCACAACGAGATGTTGTTGGCAAGATGGCGGAAATACTTACAAGAGAACATTTTCACCAAATGTTTTCATGAGTTTTCTCCAAATTTATCCACAACCAATATGTTTTTATATTCATTCATTTATCAACTTGCTGATTTTTTTGAGCACATCAAGTATGAAAGCCTCTGCAGCTGTACATTATTAACATGATGGTTGGCTTTAGGGTTGTGGTAGGTATAGGCGTTAATAAC
Organism: Danio kyathit; assembly: GCA_903798195.1. Taxonomy (NCBI): domain Eukaryota; kingdom Metazoa; phylum Chordata; class Actinopteri; order Cypriniformes; family Danionidae; genus Danio; species Danio kyathit. Next base: position 36,469,236 of record LR812541.1, read on the forward strand.
TGCGATGGTTGTGTTTAGGTGTGGAGTAGGTGTACACTCTCAGAAATAAACGTATGCGAGCTGTCACTGGGGTGTTACCTTTTCAAAAGGTACAAATTTGTACTTAAAGGGTCCATATTGGTACCTCAAAAGTATATATCAGTACCTAAAAATTTTAAGAGGCACACTTTTGTACATTTTAGGTACTAATATGTACCCTTAAGGTATTAATATGGACCTTTTAGGTACAAATCTGTACCTTTAGAAAAGGTACCTCCCCAGTGACAGCTTGCGTACCTTTATTTCTGAGAGTGTAGATGTTAATAATTGATGGGTACATCGCCATCTTGCCAACAACATAGTTTGACATGTGGGTCTCCATAACTTCAAGTTCCGCCTCTGCTACAAGTTACACCCCCTTCATGTTATGCACCTGTCTTGCAGTCCCCAGACAGACCCTACTCGGAAATACAGCACTAATTTAAACATATATATTTTTTTTAAAAAGTACAAAAATTCTATTGTTTTTAATGGGGGAAATGCATGTTAATTAATGAATAAATAAAGACCATCAAACCTCTCAAATTTCGAAATAATATAAATATTATATACAATTGATTAAATGTAGCTAAAAAACAACAACAATGGGTACTTTACTGTTGTTCATCCCTTTTTGACCAGCTAACACCACAAGTTTGATTCCCAAATAAGAAATACCAACCTGTACTAGAGACCACACCATCTAGCAGGGATGATGATTAATTTCAGCTTATTCAAGCAAATGGAAATTATTCTTTGAAATAATTTTTTTGTTTTTAAAGCACTAAAAATAAAACAGATTTGAAATTCTATGTTGATTTTTCTAAATCTCATACATAGTATACTTCAAATCAATATTGAAATAATTACCTTATATTCTGCAACCTATTTATCATTACCGCAACCAATGTTCATTAAGTGTTATTATTATTATTATTTTTTATTGTTTGCTTTTCAATGCATGTGCATAATGTAGAAATTATGTCCTTTCAGGTTAGCCAGATCATTTTGAAAATACATCAGGTTTTAGCAAAAAAAAAAAAAAAAAAAAGGGTTGTCAGTTGTGTAGTGTGTTTCGGTAATGAGAAAAACAATAAAAATAAAAAAAAACTGTTAATTTAAAAATAAATGTTATTTCAAAATCTCAAGTAACTGTACATGACTGTTAATAATCCCTTTTTTAAAAATGTCAATGTGAATTCGCTTTTTTAACAGAGTTGACCTTTCAGACTGTTGCGGTAATGAGATTTTTCATTACTTATTTTGGAAATTATGCTCAAAAAGGTACTAAATGATATGTATATATTTTTTAATTAATGTTGACAAATGCTCCAGACTTTGTTTAAAATATCTGCAAAAACAAAAAGTTAATTTAAACATTTTTTAAAAATTCGGTTTGAAAAATTTTAAACTAAGTTTTCGTGAGAATGACCCACTTATCAGAATTTTGTGAATTATCGGCCTGACAATTTTTATTTGGATGAACATTTTTTAGTCTTATGCTTTACCCAGAATATAAAAATACATATAAAACACACTTAGATCATTTACTTTAATCAGTACTGTTGGAATGTAAAGAGACTTTTAACCAGCACAACAAAAAATGTTTCTGAAGACAATCACCCTCTGCACCTTTAATACTTTAAAAATTGTCAGCATTCTAAATAGTTTAATGCTTACTGGACCTACGCTGTAGAAAATGCTGAGTTCCACACAATGGATCTGTGTTGGGACAACATCAAGGAATTCAGTTAACTTATTAGCTTTTACAAATTTATGTGGATTGAACATTAAACAATTCAGTTGTCCCCCAAAAAACTCAAGACCTGTGTTGTTTCAGCTCAATTAAAAAAAAGTGTGTGTACAGTGAAATCCAGACAATATTGCAATCTTATGATAACAATTCAAGTAATATAGATATCGAGAGAACATAAACAATTAGAAGAACTAGTTAAAACAATAAATACTATTAGCTGAAGTTAAAAAAACAAACAAACTAGTTTTACTTATTTTAAAAAAGAAATGACTCACTACCTTCATACTTTAAAAGAGACCAGAAATAATAACAAAAAAATTGTACATTATTTTAAAGCCTTAAACTTTTTTTTTTAATGATTTGTTATTTACACCTACATTTGAAGATAGACTTGTAATGTCTTATTATTATTGTACTTTTTCTGTTATTGTGCTTGTATGTTCATTGTTATACAAAAAATAAAAATAAATATATACAGTTGGAGTCAGAATTATTAGCCACCCTTTGAATTTTTTTTTCTTTTTTTTAAATATTTCCCAAATGATGTTTAACAGAGCAAGGAAATTTTCACAGTATGTCTGATAATATTTTTTCTTCTGGAGAAAGTCTTATTTGTTTTATTTCGGCTAGAATAAAAGCAGTTTTACATTTTTAAAAAAACATTTTAAGGACAAAATTTTTAGCCCCATTAAGAATTTTTTTTGTTTCAATAGTCTACAGAACAAACCATCATTATACAATAACTTGCCTAATTACCCTAACTTGCCTAGTTAACTTAGGTCGTACTCACACTATGTACAGTTGCCTTGAATCGGGCCAAATCACGCTTGTCCCCCCTCCCGTCTCCCCCGACGGCCCGCACTCACATTACATTCGGGCCTGGGCGCGCTTCTGTCATCGATGGCGTGCTGCTTAGTAAGCGCTCTCGCTCAGCACAGTGGATATTTCTTTAGTTATATCGTTTAAGTCGTTGGATATGCGGTGACACGCAGTCAAATATTTTGCCGAACAGATCAGCCACTTTTGACGCTCATAAACAATCATAAAGTCCTCGTGCTGCAGGAATTAGGAAGTTTGCTGAAGGCGCAGCTAACGTGCAGTGAGGGGTTTGTGTCTTTAATAATCTACGACAGTTTGCGTTCATTGAACAGTACGAATGATTAATTAATCTATATGAAACAGTCCCTTAAAAGTCACGTCTCGCTTTCAGTTTCGGGCTCAAGCACGCTTGCACTCACACTGTAAGCGTACCGCGCCTGAGCCCAAGTGAACCGCGCTCTGGCACACCTCTTCCAACCGGGCCAGGGCCACCCAAGTGTACCGTGCCTGAGCCTGATTCAGAGCACTCACACTTCTTAAACGATCCGGGAAATGGGCCTGGGCACGGTTCGGATAGCATAGTGTGAGTAAGCCCTTAATTACCCTAGTTGAGCCTTTAAATGTCAATTTAAGCTGTATAGAAGTGTCTTGAAAAATATCTAATCAAATATTATTTACTGTCATCATGGCAAAGATAAAATAAATCAGTTTTTAGAAATTAGTTATTAAAACTATTATGTTTAGAAATGTGTTGAGAAAATCTTCTCTCCGTTAAACAGAAATTGGGGAAAAAATAAACGGGGGCTAATAATTCTGACTTCAACTGTATATTATTTGAAGAAACCTGAAGTTCTTTCTAGGGACCAGAATGGTTAATCGGGACTGATAATGAACACCCAAGTCCATTGTTTTCATGTTATGTAACCTAAAATGACACATTCCATAAACAGGAAAATGACAGGAAGCAGGAAAGGGCACAAACAGGAAATGAGAGAACTTGTCAGTTTTATCTCCCCAACAATTTCTTTATGCAAGACTGGTGCGCCATAATGGCTAAAGACCAGAACTGGTAAACAGGAGTATTATTGTACTTCTAAGATGCTTCAATTTGATCCAGGACGAAGAAGAGAACAGTTCTATACTGTAAATTTTACATAAAGTCACAATAACAAATGTTTTTTGTTACTTTAACTTATTTTAATCACACTGTAAAAATTGTAATGACAAAAAGTCAAGACAACAAATATTTATATGTTGCTTTAACTTATTTTAATAACTTGTCCAGTTTTCGACAATTTTTTTTAAGTTATAAAAAGTTTAACTTAATATTTTTTGTCAGTTTAATTGATGTAAGTTGAGATGACTAAAAAAGTTCATTTGAATCAACTAAAGAATAAAGCAGCAAGATTTTTTTACAGTGTAGTAAACTAGAAAAGTTGATTGGATTCGCCTAAAATAATGCAACAAGATTTTTTTTACAGTGTAACATTCAGTAGTCGCTCTTTCACACAAGTGACAAATTACAATAGTGTCAAAGAGATATAGTTCACCCAAAAAAAAAAAATTCTGTCATCATTTACTCCCCCATTACTTGTTCCAGACCTGTTTGAGTTTCTTCCTTTTGTTGAACACAAAAGGAGATATTTTGAAGAAAGCTGGAAAACCTGTAACCACTGACGTACAAAATATTTGTGTGTCCTACACTGGTTTTCAGCTTTCTTTAAAAAAAAAAAATCTTCTCTTGTGTTCAACAGAAGAAAGAATCTCATAAAGGTTTATAAACACACAAAACAATTTTGGTGTATATAGCTAATATTACACTTCATGACAACTGTAAGTGGAGTGAATTATTTTATAACTCATCTGTTCAGTTTATATTAACTTATATTAAGTCTGCATAATTAAGGGTGTGACCACTTGAGTGACAGCTAGATCTCGCTGGTCGCCGTCACGTCACGTCACAGAATCTCAGTTGATTCTGGCTGATTAGCCGCTGAGCTCAGCATATACATCATATTTTTGTTTTGTTTTATGTGGCTTTACACAGTCAATTGCTTTTTGGAATTATTTCTTACATTTATTAGATGATATGGCATGCTGTGTGCACTTAATTGTGCTTACAAACCATTCAAGTGGCCTTTATTTCCCAGGTGAGTGAAATTCTTATATTATAGCATATCTATATATGTATTTGTTTTATCTAAAGTAATTTATCATTTGTAATGCACTCCAGAATCTGAAAGATTGATAAGCTTTAGGCTATAGAAGAGTCATCTGAAACGTTGTCATACAGTGTTATGCCTGGATTTCATAAATTGAATTTACTCGATTTCTTGCATTTACTAACACAGACTTTATTTGAAGTATTTGGAAGTAATTTGTGTTTTCCTCCTGTAGAAAAACGTCATAAGAACAATGTTTAGTGGCTCAATGTATTACAACAGTGTTTTTGAAAGTCTAAACACTTTATTGATATAGTACACAGCCAAGCACATGTGGTCAGTTAATGCACAAGTTGCAGTTAATGAAGTATTAAGCATTTCTCCCAAAGAAAAGCCCATCTAAGCAAAATGCTAGCAGGCATCTGTAGCTCCGCCTCTTTGCTCTTTTTTTGGTTACCCCCAGTTGGCGCAATGACAGGCGAACAAATTGGTGGCGGTAGGCCACTCCCACTTGTAGCTTAATTTGCGCTCTTCAGAAACCTATGGGTGAGGTCACAAATACTATGTCCATATTGCAATGTGATTATTTGCAACTTCAGGTGCGACGTCAATTAGGAATCACATTTGACCAGGCATAACAGTTTGGAACACATTATTTGAGGACTAATTTAAAAGTTAATCAAAGTAGAGTGAAAGCTTATCATTTGTACATGTTTTGTAAAACCCGTAACTGTGTTTTTAAGTGCCGTTCCAAGACAAATGTTTGAAATTTAAGTCAAAAAAACTATAACAATTATTAAGGCCCAATCATAATTCTACCCCTTAGCCCTTCCCCTTACCCCTCGTTTTGCGCATTCACGTCAAGGGGTAGTGGTGTCCCAATTCTCTTTAGCTTGAAGGCGTAGGGCTAAGGGCAAGGGGTATACACCCCTTGAAACGAAGATTTTTCAGGACCACACTCGAAACGGAGGGGTAAGAAAATTTCCCCACAACGGCAGTATTGCTGAACCCAGAAGTAAGGAGATCCACAAATTAGTATTTTTTGTCATTATTACAAATTTTTACAACAAACAAATAACCACGGTAGTGTTTTACCGCCATGCTTTTAAAAAGAAAACGAAAAAAAAAAAACACGCTAAATTTCGCGATCTATAATCCATAATCATAACTCCTGTACAGCAGTCCCACTACATTCTGTCACTCGATGACACTTGAATACCCTGTCAGAGCAGTCTAGTGGCTGAGAATGAGCTTTTACAGTGTCTGCTATAATGTTAATGTTGTTTTCGTGTGTTTACATAGATGAATATGGCCACTGTGTAAATACACAGTACAGTTACGATCTTATTGCCACATTAGATTGTTATGATAACATAATATATCCCTTCAGTGATTTCCTGAAGATAAACACCAAAAAATAACACAACTGGAATAACTACAGCAGTCGCCATCGTCTGATCTCATATGAAGCAAGAGATCGAGATGACATATGATGACGTGTGCAGGTGTTGAAGTGCTGTGCCAGTTCTTAGGGGTAAGTGTTGAAGCCCTTCCTCTTAATCCTCAGTTGTAAGGGCCAAAGGGAAGGGGTAGGGTACAAAAATAGAATTGGGATTGGGCCTAAGATAACATTTGTATAAAATCAAATCACGGAAGATCAAGCATGCAATCAGATTTGTTAAAAACATCTACATTTGTGTTCTGAAGTTGAACAAACATCTGATGTGTTTGGGATGCCATGAGGGTGAGTAAATGATGACAAAATTTTCATTTCGGGGTGAACAAACGCTTTAAGCAAAAGTTTGTCTCATAACTTGTTGCTGTACATTTAATTTAACATTTTTCCTTTTGATCCACAGTGAATGTAAAAAGTACTTTGTAACTTTTGATAAATGCGCATACTAAAGGGCTTATTAAAAGTCCCTCAAAAGCACAAGCTTGCTCATTTTTCATCCGTCTGCTTAAGAATAAAAAAACATCAACTCTGAAGCAGAAAACAGATGAGTTTTCCTGTGAGTTATGGTCACGCTAAGTGCCTGAATCATCTTGCGTTACAAAACCACAGCCACAGGAATTAATTTACAGATTTGTTCTTTTCGTACAGTGCAACGGATGCTACATTCAAGAGCCGTTGTTGGCTGTTTGTAACTGGAGCGTCTTGTACAGTGCTGGGCAAAAGAACAGCTCAGGTTACATGCGGTTCCACATGTGGAGTCTTGGCTGTCCCGTTCGAGTCTCCTCACACTCTAGTGTTAGCGCTCCCACTCCACCCACCAATGCTAGCCAAAAACTGGACAGCCCAGGTGGATGTTGTGCGCTTGGGCCTATCAATCATTAGACATGCAAAAATTGACAGGAAAGAGAAAAAGGAAATACATGTTGCTTGCGTGTGTGAGAGTCTAGGTTTCATGCCTGAAATGAAAAGGTCAAAAGGGGGCTACAGTGAGAGTTTCACCCAACTTCCCTCACCTCAAAAAAAGGAGGGAAACGAAGAAACCAGGCGGTGGGAGGGAGGGACACATGTTCTCCGCTCTCTCCCCCATCTGGCCAAAATGTTTGACAAGTAATTTTGCGAGCAGTCCCCAAGAACACACAAAGCTGCTCACACTGCACTGTTTCCAGATGTTCTCCATGCGGCGCCAACACACAGATACATGCGAACGATTCCCGCCCAGTCGCACCAAGGAGAAATGAAAGTTTGACCAGGGGAAATGGACTTGCGTGTTTAGATGCATGTTGGCTTGCCCTCTGTTGTTCATTTCCCGATTTTGTGTATGTTTGTGTTGGTATATTTTTGGTAGTTAAGGGTTAAAGATGACTCAATGTATTACTCATTGGTCCAGGGACACACAAATCCAGAGTGCATGACGGCATGTGCTTTCACAAGCTGATCAGTTATGAACACAGTATATAGTCTGCAGAGAAGAGAAGAGAAGAAAGGACAGAATGGTTCATAAATCATGGTGCAATACCAAAAACAGAAATATGGAGATCAAATCAGACATGCTAAATATATTTAAAAAGAGATTAATAATCTATTTAGACCAAGGCAACTCCCATACAAATACATTTCTCCCCCCTTAAAAACCGCTTAATAATATAAATTATCATGAATTTAAACATTAACAACTGACAAATTAGCTGACATTAAAGGGCCCCTATGATGAAAATCTACTTTTAGAAGCTGTTTGGACAGAACTGTGTGTAGGTATAGTGTGTCCACTGTCATATCGGAGTGATATATACCCAACAAGTCAAAATTGGATCCAAATCCCAGTGATTTTGAGGCCCGCCGCAACGTGAAGTAGGTGTGCGTTTTTCCCCGCCAACGAAATTGATTAACAGGCGCCATGTTTCTATAATAACATGTATACACGTCAACAGAACTTTTTTTTGCAAATAAACTGGGATTAAAATATGTGTTACAACTCGTTGTGATTTTTTATAAGTTTAAAAGTTTTTAAAACAGAGCACGTTTGTAATAATGAAAGTTAAATGCTACTAATTCTAATACTAAAATGCTATATAATTCTTAACCGCTGTAATCACCATGGCCGCATGGTGTCAGTAAACGCTAATATGTGTGTGTGTGTACTGCAAACGGCATTTGTGTGAGACTCATCATTTCAGAAAGGCTTGAAAAAACTCCACCACGAATACATGAAATAAACTTACTTGGAATTTTTGACTAATGAGCTTCAGCTTCATTTGAATCTGTTTCTGTCACTGTGCTGTTTATCTGGCATAACATATGATAAGACGCACATGGGAACGGTGGGTGGGGAGAAGCAGCTCATTTGCATTTAAAGCCACAGGTTACAAAAACAGCTACAATGTATTCAGACACTTAAATGGGCAGATTTTGGAGATATATATATGTTTTGGAGATTATATATTTATATATATATTCATTAAAAACTATTAAAAATAATTTATAATTGAAGTATATTATTGAAAGTACAACTGGGCCTACTTTTAACTGTATATTTTAAATTATAAACAGCACTGGGGGTAACGCATTACAAGTAACGTTAGCTACTTAAATAAAATTACTTTTGTAAGTAACGAGTAAAGCATTATTATTACAAATTAAAAAATAACATTTGAGTTACTTTGAAAAAAAAATGTAACACGAGTTTTAGTTAGTCAACTTTTCAATTTAGTTAATTCATTTTTAAAAAGTAAATTGCTAAATGTAAAAGTAAATTGCTAAAATGAGTGTAGAAATGGAAGAATGCAGAAAACAGACAGAAATGAGGATGGCAGATGAGCCTTAAATTTCTGTGATGGCATTATTCTCATTATTTTAAGCACATGGAAGAAAAGGAAAAGAGGATTATCTGAATGGACAGTGATTTAACTTTTTTCTAAGACAAAAAGTACAAAATTAGCAAACACATTGCTTTAAACTTTTCAAAATCTATATATACAGAGCTCTGGGGTCAGGAAGTTCTCTGAAGATAACATTATCCTACATTAATTTTATAGGTGTTTTTTTAAAGGTAAATGAAGGTTATACAGTGTGTTGTTAATTTCAGAGCTCCTCTATTTAAAAAAAAAGAAGAAGAAAAACCCCTGAAAGTTCTGAAAGAGATCAAGGCTCAGCCAGGTCAGAAAAAGTAACACAAAAGTAACTCAAAAGTAACAATGCATTACATACCATAAACAAGTAACTAAGTAAACCAACTAGTTACTTTTTTAGGGAGTAACTTAATATTGTAATGCATTACTTTCTAAAGTAATATTCTCCAACACTGATCATAAATGCCTTATAATTCATTTCTGTAAATACTTTTAACTCTTGGCCCTACGCTTCTTACACACCCGTTCGTTAAAGTGATCCATATCACAAATTGTTGGATTTGCTCTTCAGTGTTTGGGCTTTCAGAGTGACATTTATATTACACTGAACTCAACTAAACTGAACTGAAGCAGTTTCAATTCACTAGAACTCCTTCAATGTTAAGCTGCTTTGACACAATCTACATTGTAAAAGCACTGAAGAAATAAAGATGAATTGAATTAGACCTGTGCCTAACCTACATCTCACCTAAAGAGCAACAAAAGGTGATTTACAATGCACTCAATTACTTTTCCTGCTTGTTTAAACAACTTATTTAAAAATGAGTTGAAACGACCCAATTCTCAAGGTTGTTTTGGGACAACTTAATCATTTTATGTTCAACCCACTTAAATGAGTAAAAACAATTAAGCTAACTTAATCGATTTGTGTTGGGACAACATATAGGAATTGTGTGGAACCCAGCATTTTTTAACAGTGTACAACATGAACCTAAGTACACCATAGACAACCATCCAATTATAGTAGCTATAGAAACTTAAGTGACTCCACAAACACAAACAACTTAAAATACGAACATACAAATTTCAGTTCTCCAAAAGCACACAACATGAAGGAGGTGGCCTTGCTTGCAAGCAGAGAAGGACGACGGTTTGAGAGAGAGAAAGAGAGAGAGATGTGGGGGGAGTGGAGCGGGGCCATATAAAACCCCTGGAGCACAAGCCATGCTTTATCCTGTGACCCGCTCAATTCTGTCTCAGGCACAGGAAACCCCTAAACTCTGCGAGCCCTGCCCCAGCGCCTGCACACACACACTCTCACACACCTCAGCGCGCTCATAGAGGAGAATGGCTGTGCGAAGAATGAATGAGCTCTGGAAATCCATGCCTCTGGCTTTAATGTTCGGCTTGCTTTTGCTGCACGGTAAGACCTTCGTAAGCTCTGATTTAATTCTCATGACTTGCATGCACTGTTTTATCACTGCTGAACCAATTTTGTGTCCTTACTTTATTTTATATACCAGTTTTTTTGTAGTATGAATTTATTGGAATGAATTGGACTTATTTAAAGATGTTTTTGCATTCTAAACTCGTATTATAAGACGCATGAGTGTTTATATTTGTAGTTTAAAGGCTTTTATCTTACTCAGTATTACGTAGGAGGGGTCCCATCATGATTGATGTGACAGCCTGCAGTTAAGTGTTTACTCAGGAGGAGATGGGAGTTAAAAAGTTAGCGGGAAACTAAAACAAAGGGCTCTGACTTGGAGTGGAAACATGCCGCTGATCGTAATTGCGGGCTACATCCTGCTCTCTGTTTGGGTGGAGCTGGGTGTATATGTGTGTGTTCAGGGACTTAAGAGGATGGGAAAGTGTCTGAGGAGCGTGTTAAGCATCTTTATCCTGATTTCTTTCACTGCATGTGGTGAAATTGCTCTTTTTGAAGAGCGGGTGTATATGTAGGACCATAAAGTTTTGGTTCATGTTCTTAAAAAATAGAGGGATGTTTATGTGATCGGCCAAAGTGCTGAAAACACAGTATGACATGTGTGAATGGTCCTTTCCTTCCAGGGAAGTTACCGCAGATCCGTTATTTCAAAAAGGAGTAAAAAAAAAAAAAGGCTGGTTTGTTAAGTGACGCCCATGTGGGCAGGGCAGAGCTGTACGCCTATTGCCTTTTCCCAAGAGGTAAGAGTACCACTAGAGTAGGTTTAATGGTGGGAAGGCTTAAACAAAGAGCGGCTTCTTAAAAGTGTTGTGGTTAAACCAAACAAATTCTGGCAACTAGCACTGTTGAAAGACAGCAGAAAAGATCAAACTAAGATTTTATATACAAAAAAGTTAGCTCCATACCAAACAAACAGGTAAACAGCACATAATCAGTTTTAAAGCTAAATTAAAAAATTGAATCAGGCCGCCAGCCGACTTGTTTACCAAAGTAAAAACACGTAGCTGCAGTTTAAAATGCATTATATTCCAATAGTAGTCCTCAAAAGTCCCACTCAGGTTTTAATAAAGAGTGGTGTTAAACTGTAAACCAGCTCATTTCATTAGGTTGTAACAGCCATGTTGCCATTAAGACTTTGGAGGTTGCAAGAAGACATTGTTAAAATGAAGCCTCCCCCCACCTCCCCACTTAGAGACCGCAAAGCACTATGCGTTTCCATTCCCACCAGTCTGTTAAATGCTTGACACTTTAGTGCAATTGGCACTCCTGTGAGACCTCACCAATGCATAGTCAGAATGTAGCAGCACTTTTCAGCCAACCGTGGAAATATGTGAGGATCAAGATGGAGGATGATACATCATTAAACTTGGAAACTGTATAAAAGTTTATTACTGCGAATTGAAGATATCATAAATCCATGTTAAAGTGAAGTGATTTATGCAGCCAGATCTTATAAGTCTCAAGTTAGCCATTTTAAAAATGTTTCTTGTTAATTAACACAAATTCAAACAATTAATTTTATAAACAAACATCACTATATTGACTTCAACTTTAATGAAACATCGCCCTTGAACTGTATTTACATTGTGTTTAGCCCAGTTTACACCTGGGATGAGTTTTTGTCAGTGTGGCAACAATTGGATGACTATAAATACAAGTGTAATTTTGGTTTAAAATGTACTTTCATCCACTTCCAGATGTAATCAAAAATCCCACTACACTGTGAAAATATCCCATAATTACCCATTTCCGCTTTTTGGGATTGATGGTTGTTTCCTATTTATTTAAAGTTATGAATTGCATTATGGGACCTTGATTTCTGCACTAACACAAAACTAACAACTAACAAAATAACAAAGTCACTTTTATTGACATTTTAGTAGTTTAAAACAATATTGTATGAGTCCATAACAACAGAAAAAGTTCTGTCAGTTTTTTTTACCAGGCTTTTGTACTGCAATTTACAACACCAATACCAAAACTATATCACTTAAAAACAATAAAAGATGTCAATAATAGGTACTTTTAAACTTTTCAACATCAAGAGTCATTGGAGGAAAGATTGAGGTCCCACAATGCAATTCAAAAGCATAAACGAGAAAAAACAAAGACAAATCACAAAATACTGATAACTGTTACTTTATGGATATTTTATCTACAGTTGAAGTCAGAATTATTAGCCACCCTTTGAATTAGTTTTTCTTTTTTAAATATTTCCCAAATGATGTTTAACAGAGCAAGGAAATTTTCACAGTATGTCTGATAATATTTTTTCTTCTAGAGAAAGTCTTATTTGTTTTATTTCAGCTAGAATAAAAGAAGTTTTACATTTTTTTATAAACCATTTTAGGGACAAAATTGTTAGCCCTTTTAAGCTATATTTTTTTTCAATAGCCTACAGAACAAATCATCATTATACAATAACTTGACTAATTACCCTAACCTGCCTAGCTAACCTAATTTAGCCTTTAAATGTCACTTTAAGCTGTATAGAAGGGTTTTGAAAAAACATCTAATCAAATATTATTTACTGTCATCATGGCAAAGATAAAATAAATCCGTTATTAGAAATGAGTTATTAAAACTATTTTGTTTAGAAATGTGTTGAGAAAATCTGCTCTCCGTTAAACAGAAATTGGGGAAAAAAACAAACAGGGGGGATAATAATTCTGACTTTAACTGTATATCTACTATATCTTATATCTTAAGAGATAGATATCTTGTCTATATCTATAGTATAGTAAACTGGATTGTTTTCATAGTTTAAAGTCAAACGCTATTTTGGGGTTTCTGCCTGGATTTTGCCTACCCAAATTTAAAAGCTTCCCAAATCCACATGCAAAGGTATAAATGCAAAAGTTTGGTAGCATTTTAAAGAAAACTATTTGAATTTTCATAAAACACAGTTGAAAGTGATAAAAATAATTGTATATATTGTCCGTTTTATAATAAACCCCATCAAAAATTTTGTAATTTTAGGTTCTGTGTGGTCTAGGTTGCTGTAATTAATTTGGGTGGTTTCTGCACATGTCAGCAATCATAAGAAAAAAGAAAAATGTCTATCATAATCTTTGCAAAAGTTATTCTATTCCAACTGATGAGAGAACGGAACTACTTATGGGGGTATTAGGCCAGTACAGACCTTTAAAATTTAAAGAATGCGGAAGTAAATGACGTCACAGACCCGATACCGGGTCCCAAACTCTTGCAAATAGGGTTGAATGAATCCAAGCAGCCACAAAAGAAGAGCTACTTTTTACCCATTGACGTGACATATCCCTAGGCCCACACAGAATCTGTGAGCGCAGAAATCCGCAGATTTTTTGCCTATTTATAGCTATTTATTTACTTGTGTAAATGTGTGTAAATTTATATTTATTCAGTTTTGAAAATATTTTCAGTAATATTATTGACTGATATGAAAATATCCAGATGATTTATTTACAATACAGTTTGTAAAGTAATATTTTTCTGTCTTTTAGTAGATATATGATATGTGAGACTTGGTTTGTTTACCAAATAAGTGGCATTAAACATTAAATAAAAGTTAAAAAGGTGTTAGTTCTTAATTTAATAAATTAAGTTTTAATTTATGATACTCCCAAAAATCATTCCACATAAATGCGCAGATTTTTTTACAAAATTCTGCGCAGAAATAGCAAAAAATGTCTACAGATTCTGTCTGGCCCTATATGACCATGATACAAAACAAGATATTCAGGCTAATAGCACAACACATACAGTAGATTACGATCATAGCTGCATCCACATCCTTTTCATTTGCTTGCTCATATCATAAGCCACAAACTTGTTCATCAAAAATACAAATTACAAAAGGAGGACTGACCTTAAAAACCCTTAAATTGTGATAAGCAGATCAGTGGTTTCAGCCATGTGGACGGTCAACCACACACTACAGTTGCTGCAGAATTAAATTAGCTGAAGCTAAGTGGCTAAAAAGGGTCAAATTACATGGCATTTGAAGGAAAGACTCAGAAGATAGGAGTCCTGCATTCCATCCAGCCACCCACAGTTCAAATGTGACAGTGACCTCCCTTTGCAAATATAGATCTTTTAGGAGGTACGTCTCCTCCCCTGATGGATCAAAAAAGGGCAAGGATGAACAACTCTCTATGACAGCATTTCTGGCAAACGTGTTTAGTTGAGCTCACATTCTCCCCATAGTTACACACGACACATTGAATTTCAGTTGCCACCCCTTCCCATGTTCTAAGCTATTATACACCCTGGTAGCTATGTGGCATTTCTGTGGACAGGTGCCAAGCTGATGGTCGGTGCCGCCCAAGCATTATGGAATATTATTGAATTTGGCTGCGGGTTGAGCTCAGCGGCGAGTGAGAAAACACCTTCACGCGTCTTTAGTTCCCTGGCAGACTTTGCATCCCAAGAGCTGATCTTTTCCCGGTTCTACAACTGCTACTGTGGTGTATTACAGTTAGATATTTGGATTAAATCCATGGCCTAGATCAACTGTACCAACAGGAGCCAACTCATCCACACACACCGATCTGAAGAAACACATGGGAATTCCCAAATTGCTTAACGCAGATGAGGTTTAAAAGCATTATTTCCCCACAAAAAAAGTATTTTTTTTATCGAATTGGCAAGTACAAGCGCCGCTATTTAGTAGAGAGCAGATGCATATTTTTATGGGTTCATCCAGACAAAGGCATACAGTCAAAGCACAAAGAACAGGAAATTCACGCATGCCAGTGAATCACGCATGATAAAAACAAAATGGATGGCCGGGGTCAGGGCGAACAAGGAGAGAAATGATAAGCTTGTGGACCTCATATCTAAGTGCCTTGCTTCTGAAACACTCTCTATGGCTTGCAATGCTCTCTCAGCCAAGAAAAACACAGAGTTTCCAGTTTCTCATGGCCTTCAGCTATTGCCTGGCATTCCTGTAGTCCCAGGCCACTTTGGTGAGGTTAACATCGTGTACCCAGGGGTGGGGAACCTATGCACAAATGCTGTAGGATATCTGACATCATTCAGATTTGGGTGTGTGTTGGTCGCACTGGGCTTTTCAGTGATGCATATTGAGTTCATTCCCTAATTATGTGAAAAGATCATCTGAGCAAACTGCAATTACAGCAAGTTGCATGTTTAGACATTTATGCCCATTAAGCCAGTTATAATTAAGAAACATTGACAAAACAACTATTACGTATTATGAACAAATGTGGAGTAACAAGTAACAGTCATGTTTGAGTGAATGAACATCATTTAAAAGAGAAAAACAAAGGGATCTGAATTTGTTTTTGCTCTTTTGAGACTGTTATTCTGTAGTTCCCCTGGCACTCCGATGCAGTTTTTCAGTTATTGCGTCTCTCACAGCTGGCATACAGCTTCCAACTGCTCTCACTTTGACACAGCGCTGTGGTAATACGAGTATCCAAGAACCTGAGTCCAAGCATTAGTGTGTAATTAGCCTGTGGTTCAACAAAATCTGTAATGAGCGGAAACTGCAAGGCATCAGTTTGGACCGGTCTGATGGTTGGATCATCGTATTAGTCAAACAGCAACTTAGAAAGTGATGAAGCTTTCGTTTCACAAGAAACTCTCATAGTAAAATTCGAACATAAGTTATGGGAATTGCGTGCAGTCATACAGTATATTTTCCACAAATGCGGTAAAACAAAATGTTAACTCTTAACTAATGCTTCACCCAAAAATAAAATTCTGTACCATTTACTCATCCTCCACTTGATCCAAACATGTTTGAGTTTCTTTCTTCTATTGAACACAAAGAAATATATACTGAAGAATGTTAGAAAAAAACAGCCATTGACTTCCATAGGCATGGGACGATAACTGTTTTCAAGGTATACCGCGGTTAGGAAAAGTCATGGTTTTCAAACCACCAAAATTTTCTGTTATACAATTCGATACATGTAAGATTTTTCTTTATATATATATATATATATATATATATATATATATATATATTTTTTTTTTTTTTTTTAGGACAACAGGATCTCCAGCAGAAAAGATATCCAAAGATGCCATTTTAAAGTGTTAAGAAATCTGTGTTTTGAAACTAATGAAGACAGCAGAAGTCTTCATTAGAATTATTTACCCTGATATGTTTACTGCTCCAAAATATTTTAAACGTTTCTCAAAATAAACTATATTGGCTGTGTCTGAAATCGCCTACTACTCAGTAGGTACTACTTTTGAATTTGAATGTACTACTTGACTGATAGAAAAGTATGTTCTATACAGCATGAATGTGAGTAGTATGAGTGGAGCTCGGACATACCATGGATGCCATTTTGTCATCATCACGTGACCTACTCGCTTCACTCCCAGCACTGACTTGTGGAAATCGGTCTTGCCAAGTTATTTCGGAAGTATGAACTTGGGAGACAGCGCGAACAGAGAATGCGTACTCATACTATACATAACGACGTTATAAATATATGTTTCACAATACAAATAAAACTCATTTTAATACGAATTTCAGCAAATAAACAATCTTATTGTGTTTATGCCTTTATGAAGATTTTCATGGTGATGTTTACTTTCACCGTTTCATTTAGAAAACTCCTGAGATAAATAAGTGATATCTCTGAACTTTAATAATAAATCTATATTACTGCGCTTCCCACCTGCTTCATTTGGTCGCAATGACTTCTGAAACTTCTCGAGCGAGTTTTGCACTCAAGTCTGCATCGATGTGTCCTCGATAGCAAGAACATATCCAGGAACTTTCAAGCGTCCTTCGTTCTTGCAGTCTTGATTTTGGTACTGAACTTTGGCAGTTGATGATGACGTTACACAAGAACAGGAGGACGCAATAACGCTGAAGAATGCATATTGAGAAACAGCCATGAATTACCTCATGATGCATCATGGGATAGCCTAGCATCCATTGGATGTGCACTTCAGAATCTTGTCGGAAGTAGTAGGTCATCCGGGTATTTCTCGCATGAATTCGGACATACTACTCAGCTCGCATATTGTTTTTAGCGTACTTGATAATATGGAAGTTTGTGATTTCAGACACAGCCATTGTGTTCAAAGCTGAAAAAAGTTTGGTTTTTACCCAGACATTTAAAAAGAATATATTTTAGAGCAGTAATCACAATATCGTATAACCATGATATAGTTATTTTAAATTATATATTTTTATTTTGCTTTTTTAAAAGTTAACAATACAGAACATCGAAAATTACTAAGCAACAAACAAACTAAAATAAAACATACACACACAGTAAATAAAATAAATAAATTACATTAAAAATATTAATTAAAAAAAGGATATACAGTATAAACCAATAGGGAAAAACTATTTTGTCAAATCATATCATGTGGTATTGTTTTAATATAATTCAAAAATGGATTCCAAATCTTTTTAAATAATTCGCCCTTTCCTCTAAAAGAATGTGATCTTCTCCAATAGTATACAGTTGCAAACTTCTGAGATCCATAGCCCAATTAGTACATCAATGTCTGTTTTCCATTTTAAAGCAATGCATTTTTTTAGCGATTGTCAATAACATTTCAGTAAGCTTAATAGCATGATTATGCTGGAGGTTAGAATGTGTAAAATATACATATCTCCCAATAAACATATCTCTGAATCCAAGATATGATATTGCATAAACCCTCATATTTTTATCCAAGGTTATCATATTATTAGAATCTTAAATGCCTATTCCATAGTATTTTTTGTTCCTACTATGGATGTCAGTGGCTGCTTTTTTCTTCAGAATATCTTGTTTCTGTTCAGCATAAGAAAGAAATTTATAAATGGGTGAACTGTCACTGAAAGCAGACACATAAATTTAATAATAAATCAAATTTAAATCAGTAAATAATGTTAATTATAAAATTATTTTGATGAATTTTAAGATACATTTTGAGTTTTAATTAATGTCACATCAAGACCCAATTACATTTTTGTAATAATTGTTACACTCATGTAAGTTTATGTAGAAGTTTGCACTTTAATGGTGGTTTCTGCCATTTTGCCGGAGGAATAAACAGAGTTAATGTGGCTTGGCTGTGCGTCTTTAACCGGTGGGGTAATTGCCGGGGTAATTAATGTTCAGCAAGCAGTATAGCACTGGGGCAATTCTACCTAATGTTCCCTAATTGAAAACATAAGACTGTATCCTTTGCTTGCCATCAAAAGCACGAGGACTTTCTCATGGCAGTCTTTCCTCCTTAACTACACTGTTACGGAGCCCAAGGGATTTGTTACGGTTAGCCAGAAAGTGAGAGAGGGGGCAAAACCCAACCCCAGTTTTTCTTTTGTGTGATGAGAAGTTTTTAAAAAATAGCAAAAAGAAAAAAGATAGTCACTTCAACAGCCCCACACTCGCCATTCTGTTGTGGCCTTTTTGTCCAAGAATTGTGTAAGCCGAGCATGGCAGCGGATCAAACATTTAGATATCCAATTACAATGTCTGAATTAATCTGCACGATGATGTCAAAGAACAAGAGCTTGGAAATCATCCACGGACATCTGCAGCCACGCAATGCTTTTGGTGCTGACAGTGAGCTGCAAAAGGAGGAGGCAGCTGGCAGCTAGAGGGGGGTAACGAGATGACGCCTATTTGGACAGTGGGGGTGCTCTTTAGAAAAAAAACACCAAAGCAGCAACTGCAATCTGTACTGTATGAGTCTGGACGGGAACACAATGAATGAGAATCTGCAATAGATGAATAGTTGAGGAATCCTTTAGTAGGTGGGCTGTGTATCGGATTTGGTCCAAAGGGATCAGGAATGGGATCATTACTGTATGGTAAATGCACCGTCTATAGTTTCTATCCGAGATATACCTACATCCTGTCTGGTAGGGGAAACATTCCACGCCTGACACTAATTTGATTAATTCCTTCACCCCGTTTATGTTTTGTCAGAAAACAACTGGGCCATGGGCTCATTGCTAAGTAAACTCTCAAGATCAGCATGCACACAAATGGAAATAGTTCTTCCAGAGTTGGGGTAGATAGAGTGACCATTGGACTAAAACTGCTTGTGAAGTTCTTTGACCTTTTGAGACATAATATTTTTTTAAATCGCACCAACAGTGCCTCGCAGGGGCTTCCACTTTTTTAGAATAAACTAAAAAATACAAGTACTATTTTAAACAGCTGAAATGAGAAGTAAAAATGTGGTAACACTTTAGATTAGGTCACAATTCATGGTATTAACAAACCTTTAACAAACACAACTAGCTTAATAAACTACTAATCAGCTGTTTATTAACAGTTAGTAAAGTAGAGGTTGGGTAGTTTTCGGTAGGATTAGGGATTCAAAATAAGATCATATTTTATAAGAACTAATTAAGAGCCAATATCTTAATGATGGGTAGGTAATAAGCCAGTAGTTAATAGCATTGTGACCTAAACTAAAGTGCTACAAAAAATGTAATGTTTGCTTGGCAAAACCTTGCTTGAAAGACTTCTAACTTAACTTCTGAGAGCAAGGATCAAGAAGAAAAAGATACAACAATAGTTAGAACAGTCAAACGAGCTAGACCATCAGAACAATAGATATCATGTAAGAATGATAGGTATATTATTAGTATGTTAAAATGATATAGAACATTCGAATAGAACAAATGACAGAAAGACAACTATAGTTGGAACAACAGAAAAATAGATAGAATGCACGAATAAAAAAAGGTATATCAATGAACAGAACATTACATACGCTGTAAAAAATGTCATTATTTACGTTTTTTTTCCCCAGCAGCTGGGGTTGCGAATTTTTTTTTCCCTAAACTCAAATTTTCGGTAAATTTCTGTAATTTAACGTCTGTTATTTTACAGTAAATTTCTGTAATTTAACGACCGTTATTTTGTGGTTTTTCTGCTAAAAAAAAACAGATTTTTTTTTACATTCTACATTGTAAAAAATATATATAAATTAACAGTTTTCCTTATTTTGTGATTCATGTTTTAATTTTTTCCCTATTTATTTATCCATTGTATTGCATTATGTGACATTGATCTTTCCTCCAACAACTTTTAACCTTAAAAAGTAAAAACATTTTAATTAGTTTAAAGTAGGGTTCAATGGCCGATAGACATCACGATGCTGAGCCGGCATCGTGATCCTCTGCCCCGCCCCCGTTGCATCAGCAACCACACTTAAAATACGCACTTAGGCCCCGTTTACACCAATACGTCTAAAGGCCCGTGCACACCGGGGCGCTTTTTGCTCGCGTTTTCCGTCAACGTTTAACGCCTCGTGACTAAATAAAGGACGCCAATGTGATCGTGCACACCAACACACAAAACGCCAGGCGAAAAAGAGTCATTTTTAAAGAAACGTCTCATGTTCATTTTTTTGTTTTGACGTGCCACTTCAAAATGACACTAGTGACACTAGTGACAATAATCACTTGAACCATCCATAACAACACTTCTGTGTTACAAGCGGGTGTCAGAAGCTTAATGTTTTGTAGCGCCATCTAACAAAAGGAGTGATTTTGCATACTCTTCTGCTTGATTCCAGTGAAAATCGCTTGGGTTTGAATCCGGAAAAACATCCTGGAAAAGCGTCCTGGTGTGGTGTGAAGCCTTTAGCTTCAAAATGGAATTTTAGAATGAAAACGATCTATGTCCACACTGGCAGCATTTCACCTAGCATTTGTGAAAAGCCCTCCTTCCACACTATACCCTGAAAACGCACATCACGTGACCACACGCACACACACACACACACACACACACACACACACACACACACACACACACACCACACACACACACACACACACACACACACACACACACACACACAGTCTGTCATGCTGCAGCATATGTGCGCATCTGAGCTCCAGCAGTCAGCGGGTGCTTTGAGCACAAAACCCCAGAGAGCAGTGTACGTCGGACAGTTTATCAAGGATGTACTACTGGATCGCATCTCACTATAGTTGTTAAAGGTGATATTTAATTAATCTTGTCTCTATCTAACGACTCTTTAGTCTTTTGAATCTTTCAGGTAACATGTCACAGCCTCAATACACTGCTTTAATCTTTCGGTTTCACACTTGTACTTAGTAATTTTAGCGAAAATCACAGATACTGTTGGTTGGTTACTGTTGATTGTGCACCTTTTTACTAACCAAGTTTGTCGACGCCATTATAACGACACAGATCACTCTGCCTATTCATGCAGAGTCCTGTGTAAAAAGTGATTGACAGGTGGTATTTTGTGTGTAACTTCAAAGTGTAAAACAAAGACCATGTCGGTCAGGTAGTTGAAACGGTAGGCTACAAATAATTAATTAATTATGAATTAATTAATTATTCATAAATAATTAATTCATCGCCGCCTACAATGACGATGCCATTGACCATCACGATGTTTCACATTAGACATTGTACGATGCCAAATTGGACGACATCGCTCAACCCTAGTTTAAAATGATAATTGTCTGGGTGGTGGTTATATACGTATAATGGTGCGAAACCTTTTAATAAACTGCTAAATGTCACTTTGTTAAAACTGTCGAGTTGAATTTTTAACAACAAAAGTCAACAGAGCCGAGATCAAGGTTCCATAATGTAATTCAGAACCATAAATAAACGGAAAACACTAATGAATCACATCGTACGGAAACTGTTCATTAACAGTGTAGCACATTTGCATACATTTATGCAGATCTGAAAGTTCATATTTGCATAACATCCCAACAACAGCAAGGCAACAGCTGTGGGGTATTTTAAGCGAACATATAGAGCTAGCTAGTGAGCATATACTGTAGGTCCCAATTAACAGACAGGGACAGAGGCACAGCTGTCTCAGATCACCAAGACAAGCTCTCTCCGGCCTGGGTGGAGAAGTGATGAGTCCCAGGCTGCCGTCCAGCCACCCGGCTATAGACGTCAGAGCCTGCTGTTTAAGCACAAAGCACACAGGGAGGAGAGGGCTTCCCTTGAGATCTGTGCATCTGGTGATGGAAAGATGGACTCCACCCTGCTGGACAACAATTAGCGATTAGAGTGATTGCAAGCCCTTTTGAGTTGGTTTCATCTGTCAACACACCGTTTCCTTTTTTTTGCTAAGCTGTTTATTTAGTTTTCTCCCGCTTCACCCAGAGCCAAAGATAGAAGATCTCGAGATGGCCTTCTGACCCGCTAGATAATCACGTCACAGATCGGAGTGAGGATAGAAGAACAAAAGGAGGGCTTTGTTAAAGAGATAGCGACTGTCCTTGAGTTCAACAAGCCTGTGATAGAAGCATTAATGCAGGTATTTTAGAGATTAAGGACATTCCCCTTTGAGCTGATCGCTTATCGCTGCATTCCTCTTGAGGACTGAGTTGAGGATGCAGTCCAGAAATCTTCCAGGGTCAAAATCTAAGCAGACACGCATGCCTTTGGATTCCCAAAAATACTTGTCTATGGGAATATTAGTGACATCATTTTTAGTCTTATGAGAAGACCCATGATGCATTTAAAAAGACAGTGATCAAAATACGCCTGAATGCTTTGAAATACTTTAAAAGACTTTATCTGAAGTTCTTCAACATTCAAGCTTAGCTCAATTTAAAAAAGACGGAAACCAAAAACAAGCTCAATTCTTAATATCTATCCAGCAGCCAAATGGAAAATACAATATTAGTTCACCCAAAAAACTACAATTCTGGAATCATTACTCTACATTTAGAAGAAAGCTCGAAACCTGTAACCGTTTACTTCCATAGTATTTGATTTTCCTACAATGGACGTCAATGGTTGCAGGTTTTCAGCTTTCTTCAAATGATCTTCTTTCGTGTTCAACTGAAGGAAGAAACTCAAACTTGCTTTGGAAGTCAATGGTTACAGGTTTCCAGCTTTTTCAAAGCAAGTTTGAGGTTCTTTCTTCGCAGTATTTATTTTTTTTCTTACTATGGACATCAATAGTTGCAGGTAACCATTGACTTCCATGGTATTAGAAGAAGAAAGCTGAAAACCTGCAACCATTGACATCCATAGTAAGAAAAAAAAAATACTATGGAAGTCAATGGTTACAGGTTTCCAGCTTTCTTCACAGTATTTTTTTTTCTTACTATGGACGTCAATAGTTACGGGTTTTCAGCTTTTGAAGAAGATCAAATTTGCATTAAAAGTCAATAGTTACAGGTTTCGAGCTTTTTCAAAGCAAGTTTGAGTTTCTTTCTTCAGTTGAACACAAAAGAAGATTATTTGACGAAAGCTGAAAACCTGCAACTATTGACATCCATAGTGAGAAAAAAAACTAATACTATAAAAAGTCAATGGTTACAGGTTTCAAGCTTTCTTCAAAGCAAGTTTGAGTTTCTTTCTTTAGTAGAACACAAAAGAAGATATTTTGAAGAAAGCTGGAAACCTGTAACCATTGACTTCCATAGTATTTGTTTTTTCTTACTATGGATGTCAATAGTTGCAGGTTTTCAGCTTTCTTCAAATTATCTTCTTTTGTGTTCAACTGGAGGAAGAAACTCAAACTTGTTTATAGCAAATCAAGGGAGAGTAAATGATGACATGATTTTTGTTTCTGGGTGAACTATGCATTTAAAAGTGTAAACAGAGCATCAGCATAATAGACAAAGGCAACTGACGAAATGCTTTGTTCAACTATCAGTTTACTAAAGTGCTTACTTTAAAAGAACCCAAAGCATTTATGGGCATTTCTCATGTTTCCAGAAACCGTGGAAAAAAAAGGAGGCTTTCGTTCTCAGGTTTATATCAGAGCTGTCAGGACGTGTCTGGCTAAGCTTACCGCCGTACGTCCATTCAGGCACAGCTGAGAACATGGGGGATTTTGAGAGTCTTTGCCTTGAGATTGTCTCATTACATCAGACCAGACGTGCCAGAACATCATGGAATGGATTAGAGAGATTCAGAAATCTGCAGAGCACATTTAGTCCCTGTTGTGTCACTTTCCTTAGGAAAACAATGATTCCGGTCAGATGTCTGTTGTATTGGTGGAAAAAAAAACATCCACCAATGGGTGGAGTCACGTACTATCCCTCTTCCAGAACTCTGTTTGTGATTGCTGTCAGAGCTTCCAGATGTCATTGTGATGACCAAATCTCACTGGAACACAAATTGTGAAATATCTGATTTGTCAAACAGGGATGTCTTGTTTTGGATGAAAACGTGATGGGTTGAGTTTTATGCCTTGTTGGATTCAAATCGGACAAATTCATCATCCATTCTTCGATTTCTTACACTGCCATGGTGCTCTGTGATGATAGTAATCATTTAAAGGATAGTTTATTTAAAGTATAGTCCTCAATTACTAATCCTTTACTTGTTACAAACATGTTTGAATTTCTGTTAAAGGGTCACGTAACACCATAACACGTGTTTTGAGATGTTGACAGTCATTTACTGTTTATGTCCCACATTGCTAAAAACACTATTATGACACATATATTTCACTAAAAAATGAGTGCAGATTCGTTCTTCAGGTTTGAAAATAAATTTTAAAGCAACATCACGGCAATGAGATCGTTGCGTAAATTTCAGCGTGGTGATTGGCCATCAGCACCAGCCAGTACAAAGTGATGTCATTGAGTTTTCAGCATGTCTGTGCATTATTCATGAGGAAGAGTTGGTTTGCACCAATCAGCTCGCTCTATTATGAATAAGAAGAAAATATTGTGAAGAAAATTGGGCTGCACGGTGGCGCAGTGTGGGTCAGTTGGCGTTTCTTTGTGGAGTTTGCATGTTCTCCCCGTGTTCGCGTGGGTTTCCTCTGGGTACATGTCTAAAGACATGTGTGGTATAGGTGAATTGGGTAGGCTAAATTGTCCGTATGTATGTGTGAAAGGTGTGTATGGATGTTTCCCCAGTGATGGGTTGCAGCTGCACGGGCATCCGCTGCGTAAAACATATGCTGGATAAGTTGGCGGTTCATTCCGTTGTGGCGAACCCAGATTAATAAAGAGACTAAGCTGAAAAGAAAATAAATAAATAAAAACTATAAACCTGTAACCATTGACATGTATTTGTTTTTCTTACTATGGAAGTCAATAGTTACAGGTTTTCAGTTTTCTTCTTAATATCTTCTTTAGTGTTAAAAAGAAAAAAAAACTCTAATAAAGGTTTGGAACCACTTAAAGGTGAGTACATTTTCATTTTGGAGTAAACTATCCCTTTGATAATCACCGTTTTTCATATTTTCCAAGAAATTGCTTTAGGTGCATATTCAAGGTGTCCAATTGCATCTGATTAATGTAAATATACAGTAAATGGCATGACAAAACGAAACATCAAAACAAAAATGAACACAAAATGGATTTAATTTTATTATAACTAAATGAATGCATATCATGCAGAATCTATAGAAACTCTATGCATGTACTCTACATCTGTCTACATATGCATTTTTAGAGATGTACTGATACCATTTTTTTTAATCGATCCGATCCCGATACCAAAATTCTGAGTATCGACCGATACAGATCCGATCCGGAGCCATTTTTTTAGGCATAATACAGTTTCTATAGTTCCTATGATAAACTCAAATAATATATCTTCTTTAGTAAAAATAACAGACCTATAGGCCTACTCTATATGACAGACGACACAATCAAATGAATGATGCTTGCTGCAAACTAGGCTACATTATTTGAGCATTCGTTATGATATTGATCTGTTGTGGTCCAGCTTATGTTTCCTTTTTTTAATATTAAGATTTTTCTTTGAAATCTGTAAAAGGCTACCATTATTGACCCTAATCAAAACACAAACTGGTCTGTTAAACAAAATATTGATATAAATAAAATTACAGTGAAATATTCCCGGTTTTAAAGTAGCCTATATTAGGCTAAATAATTTGCTGTTAATGACAATCCATATTGCGCCCTCAGTTTCACTTTTATTAATTTAATCAACTACTTTGACCACAATGAGCCAGTCTTTACAAACTACTCGCAGCACAAGTATTCCCTTCGGAAGAATAAACTCAGTCAGAAGGATGAGAGAACAAAAACTTTTAATATTACAGAATAATCTTACAAAGCGGCGCACACCGCATCCACTTGAATATTTATCTTTATACTTCACATTAAACTATAGAATGGCTTCAGAGCATTTGGGATATAGTAGGCCTATATGACAACTTTCTAGTGCCTTATGATAGGCTACCTTCATGACTTTAGTTGGCTTATAAATTACACAGAATGTAGCGCACGCTCAAGATCAGATTTGAATCAGTACCAGCTGGCCGGTACCCAATCCAGCAAAAATGTGGTATCGAACCGATATCCGATCCAAGTATCAGGATTGGTGCATCCCTATGCATTTTATACATACAATCAGACATGTTTCCTGACTGCTCTAAATTTCCTATGATGACATCATTGAATTCAAAGATCTGTGTTCCTGCCAAATAGTTATTGATGTCATACCCCAACATAACCTCTATGTCCCTGTATGGTAAAACACCATGGAAACACTCATTTTTGGCTGTTAGCATTTACATTTCAGCATGAACATCTAACTAAATATCCTTTAAATAATAACTAAATCATATATAAATAGTCTTTTAAAAAATGGATGTGCAAATTTAGATCTAAGATAGAAAATAAGTCAAACGAGGCACTGCTAGTTTGTGCAATCATGACGTTTTTTTTTTATTTGTACACAACTAATCTCATTTGTCACCATCCATGTTTTAAAAGAATGTTGTGGCACTTCTCATTTGCAGAAAACACCAATACAGAAGTTTACGAAAGCATTCATGTACGCTGGTCTTGTTTATGCGATGTTAGGAGAAGAGGGAACATTCTTCCTAACAGTTATTATATCAATAAACATGTCAGGTTTTGGCTTGTGCAAGTAAGCGTTTAGTTTTATTAACATTTTTAAGAGCTGCAGGATGCATGCCCAGTTCAGCCAATTAAAATATATAGCCAGCCACTCACAGAATCAAGCATGATGAGTTCACGAGTTACTCAGAGTCTATCTGTAATGAGGGAGGGGTGTTTCACGCTGTGAGCAAGGGCGAGGGCTTTCATGGTGGCAGAAAGTAATGAAATGCTAACAGTTACAAACCAAAAACCAGTTTATCACTTTAACCATTGAAGTATTTTATGTTTCCTCCAAGAATTAACATGCCTTTATCTGATCACAAATGGTCAGTGGAGATGTATTACATGGTATTAAAGGGATAGTTCACCCCAAAATGTAAATGTACAAAAATTTTACTTATCCTCAAGTAGTTCCTTTCCTTGAAAGAAGTAAGCTGAAAACATGCAACCATGGACTTTCATAATAACACAAACTTTTACTTTGCATAACAATGTAAAGGGTGAAAAAATGATGAAACAATGTACAAGACAATTTATCCCTGTAACATTTATTCAAATACATCTCTTATTACTTGTGTCTGAAATCCATATGGCTTCATTTTTGGTCATCCATATGTGACAGACTGACTAAATTTACTAAAATAAAGTCCTAAAAGATAACAGCCTGGGGTGCGTTTCCCAAACAACGACGTAACTCACGACTAAACTATCACAGTACAATGCATCATTTGGCAAAAGAACGATGTAGTAATGAGTGTTTCCCAAAACCCGTAGTTTCTCTGTCGCAGAAGCACCATCGATGAACCATGTTAGTTATAACGTAAAACGCCCATAATGATGGTCTAAACGGGGTGGTAACAAATTATTTAGAGCAGCCAGAACGCCATAATTGCTTTGTGCAAATGATATTGTTTTACACGCACGCAGACTTTTAAAAAAAATCCAACATTAGTTTTGGTAAAAACATGCACTCCCTTTCCATATTAATTGAAATATGTAAATGGCACATATAGGGCCAATGTTTCCTTTACAAATTTTATTGAGAACATTACATATTCTATTCAAACACATAAAATCCCTTACAAAAGCTAACAAGCATTCTAATATCATATATAAATCATATAAACAAATAAATAAATGATGCTATTTATTAAGAAATTAAATTTAGTATTTATTATTTATTAGGAAGTGAAAAAAATCCTACCTTAATAATGATGATGATGATTATTATTATTACTATTATTAAATAGGATATTGTTTATTTAATTTTTGAAAAGTCTACTTTTACAATTTGACACATTCAAACCACTGCAGAAATGTTCTAAACAACAGGCCCATGTCATATACAGTACAGATACTTAATAAATAACCTACTATAAATTTAAAGCATAAATGTATGCTTTGTGTTTTGTTTTCACAAGCTTTGGAGACATAACATAAATTCCTCTATTAAATAATAGGTCATCTAAAGCTTTCCTCATGAGCCATTGCTGTGTTCAAAATGACATCAATGTTTTCAAAGTGCACTACGACGGCAACACAATTGTCAACATGAAGATGAAAAAAAGACTTTGAAAGCAAATTACACCTAAGAGAGATGACTTTATTGCTTTTTGTTTTTAAATCATTCTAAGTTTAAATGTTAGAATGTTCTAAATGACTAGGGCGTAGGGGGGATATGTGGGAATAGAACACAGCTAGGAACTATGTTTCTAACTACAGCTCCAGAGGTGTAGTTGCAAGCAAGTTTGCGACGCAGTTTGCGAATGTTCGTTGGAACGATGGATTTGGGAACACCAAATCAACGAACTATGTTTGTATCGACGGAACTTGCGACCTTAGTTGGCTAACGATGCTTTTCGGAAACACACCCCTGATTGGTCATTTCTTTTGGTATCTTAACTGCAACGATCCATGAAGGTTTATTGTTTTAGGATTGCTAAACAATCTTTTAATGCTTTACATCCAAACCTAAAATGCTTTAAATCCATTAAAAATAGTTATCTGAAGTTCTTCAACATTCAACACAATTCCAAAAAAAAAAAAGAAATAAACAAAAACAAGCTCAATTCCTAAAATCTGAACCTAACTGCTAAATGAAAAATGAAATGTTTAATACACTTAAAAAGATATCTCACCCAGAAAACTACAATTCTGTAATCATTTACTCAGTATATTTTGAAGAAAGCTGAAAATCTGTAACCATTGACTTCCCTAGTATTTCTTTTCCTACTATGGAAGTCAATGGTTACAGATTTTCAGCTTTTTTCAAAATATCTTCTTTTGTGTTCAACAGAAAAAAGACAATGTTTTACAATCTAGTGCTCTTAATACAGTCCCACCTGTTGAGACAAATGTAGAATTAGTTGATCATCAGGGGGTGGCAGATTTCTTATGTTGCTTGTTAGAAAAGCACAAGACCACCCAACATGAGCTCCAGTTGGCATTCTGAAGCCAACACATTTGACGGCAAGACAAGTGATCTCCTAAATGACACCAGAAATTGATCTAGATTAAGATCTCAGCTGCTCAAATCCACAATGACAAAAAATTCACCTAATCGCATATAAAAATAGGTTAAATTCAATCAATGCAGACGTGGTATGTTATACCATTTGGTATACAAAAATGTATTTGCACTAGTCATTGATTCCTCAAAAAAGGCCGGTATTGTAAAAATATAAGTAAAGGAATTTTAAAGAGATATGTACTTTAAAAATAAAAATCTATCATCATTTATTCACCCTTTACTTGTTTCAAACCTGTTTGAGTTCTAAAAAATCTAAAATCTAGAAGACATTTTGAAAAAAAATTAAATAAAAAAGCTGAAAACCTGTTACCATTGTCCTCCATAGTTAAATTAGTTTTTCCTACAATCAATGAAAGTCAATGATTATAGGTTTCCAGCTTTTTTCTTTCAGCCGTTTCTTTCAGAAAAAAAAAACTAGTAAAGGATTGAAACCACATAAGCGTGAGTAAATGGCGAGTTAAATTACATTTTTGGGTGAACTAACCCTTTAAATCCAAACCTTCAGATTTGAAAATATCCAAGACCACTGAAATGGGTCTCAATTAGTTTCCAAATAAGCATAAAAACATCTAAATGAACAAGATGTGACCCTAACAAGAACAGAATGTTTTTACGATAGTTATATTCAGGGCTTGATATTAACTTTTTTGATCACCAGCCACTGTGGCTAGTAGCTTTTCAACATTCTAGCCACTCGCCATTTTCACTAGCCACACTTTTCTTGTTGGGAAAATATATTTTATATGCAAAAATTTGACTCTGACATGCTAAAATGACTTTAGATTTAGATGTTGTGTTATGTCCACATGCCTTCTCATTCATTTAACTTCTTGTGTGTATTGTGTATTAGCTTGCTCTGTGTGCATGAGCAAATAGGTTGTGTCGCAATGCAATCAGTTTTTATTTCACAGGACTTTTCAGGGCTCAAAATTAAGGATTTACCCAATTTATCTCTGACCACACCAAATAAGTATTTCTTAGCCACAATTTTTTAATGTGCCAAAACAAGGAAAACATAGCTGTATATTTGCACTTTTTCAAAACTTTTCTTTAAAAAAACATTACATTAATTGTCATGTATCTAAAATATGCACAGTAATCTGTCCTGGCTAAAAGTCCCAGATCACCAGTTAACTACACATAAACGGGGAGTAATCTCCAATTAAAGCAATGTTATTGTAAAAAAAATTAAACCATATTAACAAAAATAACTGTAAGCAAAAGAAAGCAGGTGAAACATACAGTATGACAAAGAAAGGATGAGCACGCACACACGGTTTATAAAGGTCTGTTAATAATCTGTTCAAAGAATAATTAAAACGGGAGTGCGCGCACTTTTTAACAGTCGTGCGCATCACATCACCGTTTCGCGCGAGTGATCATCCTCTCGTTAGGTATTTACCTGCTTTCTTTTGCTCGTGCTGCATCTCGATTCTAAGATCACATTTGCATGAATATTGGGCCATGCTTATTGTCGAACCTTGCTTTTAAAAAAACTACAATTTAAAAATGATTTCCAACCAGCCAAAGTGGCTAGTGGAGGTGTCTGTCTAACCCGCCAGAGCTGAAATCTACTCGTATTTGGCGGGTTGGCGGGTGTTAATGTAAAGCCCTGGTTATATTGCCTATTACAGTCGCCCGCATATCTGCATTTGTGTGTGTGCGACCGAGGAATTCCTGAAACCATTTTTGACTGCTTTACAATTTTTATAAACTCTTCACAAGTTCCTGTGAGTTGATAAGATGTCATAAAATGTATGCACATACTCTACAATAAGTAAGATCAGCCAACCACACAGCATTATTTCAGATGTTCATGAAGTCACAAAGCTTAATTTTTTTGGGTCTTGGATCTAAAATATTTCTTAATTGTAGTCTTTACAAAGCCAAGATAATCTAACTTGAATCTGTCAATCGAAAGTGCAAAATGTCATATTTATTATAATGTGATTTTTAAGAAGCCAAGTTTAATGACTTTTGGATATAGTTAAGGATGCAACACCTAAAAACAAACCAGGAAAATAATTATTTTGAACCGTACGCCCAGCCACACGCTTCCTGCATTCCACATCTCAAGACAAAACTCTTTCCTTAGGAGTGTGGTAACGTAGAGCAAAGCCAAAGGTCTTGACTTTTGGAAGGTGATGTT
This sequence comes from Danio kyathit, assembly GCA_903798195.1. Lineage (NCBI taxonomy): Eukaryota > Metazoa > Chordata > Actinopteri > Cypriniformes > Danionidae > Danio > Danio kyathit. Next base: position 36,501,190 of record LR812541.1, read on the forward strand.
TATTTGCTCAGTCAGTGTCAGAAGCATTACCCTCTTGCTTAAGATATTAATAATGCAGAGTGCCTGTGCAAACAAGGCAGATTTTTGTAGAGGGTGGAGACGGAAGGGCATTAAATAACGGTCAGAAGGGGCCAGAATTTTTTTAACCTCTCCTCAACCTCGGGGTGCATCTACCACCCACATGCAAGCAAACACTGTGGATGTGGCAGATCTGCCACTCTGGGCAAACCATGCAAGCCCTTACTGACTGTGTGATATACCAATGCAATCTCATGGGTAATGTGTAACTTTATGATTTGAGTAAAATTGTTATTAATTTGTATGATCTCATTCTTATAATTTTACTATTTGCTCATCCCCCAATGAGGGTTAGGGTTAAGGGTGAGGTTTGGGTACATGCCTCCAGAGATGGCAAAAGTACACAAATCCTTTACTTAAGTAGAAGTACAGATACCCATGTTTAAGACGACTCTGGTAAAATCGAAGAACTGAATACACTTTTGTACTTAAGTAAAAGTAAAGAAGTACAGCCTCAAAAATGTACTTAAGTAAAAAATACCCATTACTACTACATGTTTTAGTTTCACTAGGTAGGTAAATACCTGGTTTCCCCCCATGCATCATCATCCTGACATAAACTCACAGTGTTCAGCATGTAGTTTTGCAGCTGTTGGATTAAAAACAACAGCTGCCATTCATGTTCATACAAATAATGTTTTACATTTTACACTGAATTCTGTCCAATATATATTGAATTTTTTGAATTTTATATTTGAATATTTTTTTTTATATTTTAAAAACATAAAAAATATAAAATAAAGATTTATTGTATTTGACTGCAAACTTTTTTTTATTTTATTTAGCTGCTCTCATACACAATTCGTTATTTTAGTGTTTTTTTCCAGGCTATTGTGGGTATTTTATTTAATGAATAAACATTACTTCTGTTAATACATTTACTCTATGCTAAAAGCTACATACACAGGCGTGACAACCTACAAAACATGTGCATGATATTTTATTCACATGCTAAATTCAGGATCTTTTGCATTATATTTTTTATTCATAAATTGTAAGTTGTAAAACATTTGTTAAAATTGAAGATTAATATGCCTATATGTAAAATCATATAGTGAATTAAAATATATATATAAAAAAAACTGTTAAACAGCATAAATTCTGTATTAGGAAATATGAACTCACTGGAAATGTAGTACTAAATGTACAAATCTTTACAAAAAAGCACTTTTTTCGCTGCATTAGATTGAATAGCCAGAGAAATCCCATGCAGTATGATAGGAAGTGGACAAAAGACTCTTAACCGTAATCATTTGTAGTCATACTTTTGAACGGGATTGTGTCTTTCTTGTTTACCTGTGATCTGATCGAGCAAAATGTGTCGTATTACCATGTAAACGGCAGCATTAGTCATGTTAAATTCGCCGTCTCCCTCTGTCTCATCTGCATAGTCATCCTTGCCTTTCTCATAGTAATCTTCATAAACTAGCCTACATACGGTGCGTGATTGCCTTGGTTGAAAAAGCTGCGCGCTACAGCACGCAGGCGAGCAATGACGAAAAATAGACTGACTGCATGAAAAAGGCGCTCAAATTGTGCAATGACAAGAAATAATATAGATCGCATCACCAAACACATAAAGACGAAAGTAACGAGCCTGATTTAAAAATATAAGGAGTAGAAAGTACAGACATTTGTGTAAAAACGAAGGAGTAAAAGTAAAAAGTTGTCAGAAAATAAATAGTGGAGTAAAGTACTGATACCAGAAAAATCTACTTAAGTACAGTAACAAAGTATTTGTACTTCGTTACTTCTCATCTCTGCATGCCTACTTTTAAAAACGTTGCATTTTCATGTGAATGAAATTGTATAAATTAGTATGAATTAGCGACTTCACTGACACTATGTAAAATAGTTACATTTCGTCATGAGATCAGGCTAGATACAGCACAAAAAATGTTTTAAATTGTTATTTTAATTGATGTTTTTATAGTATTAAAGTTAAATGACTGATTGTATCAGTGGAATAATTACAGAATTACATTTGACCAGAACTTGAATTTGAATTTACAATCTACACTGAATACAATGCAACATAAATTGATTACTATCTAAACACAATATATCACTTGTGACAAAAAACCAAACATTTACCTTGACCAGTCTGAAGAACAAATCCGTTTTCTGGAATCAAAACCACACAATGCAAACCAATTGTTGGACTATATTTCTTTCATGCAGTCCAATCACTATCAAATGATTCCCATGAGTCGATTGTTTTTAGTGAATCAAAAACATGCAACACAACCAGCGAAGTCCTGATTCCTGAAACAAATTACTATTTTGAGAATTAGAGAGAGGATTTGATGTTAGAAAAATGGGAAAAGAATCAAATCTTGACACCTCAACTTTCTTTTTCAAAAAGTAATGCCTCAACACTAATATTAAGCATTTTCAAAGAGATTTTACGAGAACTACGTTTTTGTGGAAAACTACCATATAAAATTAAAAAGTTCAATAGTTAAGGCCAAAACTGTAATATGCTTTTAATGGCAACTGCAAAAATTCTGTAACGCTTGTTGTTTATGTTTTATAAGGCTACATCATTAACCAAGGTGAGGTGTGAGTGCAACCTATAGCTCTTCTTATTTGACATTTTGCACAATTTCTGTTTCCATAGGTTGTCAAGGACAGGATACTGAGGATCAATCTTCTACTGTTCCTTCACTACCAGATACATCAACACCAGTTCCAGCAGATCTGACAACAGCTCCAGCATTAGATTTAACAACAAAGGATTCCGCAACAGCTATCACAACTTTGGAACTGTCTACTATCAGAAGTGGTATGAACCAACAGAATGTCCCCCAAAAATAAAAGAATAAATTAAATTTAATTTCTTAAGTGATACAGTAGGTGAATACCATTTACTGGTTCTTTTTCAGAATCTCAATCAAAAAACAACGTCCCTGATAACAGCACAGATACCAGTGTGACTACATCCCCACCAGACCTGATGCAAGTCTCCATCAGAGTAGCAGTATTAAAAGACACTCACATTGATCCAAACTCGATGGAGAGCAATCCAGAGTCAAATCGAGGCTCCGAAGCTTCACACGTAAGCCTTTTTTGTCCTATTAGAAAACAATATAAAAAACAATGACTCAAAAAGAATATTATATTTACAGTTCAATTCAGAACTTATTGGAGTATTAATTTAATTTATTGCTGATCACTGATTTTTATTGGTCAACATAGGGCTGGGCGATAAAATGGCATCTGTATTTATTAACCATTTAATAAAATTTATTTACCATTGTCAATAACGATAAAAAAAAGTTTGGTATGAAGCACTATAGTTTTATTAAAATGTGGCTGCTGAGTAGAGCTGCAACTAATGATTATTTTAATAATCGATTAATCTGTCGATTCGATTCGATGTTTCGATTAAATTGATGAATCGGATAAAAAAACAAAAACAAGAAAAGCATTCATTCCCAACCCTTTATTCAAAAAAGCTCATCCCTGAGCTGTTATAATTATAATTATAATAATAATAAAATAAAAAACAAAAAAGTAGTTTTGTCCTGTTTTCAATCCAAATATCTAAAAAAAATCTTAAATCAAGATACATAATAGACACATGAAATAGCAAGAAACATTACGTCTTGTTTTCTGAAGAAGAAAAAAAACACCTCAAAATTAAGTGATTGCTTGTTTAAAACAAGCTAAATTATTTGCTAATGGGGTAGGACAAATAATCTTAATGAGATATAATCTCAAACAGAAGTTTTAAGCATCACTTTATTTTTCCATGCCATTTTTCTTATCTAGTCTTGATTTAAGATTTTTTAGATATTTGGACTGAAGACGAGATGAAATGACTACGTAAGAAAAGCTTTTTTGCAGTGTAGCAATACATGACAACAGATTAAAAAAATGAATGATCCAAAAAAGGCGAGTGAATAAAAAACGAATCTTTAGTCTTGTAATCCAAAGTAACTATACCACCCCTGCTTTACTTGTTACTAACCCTTTCACTGGTGAGTTTAAACGGTTGTATCTGGCCCCGGGAGTGAGTTTTGTTAGGCGAATTTTGAATTTTTAGTTGCCGCTCTAAGGTTAAAAGAGCTAACGCTAGCTTGTCAAGCTGGATAATGAGTAAAACATCAGCACCAGGGACTTTACAGTCCTCACTTCAAAACGGTACAAAAGTAGAATTCTGTAGTGATTTACCCTGCTGTTGAAGTGCCTTCCTCCTTATCCCTGTCTTTGAGGCAATGAACTCTGTATCAGTGCGCGAGACCGCATTCACTCCACTCCGCTATCAACTAAAGTGTTTTTAATAATCAAACGTCCCCGTGTCGCGCGACACATGGAATCGATTATGAAATTCGTTACCAATGCTTTTAGTAATCCATTTTTATCGATTTAAGCGATTCGTTGTCGCAGCCCTACTGCTGCGCACGCATTCCTTATAAGGAATGCCAATAAACCTAGGGTGTAAGTTTGTTATTACCAATTAAGGTTCACGACTTGCGTGCTCAAGTAGGGAGCAACTCGCACATGGTGTGCAAGCGGCGCACATGTGACACTCACATCTTCCAGGTGCACCAAGTTGAAAAACATGAAGAGTGCCATGTGAAACTAGTACTAATCAATCAGCTTTGTATGGAATATACACATTTCGGTAATAAGACTAATTACCTCGGGCAAACACAGAGCACCCAAACACTGCAGTGCTTTTTAATTTTCTCCATAAATAAAACTTGTATCGGAGCTGCAGCAATGGTTTGTCCGTTTGTCAACCCCTGAGAAAAGAGTTGATGGTCGCCTAGAAAATTGAAAATGGTGAAGGAAACCATGCGCCTTGCACTTTTCACGTTCGAGTTTTGGGTTTCATCAGACACCTCAGGTCAGAATAATAACAGACGCGAAAATGAGTACTAGTAGCTAGCAGCAGTGAGGAGATTGTAAATAAAAAAAGAATGTATCAGTTCGCCAGAGTGGCTTTTTGGTTTCTTTTCTTGTGCATTCCAGCTGCTAGCACCCCATCTGAAAGAATTTATAGCATAGGGGGTAATGTAGTCACGTACTCTGGCAGCAATAAAAGCAGAGAGAGTTAACCAACTTGTCTTTTTTGCTCACAATTTGCAATGTTGCAATATGTATTTGAATTATGATAGTTGGTTCCTTTACTTGAAAGCTCAGATTTAATTACCATAATTTGTTTTGTTTACAGAGTTTGAGGTTATTGTACCATTATTATTGACACAGCGTTTACATGTTACCTTTGTAACATTTTATTTATTAAGTTTAAGAGTCTCTTTAACACTTATGTTTATTTTATTATAATACATAAGAGACAAGATGTTTTTGTTTGTGGTAAATTAAAATAAAGTGGTTAAATTAAAAAAATTAAATCTACTGGATTTAATCCTAAATGGACTGTTAAAATATTCCATAATTATCAATACCAAATGATATGAAACATTATATCGTGATAATTTTTATTGCTGTTTCGCCCAGCCCTAGGTCAGCAGCTTTTGTGAAGAGCATGCAGTAATGTATCGCAATTTTCCAGAACTCAGTATGTCGGGTTCACGTTGTTGCAGATTTATCAGGGGGTAAACACTATAATACACTTGCACTGATATTTATATGGTACTCCCATGAGCTTCCAAGAATACCATGATGGCACAAGCATGGTATACTTCTACAAAACACACAGTAGTTTAATGGAATTTGGTTTGGTATCAGAATTATTTTAATCTTTGTAATTTGATTTAAGTAGCCTAAAAATACCCTTACATTAACATCATAATACTGTCATATACTGTTCTTTTTTTGTATATGTCAATCATTTGCTAGATTTGTACAAACCAAAGTACCACCGTGTTACCTTCTGATACTATAAATGCACCACTAGGCCAAAAATACATTATTTTGCGAGAAAAACACTGCGGCTGCATTTATATTTTCATGCTAATATGCCCCTGTAAGGGCATATCAGCATTATACATAGTCCTTATTCTATTCTCTTATTGATACACTATAAAAAGGTGAGGGGAAATATGGAAAATCAAACCATTTTATCATTTACATTTAATATAAAAAATTATCCCATTGTTGGGTTTGTCCAACGTTATCCAGTTATCAAAAAAAGGGTGTGTTTTTTGAAAATGAAGATTTTTGCCATAATTAATCTGACAACTAAAATACCAATTCCCATTACAAAAAACTGTGACATTTGAGGGGTTGGTAAAATCTGGTAGCCTGAAGTCCCGGGGCTATTGTTTTTTCAGTCAGGCTACCTAAATCTATCTACATCGTGCCCAGCGGGGTATCTAGATAGTCTGCCAGGCACGCTGTTGATAAATTTTGGTAGCCCGACTGAAGCCCGGGACTTCGGCTACCAGATTTTGCCAGCCCTGATTTGTATATATTTTTTATTGTGAAATTATAAGCATTTAAATTAGGATTGAAATTAGCAATATTTATATCAAGACTTCAAAAGTATTTAGATTAGGTTTGCCATAGGTAAACTCACACACAACCTCACTTCCATAGTAAAAAGATACTTTTTATTATAAAAAAACAGTAGCCTACTTTTTATTATGAAAAACAATAGCCTAATCAAAGTAATTTGTACAAAACCACTAGCTCAATAACAAAAAATCTGTAAATGTACAGTATTAGCTTTATAAAGGAATATTATTAGTTTAGAAATATTTCAGTAAGATTCGATAAAATGTGATGTTTATTTCCACTTTTGGCATGTTTGACATTTAGTTAACTGATATTAAACGTCATCTAAACTCTATTATCAAGTGAAAAATAAAAATCACAATTATCATTATTGCTTTTTGCCCAGCTCTACTATATAGTATCACTACAAGACTCTTTGCCAAGTCAAACCAATGGAGTGACTTCAGATATTTTCAGTTGCTGTCATCTGCATCCGTGTACATTAGAAAGGAAGGAAGCTTTGTGTCTGCGAGGATGAAGTATAGCAAGGCAGTTTGAGCTGTTGATGCCTGTGAGCTCAGATTAGGGAGATCCTGTTTTGTCATTCACTATAAATAATCCCTGCGCACAAAAGATGAATGAGCGGGAGAGAAGAGGGGCTTCCTCTGACTGCTGCCATGCGGTTATGAACCCAGGAAAGAGGTTAGACAGAAGAACACGAAAAGGGGGAGATGATGAGCGTCTGCTATTGGCAAGAACAGAAATCTAGATGATAGTTGTGATAGTCAAGTCTGATGCTGAATCAATCAGTGTAGCTAAAATTTTCACCGCACAACAGTAGTTGTTTGTTCTTTCATGATACCATGGATCAAATGCATCCCACAAATCATGACTTATATGTTTGTAAAAAGCAGACAAAAGTGCTAAACTACCCTTTATGTCTGCTATAATAAAAGTTTGGTCCCACTTTATATTAAGTGTCGCTTATACCTGTGAACTTACATGGTAAATAGATGTGTGAGTAGTATGTAACTACAGTGTATGTACACACGTTTACATAGTATTTAATTTTGTATTACTGGTGTAACTACACTCATGTAACAACCCACTGAATAGTATGTGTAAGTACAAATGTGTAACAGGACATTGGTAACAACACTAGGAAAGTACACATCTGTAACAAGAATTATGTAAGTGCATTGTGTAACAACAATATGTACTTGCAGATGTTTTCCCACTTCCACACCTGTTTGCAGATCATGTACTTGTGAACACTGTATGGCAGAACTAATGCTGCATTAGAAGGTTTCACCTTGTGATACCAGTGTACTTACATGGTAACTCCACAGGAACTGTCCACTTAATATAAAGTGTAAAATGGTCACAAATTACTGTGTAACTTGTAGAAATATCTTCTATGCAACACTTTAATAACAGTGTAGTTACATGGTAACTCCACAGGAACAGTCCACAATATCAAAGTTTAAAATAAAATTCATTTTTGTTTCGGCCTAGTCCCTTTATTAATCTGGGGTCGCCACAGCGGAATGAACCGCCAACTTATCCAGCATATGTTTTACACAGTGAATGCCCTTCCAGCTGCAACCCATCTAAGCCGAAAAGAAAATGAATGAATGTATGAACAGTCATTTGTGACCATTTTACACTTTATATTGCGTGGATCCTGTGGATTTACCATGCAAGTACACTCGTATCACAAGGTGAAACCTTCTAATGCAGCCATACAGTGTTCACAAGTACATGATCTGCAAACAGGTGTGGAAGTGGGAAAACATCTGCAAGTACATATTGTTGTTACACAATGCACTTACATAATTCTTGTTACAGATGTGTACTTTCCTAGTGTTGTTACCAATGTCCTGTTACACATTTGTACTTACACATACTATTCAGTGGGTTGTTACATGAGTGTAGTTACACCACTATACACAAGTAAATACTCTGTACCAGTGTGTACATACACTGTAGTTACATACTACTTACACATCTAATTACCATGTAAGTTCACAGGTATAAGCGACACAATATAAAGTGGGACCAAAAGTTTAGAGCATTATACAACAGATATGTTTCTTAAAGTTGAGTAATGTGAATAAAACTTTAAAACATCTAATTTAGGAAACTTAGAAATGTTAAATATGATTATTAAATAATAAACAAACAACATTTATTTTTTATATTAACATATTAAAACATAAAAAACTAAATCAATCATTTTAAATGCTACAAATAAATTGTCATCATTTCGAAAAACAGATTTTGAGACTTGCTAAAGATTAGATCCCTTTATGTTATTAAATCATTATCATTTTTAAGGATTAATGTCAATGCATACTCATAAGATTTCTGTTCATCAAGTAAAAATTACTGATAAAATTCTGTCCTGTCATTCATACTAAAACTCTAATGCTTCAAAAAGTTTGTAAAGCGATCCAAAAACAGACCTACACAAATCACGCTATTTAATCGGAGTCTGCTGAGAGAAACAATCACTTTGTATGACGAACAGATTTAATTTAGGTTTTAATTCACATACAAATATTGATCAGTGGATATAAGCAGAAGCACAACTACTTGCTCAAAAGTGCTGGTATGGCACCCAAGAAAGAACCTTATTGGTTCTCACGTGTCAAGCAAGCATGCAAAGCTTTAGTTTAGTTTAGCTTTAAAGTTTAGTGATCAATGTTTGTCAATAAAAGCACTAAATTAAATCTGTCAATCTTATAATTTGATCGTTTTGTTTTAGAAGACTTTGGTTAACAGGTTAATCCTTATATCTGATTTCTGTTTTGATAAATAAAAAATAAATAAACATTTGCATCAGAGCATTGGATAAACAAACTTTTTTCTCTACAGGTTAAACCTGAAGGCGACAAGGATACCACCTCCGGGGGGTCATCTTCTGCTGTTTTTGTATCTGTGCTATTGACTGGCTTACTGCTTGCCGGCATAATAGTCGGCATTTACTACTTCAAATGTCATCGCCGAACCAATGGTAAAGGCATGAAACTGGTGAGTTCCACCTCAGAAACAGACACTGAACACAAGAAAAAAAAAAAAAACATAAATAATATTCTTTTTTTTCCAGGATGTAAACATGTTGTAATTCAACACAAAGCAAATCCTTGAAGCAAATTTGTACATTCATACACTTCCTGCTTTTTCCTTCTGAATAAACCCCTAAATTGATGACTTCAACAACTGTATTTCCACCACCAAGTGTTCCCAATCAAACTCCCATTTTGAACGTGTTATCCACACATTTTAATTTCAAAGTTCAGCGCATTTGGAAGGGAAGTGTTGCCAAGATCATAATTAGGAGGAAAACAATTGGCAGGGTATCAGTGCGGTGAAGTTCCTCCAGCACACGCCCCATCTAATGTTGAGAACCACAACACATGCTAGTTAAACATCAACCGTTTCATCCACTTGCCAATAGTTCGAAGCTGTTTTCCTTCTCTGTTAAATGATTTCAAGTTATGAAATTGAAACAAAGCGCACTCTCGGAGGACCTCAGAAGGGTTTGCAATGAAAAAAAACAAACACGTACATTCACAGGCAGAATTTCATAAGCCATACGCTGCTCAATAAAAGCTTTGAAGATATATCAAGAAACATATTCCAAATAAAAATTTGATGATGGTTTCCATATTCTGCTCCAAAAGAAAACCCTGACCCTATAGTTTAAGAGTCTTGCTTATTGAGTCCTAAGTTACAACAGCTCACTGAGAATACAAATCTTGGCTTTCACAGAAAAAACGGCTATCATAGTGTTTAATGTAGTATGATGTGTAACAAACAGTAATTTTGTAAACATTTAAGTTAAAACTGTTTAATTAATACACATAAATCCACAAGACTATCTACAGGAAATGTTACTTACACTGTAAAACCCAAAATGTTAAGGTAACTCAAACCATTTGAGGAAACCGATTGCAACAAACTATTTAAGTTCCAAAACTAATCCTAATGAGTACTATGAACTTAAGTTGAAGTAATGAGGTATTTAAATAACTCATTACCTTCAACACTGAGTTCAAAACTCTTTTCAAATGAGTAGAATTAACTTTCAGTCAACTTTGAGTTAACTACACTCATTTCATTTGATAAAGTTGACTGTTGCGACGCAGTAGGTAGTGCTGTCGCCTCACAGCAAGAAGGTCGCTGGTTCGAGCCTCAGCTGGGTCAGTTGGCGTTTCCTGCGTTCGCGTGGGTTTCCTCCGGGTGCTCCGGTTTCCCCAACAGTCCAAAGACATGCGGTACAGGTGAATTGGGTAGGCTAAATTGTCCGTAGTGTATGAGTTTGAATGAGTGTGTGTGGATGTTTCCCAGAGATGGGTTGCGCTGGAAGGGGATCCGCTGCGTAAAAACGAGCTGGATAAGTGGTTCATTCCGCTGTGGCGACCCCAGATTAATAAAGGGACTAAGCCGAAAAGAAAATGAAATAATGAAGTTGACTGTTGGGTTTTACAAGGTAGATAAGCAATAAGATTCGTCTTCTAAATGAACAAATGCCCATTAATTATAATTTTTTAAATTTACAAATATCTTAACAATGCCACAACCTGTGCTCGATGTTTGCTAAACAATTTTGTTACTTAGTAGTTAGTTAATTCGAAGAGGTAAGAGCACCAAATATCACTGTGAGCATTGGTTTTATTCAGCAGTTGAACATGCACTCCAGGTCAACCTAAAAAAGTTACATTTGCAACTATTTCCTCACTTTCCACTTATTCCAGACATACTCTATATAAGTTTCTTTGTTCTGTTGAACACAAAATATATTTTAAAGAACATTGGGAACCATTGAACTAATTGACTTCTAATAGCATCTTCTTATTTGTTCAGTAGAAGAGAAACTGCTTCAGGTTTAGAACAAATGTCCCTATAAATATTGATTGACATATATGACACTGACATGAAAATAGTTACCAACAAAGTTGTTGAAGCAGAACATTTATAAATCTCAAAGCAACAACAATGTAGAGCTTCATTCAGTAGTCAGTTCACTTCAATAACACAAGGGCTTAGCAACATGTAATGATGGTTTTAGTGTTATATTTATTTATCAAATGCCCAAGGTAAAGAAACAAAACTGCACTCAGAGACTCAATATTCAGATACAGTTTTCTGTCAACATTTATCATCAAATTCTTCCAAAAACCAAATTATATGAGCTATTTAAGTCTAATGAGGTATTCTACACAAATGAGAGCATTGTTGACACAACAAATGTGTTGAAATACAGTTTAATTCAGAAGATTATCTCAACACATTTGTCATGTGTCAACTATGCTCTCATTTGTGTCTATTGCTAATAATCCCAAAGAAAGCATCTAAGATAATGAAACTAAGTTTACAAATCAACAATTATAAACACAAATTTTTTTTAAAATACAATCTGTTTGCATTGTGTTCCCATAGGCTGAGGAGTCATACATGGCCGATGAGGAGAACCAAGGCAATACTCTGGTATCGGTGGCCCCACTGAACCAACCTGAGCCCCAGGAGAAACCCAGTCTTAACGGAGAGTCGCAAGAGGCAGTGAAGCCCCAGACTCCTCCTGCTGCCACCAATGGCCACTCCACCACCAAGACGGCAGACACCGAGCTGTGAATGAGCTGTTCTGCCACCGTAGGGTCTGGGAGAAACACTCACTCCCTGCTCCTTACACCCAAAACAATCTACTACATACTGACCTTGGCCATCAAGGGTTAACAAAGACTCAAATTCCCACAATGAATGTAAATACGTTGCAAAATGTTCCATTTAAAGTCCTACGAAACGATAGGTAAGACTATAATATGGGGTATAACTATATAGGATGAAAATGGGATGAAATAATTGGTCAATAACCTGCTCCCGAAGCATAAATGCTTTAATGATTTATGAAAAGGTTGTTATGCTTTATAAATAACACAATTTTGAGGTAATTAGTATATCTTTTGGATTTAGTGGCTAATTAGTATTCATTTGTATGATTTAATTCGTTCATTTTAGTACCATGTGCTTATGCCCTAATCAGGGGTAGGGTTTGGTGCCAAGCCTCCCTTTAAAAATAGAATGAAATCGTATAAATTTGCAAGAATTAGCCACTTTCCTGGCATAAAATAGTTACGTTTCATTGTGAGATTGGACTAGTTATAAATGTAGATGTAAAATAGCAGTTATGACCGTAATGACATATGATATTATAGAAATTCAATCAAAATTCGATGCAATAAAAAAAAAAAAAAGGTATTAGTCCCATGATGCAAACCTTAATCATAATGGGGTGGGGAACCTTTCCCATGAGTCATTTCTGGCTTTCATAAGAGCAACCCAGGCTGGAACAAAATGTCGGGAGGATCCCTACTCCTGTCTCAGTGCTCCACAGCTTCCAACTGGGTGGTAATCGCATCTCTTCACACTAGAAAGAAACATTCGGAATCCAATAGACACGAGTTGTGTTTTGTTTGCAACGGGTTGTTTGTGTGTTGCTAGACTGTATGGCGTGTTCTATATGTTCGTGTTTGTGTACAGTATGATTTGACTAGTTTATAGTCTTGTATAATTTTGTTGATATCACTGCATGACAAAGTAATGATTTCTGGAGTTAAGCTGAGGATAGAAAAACAAAATCAGTTTGAGTGTCAAAGTCAACTCCATTTCATTGCTGCGAACAACCCTCAACGTAAAAAAAATCCAACATATTGCTGCAAAGCCAATAAGCGCTCAGGGTAACAGCTAAATGTTATCTGCCATTTCTGGATTGAGTTACAGCTTTACCGTACTTTGTAAACCAGTATTATGCTCTTTTTTGTAATATTTGTATTCTAGTCATTTAGATGTAGTGTTGAATGACTGACTTCATTGTTTGAATGACCTGCCTTAAATATTAGAAGTTTCTTTTAGGTGGGTGTGGTTTATTTTGTATCTACATTTGCTACTACACTGTACATCGTGCTTTAGTCAAAGAATTATGTAATTGGGTGCAGCCATGAAATCATCGCCTTTAGTTTCAGTAGATTCACTGAAATACAATGAGGAATAGTGCAGACAAAAATAGCATTTTCTAACTGTTTTGTTTAAATGGATGGGGTGGTGAACAAAGATTTTGTCATCATTTACTCACATTCAAGCTGTTTTTCTTCTGCTTAACAAAAAAGAAGATACTTAAAACAATGGTGGTAATCAAATAGCTAACAGCACACTCCAAAAAAAATAAAAAAAAGTTGGGTTGCATCAACCAAAATATGGGTATATTATGGACATACCCAACTGTTGGGTTAAAGTTGGTTGGGTTTGTCCATATTTTACCCAAATTTGAGTTGAAAAATCCAGCATTTCATAATGCACACGCTGACTGCCATACTAAACTATGGATGCAGGTCATGATTTTGCCAAGTACGATGAGATTCTGGATTACCATCTACGTCTTTGAACATTTTTGTTTGAAAATGTAATCCATACCTATTCCCTATCCCTAAATCCAACCATAACTGTAAATTATTCCCAAAATCAGAGGACAATGATAGTAACAATCATGTAGAAGTGCATAAACCTAACCGAATCCTAAACATAAACGGTAAACACATTCCTTAATTCTGATTGGCTGATTGGAATGTTGTTCCAGGATCAACACAGATGTTAATCCAGGAATATATCCTACTTGGTGAAATCAGGTTAGGGACTATCACTATGGACAGTCCAATGCCTTTGCTCCAATCAACATTCTTCAAAATATTTTCATTTGAGTCAATCAGAAGAAAAAAAAAACTCATACAGGTTTGTTATAAGTATAGAATGAGTAAGTGATTACAGAATTAAAATTTTGGGTGAACTATCCCTTTAAACACGTTAAGCCTCTCAAAATAATTTGAGGTCAACATTTGGTGCTAGAGTGATTGCTTCTCTTAAAATAAACCATTAAAAAAAGAAATTGTAAGTTTAAATGTTCAACATGAACATATCTGCATATGAATAACCTGTGCTTTATTTTTCAGTGATGATATTTTATTTTAACATTCCGGTGTTCGGTCATATTTTGGATCGGTGTACTAGCATTGTGTTAAACTGATGTATGTTTGTGATAGGAATAAAGTTTTGGAAAATAAATCGATACATGTTCACTATTCATTTCTACTTTATCCCTGAGAGACCTCATCTTTGTGTGCCTTGGATCTATACGATCCAATATCTCACTTATTTGGCCACAAGCACTGTTTACTCAAGAGTTTCTTGTTTGATATGAAATGCACACATATGTTCTCTCTCCGCCTCTCCCTCATTCCTGTACAAACGTGTAAAAAGTTGGCTGGTATCTAAAGGCCATTTAAGCAAACAGCTGGTTTGCATAAGAGAAGGTGATGACATCATGGTGAGGGGATTCGGGTGGGGCTCACGGCCCCAAATCAGTTTAAGAGATCACAAGTCAGCGTTTATGTGTTACTGACTCCTGTCTCACACCCTCTGACTTCTGTAGCTAATCACTCCAAAACACAAGCAGTTAATGAGTTAATGATATTGCAAATATGATAAAAACAAATATATAATTTAGCCCCCTAACTTTCACTGTCACAAAGGCAGGATGCTTTTCAGTATATATTTCTTAAAAAAATATTTTGTCTGAACCTGAACTTACTTTAAAGAGTTACTATCAATTCAAAAGTGGGGTGACATATACAGTAAGAGGTTAAAAAATGCATTGCCAACAGTCTTTTTGGGCGTTAATATTCATGCTTCAACAAACTAGTCCATACTGTGATTTAATTAAGCATACAGCATTAATTTATATAGGCTATATATAGTATATATGTCTCTTTTTATTGAAAACAACAATTAGATTAGATTTTGAACAAATTGTTTGTTTTGTTTTAAACATAACCCTACAACATTTTGTTAATGCCATTCAAAACTGAACGGGTATGGCACATAATTGATTAACTTTAAATGATTATATAGCGATATGTGATAAAATGTTTATTTTGGTTAGATTTTACCATTTTTGGTTTGAATTTAACACAGATGAAAAGAAAACATGACTGCTGGGACAGACTTAAGAGTGATAGCAATCATTGTATAAACTTTATAAAGATCACATTTTTTGTCAGTTAAAAACTACAACAACAACAACAACCATTAACGCATAGTGAGACAGAGAAAGTTGTTAACTGTCACTATCAATAAAGTCACATTAAATAGTGTAACAAGACTGTGGGGTCATCAAAAGACACCACACAAACTAGTGGTTGAGGTAATTATCACCTTCCCTATGCTGGGAGTCAGGCTGCGGTCTTGTCTGGATGTAAACCAGACGCCAATCCAGACCAAATGTGCCTTTATGCTGTTTTAAGACATCTCAAAACCAAAACTCTAAATTACTCTACCAATATTTAGAAAATATTGCTAAAAACGTCAAAGTTGTTAGACATGCATAAAGAAAAAACATGAACAGGTCTCATTCCTGTACTGACATTTCTTGCCTGGAGCCAGATCATATTACTTTTTTTGATAGTGTATTGTAGGCCTTGTCAAACAATCTCCTCTGAAAAATCACAGGATGCTCGTTTCACAAAAATCTATTCACATTACTCCAATACATGCAGATAAACACGTTCTGCACATCAAGAATGAACTACAATAACCTTACAGTACTGTACAACTCGACAAAACAAAGCAAGGACAAATGAGTTTGGCACAAACAAACAACCTTTCTTTAGGACAGAAATAAATCCATACATCAAGGCTTAACTGACAAAAAAACGAGGACATTTTCTGAAAATAACGATTCATTTGAGCCTATCATAAAGTAGCACTCAAAATGTACACAATTGCACATCTGAAAAAGATAGAGGTAAAGTTGGTTTTATATTCACACATTCGTTCATTTAGAAGTCTCTATATTGTTTACCATGTTACTTTGAATATTCGATCGGAATTAGCATGCAAGTAGGGCTGGGCGATATGGCAAAAAAAAAAAATCTCGATTTTTTCATAAAGTTTGACCGATTCACGATTTCGATTTCGATTTTTTAATTTATTTTTTTATAAAAAAAATTTTACTGTGTAACTACCTTACCAGCTTACCTTGTTCATTTAAATTTAAATAAATGCTGAAACTAGTTTTTTTCATGCTCACTTGTAAAAGAAAAGCAATAGTGTGACTAAACGCGGTTATGGCACTCTCTCATATAGGGATGCTAAACATAGCTACAATAGAAGTCACAGCAGGTCATATGTTGTGCAGCTTTGGGCAAATTTTATTTGGAGAGAAAATGACCAAAATGTAACGTGAAGATTGAAAAGGATTGGAGGGGAAATAAATATTTCAAATATCTGTCCATAACAGAAAAATAAACAATGATAATGCAACAATAGTTTATCTGTATTAGTGGCATGGCAGAAATATATATTTAGACAGGCCTTGTCAAAGTGAGCGGGCACTTTTACTAATAAAAAATATAGCACTTAAATTATTTCATAACAATCAATAAAATAACAGCGGTTTTATATCAAAAGTTGGTAATGATATAAAATATACTACATTTTGATGGTAAAAAATAACCATTTAAACGATTTCAGTATTTAAACATTAAATAACAAATGCATCAAGTTAAATATAAAAAAACGAATGAAACAACACATAGCATATCAGGATATAAAGGACTATATTTAGCAAAATGCTGCTCTTTTTATCTTTGTAATTTTATAGTTTTATTTTTGTTATTTTAAATATTTTTTGTCTTCATAAATAACTAACGAGCTATAGACAAATATCTGCTTGACGTTTTAGAAAATATTTGTGCGTAGCTCCACCACCCAGTATATATTAAAGATCCCCGTGAACAACCCACAGAAACCTGTTACATATCTATCTATATTTAAATGTCTATCTTATATTTAACTGAATCGTATAATGGCCTATAGCTGAAATGTTGGAAATTGCTTAATTTATTTTTATTAAACATTTGTCGATATGTATTGATATTTTTTGGAGTAAAAACTGCCGACATTTAAGAATCCATATTTATTTTATTCATTCATTCATTTTACTTGTTTATTGGTGCATATATGGGTTATGATTTAATTCATACAGTACCGTCCTTCAGGTGGTGCGCGGGTATAATATACAAAACCAGCTATCAGGGCTTTGAACTAGGTGCAATTATTTCCTTGTGTGTGTGTGTGTGTGTGTGTGTGTGTGTGTGGAGCGATGGGTGCGCGGGCATAAGTGACTAAAAGTGACTCTTTGGCATCTTTTCGTCCGGATGGATGTAAGTTAATATCCTTTTAATTCAGCGCAATTCTGCAGTAACTGCACGAATAAATGTGAAACACACTGTAAACGATTCAGCTTGTGAGCGAGTTGCTCGATTGGTTCGGATTGAATCGCGAATCGATTCAGATGATTTTTCAAATCCGTCTAACTAATGCCTCGACATTTCTGCAATGTAAGACCACTGAAATAAATTATGTAACCGCTCATAGTCTACATTATTTAAAAAAATTGTTTGTGTCTGTTAACATATGCTATCGAGATACTAACTAATGCAATTACACTAGAATAAAAAAGTATCTTATCGTACTTAGACTTCAATAAAGCATTATTTATTTAGTGGTTCAAAATTAAGATTAATATACCACTGTACAGTGGCTATGGTATAAGCCTATGGTAATAAACGCTTTTATACATATTTGTATTTTTTCTAAGACTACTGACACAGTGTATGATGCTCTAAATTAGTATCAGGCCTATGTTGTTGTTTTTTCTCTCTTTTCTTTAACAAAATAAAGTGTTTGAAGCCTGGAATGAAGTCACTTATAATAAATCAATATTTATTTTATGTTGCTTCAAAAATAAGGCACCTACTCTCCAAGCTGCACCATCTACCACTGCACGTTAATAATATCAGACGGAAATACTTGTTAAAAATAGCACTGAATACATCTATATTCATTCACCATGTTATCACCAAGAGATAAAGTACATCCAGGCCATTGTTATCAAAGAATAACATGCCTTGGAATGTCACGAGTGACCAATCAGAATCAATTATTCCAGAGCGGTGTAGTAATGCTCATTATTGTGTGCAAAAACTGTAATACCTTTCTTTTTTTTGTTCACCATATACCCTTGCTCACCGATCATTAAAACACTTACCGCCGGTTTCACAAACAAGGTTTAAGGCTAGTCATGGATTAAATTGCATGTTTGAGCTGTCTCAACTGAAAATAACTTGCAGTGAGATGTCTTAAAATATGTCAGTGTCATTTTATGTCTACAGGTGAACACTAGTAATGTATTTTTCTAAGGCTGTTTTTAAAAATGTGGCTTAAATAGCCTAATTTAACTAAGGTCTAGTCCTGGCTTAAGCTAAGCCCTGTTTGTGAAACTGGGACTTAGAGCCCTATATCTGTTTTTCCAGTAGAAAATGCAGTGTATGTATGTGTGTGTTTTGGGGGAGTGTGTGACACGGGGAGTCAGAGATTAAACACACACATATACATCCACACTCCCATCCAATGCGGCAGGGTGTTTTCTGGTGTTGGCCCCACGAAGGCGCGTGTTGTCACAGCTGTGAGGGTCGTGGAGTTTTCCCTCGCCTCACACTGATGGTTAGATAGCCTAGCTGAGGGATAGATTGAGAGAAGTTCAAGAATGTTATGTGTCAGAGTTCAGGCCACACCAAGGGAGGAGAGGTCGGAGGATCCCAGGAGAGTCTGTTATCGTCACAGAGAGAGAGAGAGAGAGAGAGAGAGAGAGAGAGAGAGAGAGAGAGAGAGAGAGAGAGAGAGAGAGAGAGAGAGAGAGAGAGAAGAGGACGGATGAAGGGTGCAAAGTGCACTTCTACCTCATATGTTTAGGCTAGAACACTTGAAACGAAAATAAATTTTACACCAGGGATCTTTGGTTCATGTTACTTCAATAACATACAGCTTCCTGTACTGACTGAAGAACAGCTCACTTTTTAGCTCAAAGTCTTTAATAGTTTTAGAATGAGTTTGATTGGTGTAATGATGATAAATAATAATCTAACCGATTAACCCTCTCTAATGGATGTTTCATGGGTATTTTGTTTGAAAATTAATTATTATAAATGATCAATGATTATATTCTCAGTGATGGGACGTGACTGGAAGGGCATCCGCTGCGTAAAAATGTGCTGGATTAGTTGGCGGTTCATTCCGCTGTGGCGACCCCAGATTAATAAAGGGACTAAGCCGAAAAGAAAATGAATGAATGAAAAGGATCAATGATTATTTTTAATTTTTTTGCAGCATGATCGCATAATCTTTCACTGTTAGACTTTGCAGCAATTTTACAGTTATTTGCTGCAAAAACACACAGTAAAATGTCACATACTGTATTACAGTTTTTCTCAGTGGCTTTGGTGCGTTTCTCACAACACTTTTTACATTTGCACAACAGTTAATGCATTTCTCAAAACAATTAGTGCAAACTGCAAAACCTAGTTGATAACCTGCAAAAGTGTGTCACTTGCTCAAAATGGATAGCTCATTCCTCAAAAGCAAGTATTGATGTCAAGAAAAGTGTCAGTGTCATCAAAATGAAAAGTCCTGACACCATTGTTAATGAACAAGACAGTCAAATGGCTTTGTCATGTTTTCATTATGACAGTTTACTCTGTACATTTTCTCCAATGCAAAAAAAGTCAGATTTTCGTGACACGTCCTGAAAATGCTCAAGACAGCACTATATACTATTTGCACAGCCATTTGAAAACTACAGTAAAGTTAGACATCACTGCATTTAGTGAGGAATCTGAGTACAAGACACTGAATATGTATGTTTCACATTTTTACTGCATTTGCTCTTTGCAATTCTAATTTATTCACAGCATTGTACAAAACAATAAATACACCCTTATATATAACAAACATGAACTCCCTTTAGGTAGAGCTGTGCACAACTGTAAACAATACTGCTGTACATATTGAAACTGAACCTACAACATACATAGGTCTGTAAATCATTCATCAAATTGTTCAATTTTGAAGACATTTTCAGGAAAAAAAAATATTTAAATTTTTAAAATAAAATTAGCTTGACAGATAGTTCAACATTTTTGTATGTAATGACTCAAGTAATGAAACGAGGACTATTCGTTTTATATGGAATGACTATTCAGCATCCACAAGTTTAGTTCATTTTGACTGACATGACATAAGCAAATGATAATGTTATAAAACAGCAGAGAGTTGTATGAAAGCAACTGATGCATGTCCAAAAGCATTTGCAATTTGTTGGAAGGAATGAGAAACTGCCACTATGATGTGCACAAATGACTAATTGTTTTGAGAAATGCATGAACTGTTGTGCAAATGTAAAAAGTGTTGTGAGAAATGCACCAAAGCCACTGAGAAAAACTGTAAAACAGTTTACTACTGTAAAATACACTGTTGTAGGGAATTTTAAAACTTTTACAGTAACTTACTGCATATTAGAAATTTGTGGTAGTCTACTGTAATCAAAGTAATCAAGTACTGCTACTGTAGTTTAAGACAAAAATGAAAAAAAAATAACATCTTGTATCACAAAATGTATTTAAATAGATTGATGAATGAAAATGACTTTTGTAAGCAATTTTAAATGAATCTAATAACAATGAATAAAAATACTGCTGTACATGATCTTGTCACTTGTTTGTAATTTATTCAATTCAATAGTAAATACTGAAAATTTAAGTTTTGTACTGCTAGTGTAAAATGTAAATAAGTTACAGTAAAAGTACTGTAAAAATACCCTAAAATTCAAATTGTGGTAAAGTGCATTTTACCATAAAAAGAAGGTGTGGTGAGGCTATTTTACTGTAAAATTAAATTGCGGTAGGGCCCTGCTACTGTAAAACACATTTACAGGTAAGTTACTGTAAAGAGGCAGTTGCGGTAAATTGCTGGCAACAGTGCTGCCAGTAAGTTACTGCAAAAATAAAATAAAATGTCTAACAGTGTACATACAGAAGGCCATTTAATGTGATCGTTCAATCCTCATTATAAAAGCTGAACCCTCTGGAGGTTTCCATTAGGAATAAGCAAGCTTAAGAATGTTTCCAGCTTCCTGTTTCTTGTGAGCGTTTGGACTGCTTTTGGATGTTGACACGGCCCTTAGGAAGACATCTGGCCTCTATAGATCTGGCCAGGAAATGTATTAAATCAACGGCTTCCCCGTTTCTGAAGGGGCCACTCCTATTTGACAGAATCATCTTTGGCTGGTACTTTGTCTCTGCTACACACAATATTACACACATGCACATGACACTTTCCTTACCAAAACTGATTCAATCAAAGCATGTTTACTTCCAAGGCAATGCAATCAAATTATCAATCTTTACAATTAAGGGAGGGCGGCATGGTGGCTCAGTGGTTAGCACTGTCGCCTCACAACAAGAAAGTCGGTGGTTGGAGTCCCGGATAGACTGGTTTGCGTTTCTGTGTGGAGTTTGCATGTTCCCCCCGTGTTTGTGTGGATTTCCTCAGTGTGCTCCGGTTTCCTCCACAGTCCAAAGACATGTGCTAGGTAAATTGGATAAACTAAATTGTCTGTAGTGTATGAGTGTAAATGTTAAGAGTATATGGGTGTTTACTAGTACTAGATTGTGGCTGGAAGGGCATCCGCTGCGTAAAACATATGCCGGAAGAGTTGGTGGTTCATTCTGCTGTGGCAACCCCTGACAAAATAAAGGGACTAAGCCAAAGAAAAATGAATAAACGAATCAAGAGAAGTTATAAATAAATGTGGGCTAAGACTCATAAAACACACTTTTCACACTAAGTGGATTAATTTGTTCACTTTACTGTACATTGTTCAACAGTGTATACAGTATATATAAAACATTTTCATAACAAAACAATTCTGTCATTTTTGTTGGTTTTCGGTTTCATTATTTATTCATTATTTAAGGTGTTCAGAATCAGAATCAGAATCAGAAAGAGCTTTATTGCCAGGTATGTTCACACATACGAGGAATTTGTTTTTGTGACAGAGCTTCTACAGTGCAACAGAATTACAGACAGGACTAAAAAACAGACAATAAATATGTTTTAAAAGTAGTGAATGCAAATATACAAATTGACAAGTGTATGTACAGCTATATTACTATATACAACATAATATGTGCAGCTGTTATGTGCAAATTGGCAGTAGCATTTGTAGTGGAAATACATATTTTACATATTGATTTTAGTTACCTTATGTATCATAATGTAAAAAATGCACATTGTAAACATAATTTGACAATTACAGCATGACTGGAAAATCGTTTTTTCAATTACAATTCAATGAAAAAAAAATTCTAAATGTTTTTTCTGAAAACAAAAACAAAACAACAACCAGCTTACATGTTTTTGTTGTTGTTTTGTTTTATTTTATGTGAAGTTTATTTATAAACTAATTTCGAGAGAATCACGTGCTTATGATTGCTAGCGGCTGGACCCACATTATCCAAATTCACTATGCACCAATCAGATGATCCCTAAGCTACTACAAAATACCCCGGGTTTCACATCACCGCTATCTTTGCTTTGAAGAATCCCCCCTTCCACCCCTACTCCTCCTCTTTCCTAGATGGGTGACACGGTGGCTCAGCGCTTAGCGCTGTTGCCTCACAGCAAGAATGTCAATGGTTCTAGGCTTTACCAAACCAGCAGGCATTTCTGTTTGGAGTTTGCACGTTCTCCCCGTGCTCACGTGGGTTTCCGCCGGGTTCTCCAGTTTCCTTCCACCAATTAAAAAAACATGCAACCTAAGTTGACTAATCAACACTTATTATTTATTATACAATTATTATATTATTAATGACACTGCTCCCTACCTAGTACAGATCTCGTTAAAGAGAACTACTATCTGCTCTTTAATCACTACGACAGGGGAGTTCTCGAGATCTACCTGAGCTCGATATCCCCTCTCACCTTGCAAAGGGAGGGAGCCCCGGGCTCGAGGATCTTATGAGCTCAGGGCTCTCTCCCAGGACAGCATGCCAAACAAGCTTTATAATTAATCATCAGCTAAGTGTGAACTCTTGAAAGAACCTTTAAAATAAAAAGTCTTACTTAAAGTTTAAATCAGGGGTGTCCAAACTTTTTCTTATGTAGGGCCAAAACTAAAATTGCTGTGCCAAATTCGCTCCATCGGCCCTTACCCATCATGGCCTCCCAATTATCCCCATCCACTGAATTGGCTCCATTACTATCTCTCCACTCCCCCTTTAGCTGGTGTGTGGTGAGTGCACTGGCGCAGTTGTCCTGTGGCTGCCGTCGCATCATCCAAGTAGATGCTGCACAGTGGTGGTGGAGTGGGGAGACCTCCCTCGCATGATTGTGAAGCGCTTTTGGTTTTATGACCATACACAATAAATGCGCTATATAAAATACCCAACACTTACTTTAATTTCAGTTGTGGCTGAAGCCCTCAAACTGACATTCTCAGACAAGGACCGCCACCGCAAAATGCAGAAGCACATGGTCAGGCTTTGTTTGAAGATTATTATTAATTGTTCACCTAAAGAATAACAGTATGCGCTAGCAAAATAAACATAGCCAATATCAATTTCACACAGACTTTACCAACTCACAGTAAATAGCAATGGATTGAGACTTGAAATACTGTGCACAAATGCAGTAGACTACTTCTGCAGCATATTTAACATGCGGAAGAAGCTGCAAATAAAAAGACAAAAACAACACAAACCTTTGCTCAACAAACATCCAGATCATCTCTTCACTAATTTTTCCAGTTCTCAGTGCACTGGCGTGTTTCTACGAGCCGAGCACTTGATTTATCTGTCATGTTCGGACTCTAATGTGGCTTCAACCACATCCTTCATTTCATCATCTTCTCATCTCTCTCTCTCATAACGCATCCCTATAACTGTGTCCCACCGTCTGTAGCTGATTGAAGAGGACAGATCACACCACATGACCAGTCCTAATTGGTGCTGATTGGGCGGCTTGGCAGCTCTTGAAGTGATTTATGGTGGAGGTTTAATCCTTCTGAAACACTCAAATCTACTTTAAATATAACTCTTAAAGTGAGATTTCGGGGTAGAAATCAAAAGGAATAAATAAAGTGTGATTCATGATCCTTTAAAGGGATAGTTCACCCAAAAATGTAAGTTTACTCACTCGCAAGTGGTTCCAAACCTTTAAGAGTTTGTTAATTTTGTTGAACACAAAGGAAGAGATTTTGAAGAAAGATGAAATCCTGCAACCATTGATTTCCATAGTAGGAAAAACAAATACTATGGAAGTCAATGGTTACAGGTTTCCAACATTCTTCAAAATATCTTCCTTTGTGTTTAACAAAATAAAGGTTTAAAACAAGTAAATTGTGAGTTAATTATACATTTTGGGTGAACTTTCCCTTTAAGTTCAGCCATTTCATAGCATAATAAAGTACTTCTCGCCCAAATCCTCCTCCCACAATGCCGTTTTTTTTAACACATACGGATGTTATTCTTCATCTATGTGGTTTTTATTTCACTCTCTCTCGCTTTCTCTCCTTGTATGGTCTTATACAATAAATCAGGCCGAGGCGAAATGAGGGCTAGACAATACTTGGAAGAGCACAGAGAAAAAGCAAACAGGGATTTTGCATTGTAAATTCAATCATTTTTTGTGTGAGCCTCAAATGACACGCAGTTGTAAAGCCTGTCTGGGTTATGGAGTCTATTTTTTACTGTAAATCTTAAGAAGTGTGCGTGTTTGGAGAAAGCTGGAAACGGGTGAAATGGATTTTTGCTAGCAGAGGCTTGTGAGATGGATCCCTTACTGAGGGCACGCACATGCTTCTCATTATATCTGCCATCACAATCATATCTAAACAGAGCTTATATGCTGCCCGACTGTCGTGTTTTCCGTTGAAGGATTTCTCACACAAGCGTTTCGCCTGCCTGTGATAGATACTTTGGAAAGGTTATTCTACACAGTTATCTGATGAATAATAGAGTTCGTAAACTCATTTAAATGTCTAGGAGATGACGTGTGCTTACTCTTCTGTCTAACATGATAATGACAGTGCTATCAGGGAAAGGTTTTCGTCAAACATTACATGTGCATCATCTCAGCAGTTGCATGGAAATGAATTCTGCTTGAACAAATAAACTTCATTTGAACTTTTTCAGATTTCTATTAAACTCAAATAAATGAAGTTTAAAATCTAAATATAATGCAATGATGTCACTGAAAGTTTAGCTACTGGATACTGAATTTGTGATGAGTCTTTTCTGCATTTATTTGCAAATTATTAGTTTTTTGTATCCGTTTAGCTTTTCTTTTTTTTTTTTTTGCAAGACACTACTGTAGTATTGACCTTAAAGCACAAATTAAAGGTTTAACTTGGTTAATTAGGAGAAAGTTAATTGAGCAATAACAACAGTGGTTTTGTTCTGTAGCGTCTTAATGGGGCTAATAATATTGTCCATAACTTTTTATTATTTATTAATCTGCTTTTATTTCATCCCAACTAAAAAGAAATAACCCAGCAGGCACAGGACGTCAACATGACAACAGATTAATAATAATGAATAATAATGCATTTTATTTAAAGGCGCCTTTCATGACACTCAAGGTCACCGTACAGGACAGCAAGAACAATCAGTTCAAATAAAAACACAATAAAAGTCAATAGAATACAACACAAATTTTAAAAATGCAGTCGGGTTAAACAGAATAAGCTGTTCTAAACAGATGTGTTTTGAGTTTGGATTTAAATTGTGAAAGAGAGTCTAAATTACGGAGATCAGGTGGAAGTGAATTCCAAAGCTGAGGAGCAGAATGGCTGAAGGATCTGCTCCCCATGGTGACAAGGCGGACAGAGGGAACAGTGAAGTGAATGGAAGAAGAAGACCTGAGTGTTCGAGAAGGTGTGGCGATATGAACAAGACTAGTAAGGTATGGAGGAACAAGATTGTGGATGGCTTTTAAAGTGAGAAGAAGTTTTTTATCATTAATTCTGAAAAAGATGGGAAGCCAGTGAAGCTGTTGTAGAATGGGTGTGATGTGACAGATAGAGGGTTTTTTGTAATAATACGGGCTGCAGCGTTTTGTACCAGTTGTAATTTATGAAGAGTTTTATTAGGGAGGCCTAACAGAAGGGAATTACAGTAATCTAAACGGGATGTGACTAAACTATGAACAACAATGGCAGTTGAATGAGGTGTGAGGGAAGGACGTAAGCGATTTATATTTCGAAGGTGGAAGTAAGCGGACCAGGTGACATTATTAACATGTGCAGTAAATGATAGGGTGCTGTCGAAGATGACGTTGTTAAGATTAACGTTGTACCGCAACGTCATGAAACATTGCATTTTGTTTGGAAATGAAAATCGGGTTGACGTCAGAACCGTTAGACCGACGTCAATGTCCAATGTCAGACAGATGTTGCATTTTGGGTACTTTCCAATGCAACATAAAACAACTAAATATCAACATCTAATGAAGTTACAGCTTGATGTTCTGTGGACGTTACCAATATGTCGTCTATCAGATGTTGGATTTTGGTTGCCATAGCGGATGAATAAGTGTCAGTATTACAGTATATGACAGTAATATATGTCATATTATTGTCTTATTCAGATTAAGGCTAATAATTCGATTACTGATGTTCATGTAAATGTAACCAATGTCTATCTCTCCTGTGTCTGTGTTTGTGTTGCCGCTGTGAAAATCAGCGTGTGCACCTAATGAAACTCCCTTTTTCATGCAAACCCTTTCCTTTTTCACCACTCGACACTCCCACCTAAACAAAGCTGTACTCACCCACTTTCCTGACTTTTTTCAAACTAGAGGTGTGAAAACACTTTGCTGAGACAGGGGGGTTTTGTGGCGCTTTAAGCTAAAGTTAAAACCTCAGATGGACAACATCACATGACTTCTCACACGGTGTCACAATTATTTAAAGCCAAGCCACGGGTGACAAACAGGACAGACTAAATCGAATGCCAGTAGATCCACTTTTAGCAGTAATGACTTAAACTAATCATTTCCTGTTTGACCTTACCAGTCTCTCACTTCATTCTGGAGGAGATTTGGAGTTTTTTTCCCCATACTGTAGCTCTAACCAGCATTTCAATCAGGACAAACTCTGGAATTGATTATTGCAACACCTTGATTTTTGTAGTTACTTATTTTTTTCTTTGTTAGCTGTTGAAAATTTGCTGGTGTGTTTGGGATCACTGTCTTGTTGCATGGCCCAGTTTCACCTCTCACCCATGGCCCACCTTTAGCTGTGACATTATGTTCAGACACACCTGAAGGCTCCAGACCTAAAAACTGCTAAAACTTCCATTAATTATCGACAATAGCATTAACAAAAAAACAAACAAACAAACAAAAGGGTGCTTGACTTATTTTTTTGTTAATGCTTTATGCTGTTGTTAATCCAAATTGTAATACCTGCCAAAGATCAGATAATTTTTTGTGTCCTTTTTAACTTTTCATATGACTACTCCGTGCCAACTTTAGTGGTACAACTTGCCAGAACCAGGTTGGACTCAGAATTTTTTTAATGGCACATGTTCAACAAGGTGCTGGAAACATTCTGGGAAAAGTCTCATTTAGTTTTATCAATCCATTAAAGCAAATGTAAATTTGTTTTATTTAGTGCATAGTTTATTCTTAATAAAGTCATTAGAAACATGGGTTGAAAATAGCTTGCTAAAGTCATACAAAATGATCCAAAACTTTAGACACTTTTTGACTTAATTTTCTCATTTACCTGTGGTTTGTAATAAATTCTGAATGAACATTGACATATAAGATATCTTCTTTTATGTGCTATATATCTGTACAAGTTATAGAATCTATCTATCTATCTATCTATCTATCTATCTATCTATCTATCTATCTATCTATCTATCTATCTATCTATCTATCTATCTATCTATCTATCTATCTATCTATCTATCTATCTATCTATCTATCTATCTATCTATCTATCCAGCTAGCTAGCTAGCTAGCTAGCTAGCTAGTGTGACATGCCCTGAATCTGAAAGACCACTTTTCAGAATAAATTTAAAATTCTGAAACTGGGGTATCAGTCTTTCTAGTGCTCTCAAACAACAGTAACTCCATCCATCCATCCATCCATCCATCCATCCATCCATCCATCCATCCATCCATCCATCTTGACACGAATATTGCAGTACTTACATATTATTTTAAAATATTATATATTTTCTAATTTTGCATTCTTAAAGGTTCATTGTGCATTTTTTTTCCTCATTTACCAAGGTTATAAATCACAATGCAAAACAAATGTCCTAAAGTCATATTTAATTCAAAGTAATTCAGCTCTTCAAAATGTTTACAGTTTGATTTGCCATCTTTGTTGGATTCATTTGCATACTGAATTCATACCGTTGGCTGTATATTAGATTATATTATGGCAGCATTTCGTTATCCAAACTTAATTAGGCCTAATGCATCATGATGAATATGCTGTAAGTGACTGACTGTCTGAGGGTGGGAAAACAAATAAATTTCCCAATGACTTACAAGTTAAATATGAATAATAATTTTCTTTATTGATTTTACAAGGCATTTCATTTGACATTTGATGGATTTGACAGCATTTCATTTATCTTTTTTTCTTTAATATTATGATATGGTTCAGTCTACTACCAACTCTCCACTTGATGGCAACATAAGACCAGTTAAAACATTGTGCCGTTACAGCAGTGAAGCTGTACTGTGTTGCAAGGATGCCCTCTAATGGTCAAACACAGACGTCTTCTGTGAACGTACTAATTGTCATGCACGTTATATGTTTCATAAGACGGCATAGATTAGTAAAAGCAAATACTGCTGGGAAAAACATTAAACAGATTGATTCTTTGATCCTCAAACATCCGTCATATTTAAATGCGTTACTGAACTGCATCTGCCAATAAAATACCAAACTTAACGTCATTCAATTTTTTCCTCAACTCGATATTTCTTTTACACAACGCACAATAGGCGGTCACTATCAATTAGATATGGATGAAACTCATTTGGAAACTGTTGAGCTCGACTAGACTGACAATAAACTCTGTAGCTTCTGAAATGATCTATCTGTATGCTAAAAGTCTATTTTAGGAGAAAAGCACTGTAAAAA
This sequence comes from Danio kyathit, assembly GCA_903798195.1. Lineage (NCBI taxonomy): Eukaryota > Metazoa > Chordata > Actinopteri > Cypriniformes > Danionidae > Danio > Danio kyathit. The sequence continues at coordinate 36,530,792 of LR812541.1, forward strand.
GAGTTCATAGTGTGTTGGTCGAGGTTATGTGTGTGTGCGTGTATTGTTTGCCTCTGATGTATTTGCTCTGGGCTTGAGCACAGACTCACAGGTTCTATGCATCAAATATTTATCTCTCAGTAACTCTTATGCCTTAAATAATTCTCAAAGAACTGCAGCAAAAGCAAGCCCTTACAACCCCAGACACGCTTCAACTTGGACAATAGATTCAAGCGAACAGAAGGAGAGTGAGAGAGAATAAAAACACAGAACTGACATGGACTGAGAGACATTTAAACAATGTTTAACTCAACTTTAGCATCATATATTGAGCTAAACTAAACTCTTTAGACCACGAAAGTTATAGATTAAACTCTTCTCTTTATGGTCTTGGTGAACTTCTATGCTATTCATGTTTGACAGACTGATGAGGATGAAAGTCTATTTTTTCTTTTCTTTTTTTGATAGAGTCTTCATGAGTATGTGGTTATGTGCTACAAACTGTTGGAATTCTGTAGAACAGGTCACATTTGTGAATGTAATTTATTCCTGTGATGGTAAAGTTGAACTTTCAGCATCATTACTTCATTCTTCACTGTCACATCTTGATTTGATGCTCAAGCATTATGAATTCTTATTAGAAAAGACTATTGATAACCGTACAGCATTTAATAATAATAATAATAATAATAATAATAAGAACAACAACAATAGTGCATTTTATTTATTTAAAGGGCACCTTTGATGAAAATCATCTTTTGGAAGCTGTTTGGACAGAACTATGTGTAGGTATAGTGTGTCCACAGTATTATTGGGGTGGTATAAAGACAATAAGTGTCTTGTTTTAAATTTCCTGATGTTAAAATAGGATCCACATCCCTCCCATTTTGAGGCGCATCGCAACGTGACGTAGGAGTGGGTTTCCCCGCCCACCAAATAGATTGACAGCCGCGTATTAACATATCTCCGTAGTAACTCGTATAATCATATCAACAAGACAGGGCGTGCGCAAAGCAACTGGGATTAAAAGATCTGTTGAGCGCGCTGTGATCATCAATCATCATCAAATATGATCAAGAATGAGTTTTACAAGTTTGAAACGCTTTTAAAACAATGCTATTTGAAATGAATTACAGCGATTTTACCGTCTCTATCTACAGTAGCATGTCAGTACAATTATAAAAGAAGACACTTCAAATCCGGTTTGAGGACGTTAAATCAGGTTTATTTTGTACATTAACATGTGGGATATCCATACAGCAGTGGATATTAATGTGTATCCTGTCACATATGCTGTGCAAAAATAGTGCAAAGTTAAAAGCGCACGATGTGTGCGTTTCTGTGTATATGTGTGTGAACTTTGTAACTACATTGTGTGTGACTCACCGTCGCAGAAAGGCTTGAATTTACTCCACAACACATACATTAAAAAATCATTGGGAAAGTTCTTACTGTAGTATTTCTCACAAACGTTACTTCAGATCTGCTTCCTTCATGTCTGTCACTGTGCTGTTTATCTGACGCAGCTGGAGATTGAGGCACACTCTGACAGGCACTTGGGAATGGTGGGTGGGGAGAACTAGCATTAAAGGCACAGGCCACAAAAACAGCTACATTGTGTTCAAAGCAAAAAATTCCAATATTCTGAAAGGTATAATAAATAATCAGATGGGTGTTTTAAGATGAAACTTTACAGACACATTCTGGAGACACAAAAGACTTCTCTTAAATCTTGAAAAAGAATAAAATAGGTGCCCTTTAAACTAGGTTATTCTTACACAAAGTGCTCCATCAAGCATAGCACAAAACACATAAAACATTGAATAAATTAAATAATGAAAATACAAAAATTGTACATAAACATTGTTGAACTTGCATTTGAACTGTTGTAAAGTTTGATTGCTCTAAACTCTATTTTAGTTTGTTCTAAAGTTGCAGGTATATCACCCTGCAGCCCAAGACCGGTTACTCACTGAAGCTAAGTAAGTCTGAGCCTGGTCAGTACCTGGATGGGAGACCACATGAGAAAACTAGGTTGCTGTTGGAAGTGGTGTTAGTGAGGCCATAAGGGGGCACTCAACCTGTGGTCTGTGTGAGTCCTAATGCCCCAGTAAAAGTGAAGGGGATACTACACTGTCGGTGGGCGCCGTCTTTCGGATGAGATGTTAAACCGAGGTCCTGACTCTCTGTGGTCATTAAAAATCCCATGGAACTTCTCGTAAAGAGTAGGGGTGTAACCCTGGTGTCCTGGCCAAAGTCCCTCAATCGGCACTTACCTATTCCTCCTAATCATCCCCATCCACCGAATTGGTTCTATCATTGTATCTTCACTCCACCTATAGCTGGTGTGTGGTAAGCGCACTGGTGCCGTTGTCCTGTGGCTGCCGTCGCATCATCCAAGTGGATGCTACACACTGGTGGTGGTGTGGAGAGACCCCCCTCATGATTGTGAAGCGCTTTGGGTGTATGGCCATACACAATAAATGCGCTATATAAATACACACATTACATTACATTGCAATAATTGATTAAGACTGGAGTGAAATACAAACACTGGTTAAAACCGAAGCATCAAACACTAATTGAGTGATATACTGTAGCTTATTGCGGTGTTTCTCAACCCTGTTCCCAAAGGCACACTAAAAGTGCACATTTTCAACCTCTCCCTATCAAACACACCTGAATCAACTCATCAGAACATAAGAAGAGACTCCAAAACTCCCAAAAACTAAAAAAAGTTACTGGGTCAGATAAGGGAGACATCCAAAATATGTACTGTTGGTGTGCCTCCAGAATCAGGGTTAGGGAAACACTGGATTAGTCTAATGTTGAGTTTGTCACTGTAAACGCACTGAATAATAATAATAAAATCAATCTTATTTTTTTTTTTAAAGTCTGTGTGAAATCAAAATGTACTATGTTTATTAAGTTCTTTTTTCTTAATGTGAACAATTAATCCTTTCAACTGAAAAAAGTTTGTTTTGATAACACCCCTCTTACGTGAGTTTGCTATGAGGGAATGATGCACAAAAAAAGAAAACCCCACCCCCTAATCAATATTCCGTTTCAGTTGGAATTACATCAAGATATTGAAATAAAAGTCTCAGCAATTATCCTTTCACATTACTAAAACTAACATTTCATAATTCATATAACAAAGTAAACTAGCAAAATAAACATAAAATTAGATGTCACACAGACATTAAATAAGCTATAAACATATTCAGATTGCATCATATATCAGGCCCGTAGCCAGCTTGGTGAAAGGGGTGGTTCTTTTATTCTCAAAAAGTGGACCTTTTTGCAGTTGTAGGCCTCGTTTATAGGCTACTATTTAATTATGAGATTTAAATACTGCATTTTAGTGACATTTAAAGCACTATTTTAGCTGAAATAGCTTGTTGGATGGTCATCACAACCAAAAAAAGTACATTAGAAAATTCATGGATAACAAAAATAGCCAAATTATTATTCAAATTCATTTTAATATGGGCCGCTTTTGGTGCGTCACACCTTTTCATAAGTCATTTTTTGTTTCAAGAATAAGGTCCAAGATTTAGAATAAAAGTTACTTGTAGAATATTTTCTCTATTCAAAAATAATACAGTAGCAAAAGATGACTTCCCTTATGTCTGATTGTATGTTTTCTTGCACAGCTGGATGTTGAACTCATGAAAAATAATTGTGTGCATTGGACAACACTGATTAGCTGAAGTCACACTGAAGCAACAGCCAACAGAGGATTTCACTTGGTCATAAAACCTTTTTCGATGGCTTATTTTCACGATTTATGATGGCATAGCAGTCAAAATAGGACAAATGAGCTCATGTATGGGACAAATTCTGGACCTTTGTCAGTGAGGGGTGGGTCTTTCAAACCACCTATGCCACCCCCTGGCTACAGGCCTGCATATCCAGATTGATAAAATACATTTTTGTTTAATTTCTCCTCTCCTCACTGCTCCGGAAACTACAATGCATTCACCATATTCCTAATTTCTTTCTGAATCTGACTGATTGCTTGTTATCAACAAGGCTCAAAGGGATAGTTCACCCAAAAGTGAAAATGTCCTCACCATTTACAAAAACACTCAATTGTTTTTTTTTTGTGAAATGCTTTTTTTTGTTGAACACAAAACAAGATTTTCTGAAGAATGTACCCATACTTAGTCAATGGCTGTTTTTATATAATACGTGTTCAACAGAAGAAAGACACTCAAATGTATTTGAAACAAGTGAGGGATGAGTAAATGATGACAGAATTTTGATTTTTTGGGGTGAACTAACTCTTTAATTCATTCCCTTTGATCTCAAATCCTAATTCAGACTCGCAAGGCATGCTACACATTGCATGTTCAATGCATGCACTACAGGTCGAAAGATCTTTCATGCTTTTGAAAGAAGTCTCTTACAGTTACCAAGGCTAAAAAACAAAAATCCTATGCATAATTATTATTAGAATAAAGACAAATCACACAATCCTTCAGTAAGCATTCTAATATGTCAATTTGCTACTCTATTGCTGTTCGTAAAGATTTATGAAAATAAAGAGAATCATGCAGCATTTGAACTTTTTTAAAGTTTCTCTATAGCTAGTTCCTAAGTATCGATTCAAGTTTGTAGTAGTTGCATTAAAGATTCTTAAATATTTGAAAGGACTGGGTAAAAATCGAAGCTTTGTACAGTTATTGATTTTGTAAATGGTTACAGAGGAATCAATGGGCATAATACAGTACACTCAATGACATCATACAAACTAACAGTCTTTTTCAAGTCTAATCCTGAACTCCCACAGAAACATGTTTTAGAAGTCAATCTAGGGCCATATATACTTGCAAAATAAAAGAAAGTTTTTCAAACAAAAAATACAGTATTGAGCAAAAAATAAATAAATAAATGCAAATCTCCAGAAATCGCAAAGCGGAAATAAATTTTTAAGAAATAATAATTTATTTTGCTAACAAAAATAAAGAACTACAAATCAAGAACTGCAAAAAAATCAAGCTGTGCAAAAAAACTAAAATATTTGCATATATTCCACTGTGAGTTTGCGATGCTGTTTTCACTTTGCACAATGTCATCACCTGGAGACACAGAATCACTGAGGTGGTCTTACAGCCCAGAAGGTTCGGGCCTTCCGTAATCGCCGAAGTTCCCTTGATTCCGCCCCCTTGTCAAATCAGGGCCACAAAATTAAATGCGCAGAAACGTGGTGCAAAGTGAAAACAACATCTCAGACTCATGGTCGACTAAAAAGCAAATCAAAATGAGCTTTGCAATTGGACAGGACAGGTTTTGTAAAGGCAATGCTATCAAAAATGTTTTGCAAATATGTATAGTTTTTTTTTTAAATTGCAAATATTTTAGGTTTTCTTGTACTGCCTGATTTTTATTTGCAGTTCTTTTTTGTTTGCAAATTTCATTTTTATTTCTCAAAAAAAAAAATTTTTGTTCTCAAAACATTATTTTTGCTTTGTGATTTTTGGAGATTTGCATTTATTTTAAATTTTCTTGCTCAATACTTTATTTTTTGTTTGCAAAACTTTCTTTTATTTTGCAAGTATATATGGGCCTAGATTAACTTCAAAATACATTCTAAAATTTTTTTTGTCTAAAATCATCTCTAAAATCCAATCTAGAATTGCCACAAAATATCATGCTGAATTGCCTGCAACTATATAACGCAGTGTAAATCTTATATTCTAAACAACATTCAAATTCAGACAACTCCGATAGTCCAAGATGTGTAGGCTGGCTATAAGAACTTTGATAATTAATTTACATTCATCCAAACTGCAAAACTATGTACACCGTGTACAAAATTGAATAAAAGCAATTGTATCACAACTGGTAAATGTCCAGCCATCTCATGAGGAAATGTAACGGTTATCCTCAGAAAAGTGGATTATTCGTATTCGATTTCATTTGTATGATAATGTACGATTTTTAAAAGGAGCCGTGTCCCCACCCCTAACCCTTATTGGGGAACGAGTAAATTGCACTAAAATGTATGAATGAGATGTACACTAAATCAAAAATGTTACAAATTGCCTTAAAATTGTGTTGGAATATCTCGTGAAATTTATTTACAGTAGATGAGCACTTTAGAAACTTGCATCCATATATTTTGTCAATATCTAACAAACCAAAAAAATTACATAAAAATGTCTGTTTGACAGCTTCAGCCACAACATTCTTAACCACACCCCCTCTTACCATGCAATAAGAGAATGATGTGCAAAAAGAAAGCTCCGCCCCCTACTCAATATTCAGTTTTAGTTGGAAGTACATTAACTTACTGAAATAAAAGTCACAGCCGCTGCCAGTTCATGCAAATGAAATCAAAACTAACCATATGATTTTGTTAGCTTACATTGCAAGTTTTTTGATGAACAAATCATCTGTGCATGTCATTACGAAAAAAAAGTTTGCCCTTGTAATCTAAAATTAAAATCTGAAAATGCACTTCCTGTTTGTTTTCAGTTAAATTCTCAGATTATGTCTGTTAGAGGTATTTGGCGTGGCTAACACTTAGCCATGGCCCTCCAACCCTGAGTTTTGACAGCAAACAGAAATGGTGAGGAGGAAGTGTCCGTTAAGGTTGTATACAGGGTTTCTTCTGGTTTCACAAAGTCAAATTTAAGACTTTTAAAAACCTTTTTAAGAACTTAATAAAGTTCATTTCAGACTTCTACGGTTCTAAAAAAAGGCTAAAGGGTTTTTTTCTAATGTCCAGTGGAAAATATTTTTACTTGTCTCATTAAAACAAACTGGTCAATCTGGTTATTTCTTAACTACATATTTCAAATAAGGTGTCAAAACAAGCAAATTCTAGATATATTTTTTCAGCATTATTTAAAAAAAAAAAAGATTAAAAAATTTTGAAAAAAGAAAAAGAAAAAAAAATGTTAGCACACCAGTCTGTCCAGGTCAGTGTCCTCAACAGGTATCTATAATTACACAGAGAGCTTTTAAACAAATGCTATTGTAAGGATGTAAACAAGACAATTGAACCATATTAGTAAGTTAATAAATGTAACATTTGTTAATATTAAGCTGTAAAAAGCTGCATTTACAGCTAATTTGTGGAAGTGTGTAAACGTAACATTCTGTAGTGAATTTAGTTCTTGCCCAGCAGGCACACAACATCATAATACTAGATTTAGGTCGTGATTTTTTGATTTAGGTCGTGTCGTCAGGTGACCAAAATTCAATGTCTAGCCAGCATCTAAGGACAACATTATTTTGATGTCCAATAAAATCGATGTCAAATGATGTTGGTTGATTTTAGGTTGTGTTGAAAAGTGAGCATAATCCAACATCTTAAACCAACTTCCTATTGACATCAAATACTGACATTTAGGTATGGTAAGGTCAGGTATGGTAACCAAAATACAACGTCTGATAGGTGTCATAGTGGTAACGTCCATACAACGTCAAGCTGTATCATCATTAGACATTAATATTTGGTTGATTTTAGGTTGGACAATAGACATTGACATTGGCCTGACGTTAGGTTCTGATGTCAATCCAATTTCCATTTCCAAACAAAATGCAACGTCCTCACGATGTCGGGGTACAACGTCAATCTGATGTCATGTTGATGTCTTGTGCCTGCCATTTTGGCCATCATACAGTAAACTTCTGTCATCTTCAGATTTTGGAAATCTTCTTGGACACTTTTAATGTTTCAAAACAGTTTGCTGTCTTGAGGTAGTTTATTATGATGCGATTTACCTTCTATGTGCAATTTGATTGAACATGAATCACAGGACAAGAAAAAATAGTGACTGCAGGTTGAAGGAAAGTAGTGGAGTAAAAGTACCAATGCAGCACTAAAAATGTACTTAAGGGAAAGAACACATTTTTAAAACTACTTAGTAAATTACAATTTCTGAGAAAAACTACTCAATTACAGTAGTTTAAGTATTTGTAATTTGTTACTTCACACCACTGTTGGTGATTGGATGGTTGCTGGCCCGATTGGATAGTTTTACATGGACAAAGGAAAATTAGGACCCATTTAAAATGATTTAAGACAGAGAAAACTATATTTTAGTGAATTTAAGACTTTTTAAGGTGTACAACTTAGTTTTTAAAATTTAAGACATTATAAGACTTCTTAAAACCCCTATAATACCTCTTCTGAAACCCTTTTCCCGATCTTTCTGAATGAAATGCCTACTTTAATACATCCAATCAGCTCACAGTAGAAAAAACAAGCCACGTCCACCATTTTCTTATTTAATATTTAGTTTCTCTAAGAACTGCTTCACAATACAATAATAATAATAATAATAATAATAATAATAATAATAATAATAATAATACTAATAATAATAATAATAATGAATAAATGGTCACAGCTTGCATTTCATGCATACTTTAAGTTTAAAGAAAATTTATTGAAAAATTAAAAGCAGAAGTCTGGGAAACACACGGGTGAGAGAATGAGGCTGTTGAATTAGCCATAGAGGTGTGATAGACTGTGAGGTGTTTTAATTAGCGACTGACTGACCCTCTGAGATTCATGGGTGGTAAACATCTGCATATGTTAATAAACATGCCAGCAGGGCACTCTCGGCGTGCAGATGCCCAGCTATGCCTAAAGTCAGGGTGCGAGCATAGCGGCGAGCCTGAATTTGGTTAACAAGCTCTCAAAAGAATGCAAGAGCTGGATGTTTTCATCAACAATACACGGATATGAACTATATATGAGAACGAGCACTAATGGACCCATAAGCACATGATCTTGCCACACTCAAAGCCTCCACCGTTGCCTCTACAGCTCAACCCAGATGGTGTGGGAGCGTGAGGGGCCACTGAGGGCCCCAGAAGTGCTGCATTTGTTTACCACACTCTTCCCTGCCGCTGTCTGGGAAAAAATAAAAAATAAAGGAGAGGCACTCATAACAGACCAGCAGAACAGTTGAGCCTGGTGAGTCATGTACTTCAGTGATACTGGAGTCTAATGAGACGGGGAGGACATTGGGTGGAACACAGAACCAGAAAAAAATAACACTCTGTTTTTGTGTGACGCTCAGCGGTTCTGACTGAAAACAAGTGTATACTGTGTTGACATTTTGACTAGTGGCTCACATAAAGTAGGATGATGCAATGTGCAGTGTTTGGGTAGAGGCTTCTGAAATTTGGTTTTTCTCCAAAATGTAGTTTTTGTTTTATTTGCATTTCATTCATTCATTAATTTTCCTTTGGCTTAGTCTCTATTTAAGAGGTCGTCACAGTGGAATGAACAGCCAACTATTCCGACATATGTTTTACGCAGTGGATGCCTCTCCAGCCATAACCCAGTACAAGTAAATGTGATTGTATCTGACTGCTTTAAATAGGGGGTCTCAAACTGCCAGCCTGTGGGCCATTTATGGCCCGCCCTTCTCCTCCCTCCGACCCACAACTGACATAAAAAATAAAACAAGATTGGGCCCGCCAAAACATACATATTTTTAACCACTATCATTGTTGTGCAGTCGCGTGTAGCCACTTGTGGTTTTGACCCCCACCTACTGGACATTTAAAGTAGTGCATTCAGATTAGTTTTACTTTCATTTTCTCCCAGTGTGCGATCGAGAGTAACACACGTGTTTAGTTCTGTGGCTGATTTAACGTTAAAATATATGTCCGTAAGTGCTCTATTTTTACTAAAGCTATATTTTTGTAAATATTCAAGAAACGTTTGATTATTATCAGTTTAACTTGTACTTCACTTGTATTTTGTTGTACAAACACTTCTTCATGGCTTACACGTTATGCTGGTGGTGTAACAAATATGATAATTTTGCTAATATTCAATTCAAATGGTCTCATTTAATAGATTATTCTCATATGCTTATTAAGATTTGCTTGAAAACTATGTACATTAGTAAAATTGAGCTGCTAGTTGAATTGAACTTGTTAAAGTAAATGTGAATATGTGCATACCCCGTGCATAATAAAAAATCTGACGGGTGTTTTGAGCTGAAACTTTACAGACACATTCTGGAGACACAAAAGACTTATATTAAATTTGGAAAAAGTGATAACCTAGGTGCCCTTTAAATGGTACTAATTACAGAATTTCTGTTTTATTTATTTCTTCATCTTTGAATTTAGGCATTAGTAATTACCACACATTGTCAAGAACAGATTAATAAAATTTATATACAGCTGAAGAAAAAAAATGTTAGCCCTGCATGTGAAATATTATTGTATAATGGAGAGAAGATGTTTTCAACACATTTTTAAACCGTTTTAATAACTAATTTCTAATAATTACAGCACATACTGGTTTGCTGGTTATTTTGCAAGATGCTAGCATTCAGCTTAAAGTACGATTGAAAGGCTTAACAATGTTAATTGGGCAAGTCGTTAAACAGAAGTGTTTTATTCTGCAGCCAATCGAAAAAATACTTTCTTTTCCTTTTATTTCAGCCAAATTAAATAAATGATAAATAATAATTCTGGAATTTTTTCTCCAGAAGAAAAATATAATAGAAGATACTGTGAGAATGTCCTTGCTCTGTAAAAAAAAAAAAAAAAAACTCTTGGGAATTTTTTGAAAACAACCAATAGAGGGCTATTAAATATATATATTCATTCATTACAATTAGATATTTTTTTGGAAGACATACTTCTGCGCAACTGAGATTTACGCTGTTAAATTGATGTTAGAACTTTTTGATATATTCCTTAAACATACTGTTTTAAATGGCATCAATTTTAACCATTTTTCAAGATTTAATACAAGTCTTCTGTGTCTCAAGAATGTGTCTGTAAAGTTTCAGCTCGAAACTAATTATACCTTTTTAAATCTGGGAATGTGAGCTGTTTGGACATTGTAGCTGTTTTTGTTGCCTGTGCCTTAATGCTAATGAGCTGGTTCTCCCCGCTCACCATTCCTACGTGCATGTCAATGCGTGTAGCCTTCATGTAGATAGACAGCACAGTGACAGACAAGAATGAAGCAGATCTCCCTTACTACAATAAGAACTTTCACAACCGTTATTTGATATATTTGTTGTGGAGGTAATATCAACACAGGCTCATTCTGAAAACGTAGTCACGTGGACATTTCTGGAAACCGCGAATTATGTAGCCGGAGATAAGTATGGATGCATTGAATTTTTTAAGCGAATGCTACGGGCCGGTATGACGACATTCATTTTGGCGCTTACCGACTGACTGCTTACCTCCGTGTGGAGGCCTTTCCTGCCGCAACCAGTTTGTCCTGTTAGCTCGTCGTGTATGTCGGCTTACTTGAGACGCAGAGAGGAGTTGAGCACGACGACGGCGACCGGGTTCGAGTCTGGGGAAGAGCGGTTCCAGAAATCAGGACAAATCATAAGACAAGGACAGAATCCAAAAAAATAAAATGAACGAGTGAACAACGGGCTTTTCTTTTTCTGGACGGCTTTTGTAAACCGTTGGTTGGGTTTAGGGAAGTATGTGGGTGGATGAGTCAATCGGTAAAATTGGTTGGATATAGGGAAGGAGGAGGGTGGGTCAGTCGATGGGCCGTTCGCCCAGTCAATCATTCAGTCATTTAGTCAGACAGACAGACAGGTCGGTCGACAGTGGCCTCTGGTGGGTTTACGCGAGAACATCGCGGGCGCAAACAGTACTCACGAGAGACATTTGAGATACAAAAAAAAGTGCACGCAGCAGCCTCTCACGGATTCGCAAAAATAAAAACTGCAAAAATACATACCTCCCGGGACATATTTCGCGGTCTCCAGAAACGTCCACGGGACTACGTTTTCAGAATGAGCCTGGGTTGGTTACTAAACACACAATGATGTTATAAAGTTCGCTCGTGAGCTCGCACACTGCTGTATGGACATCGTTATGTTAATGAACAAAATAAACCTGATTTAACGTCCACAAACCGGGATTGAAGAGTCTTCTTTCATACGTGTATTGACGCTATGTGGTTGTGGTGATGAATTATGAATTACTTTATTACAAACATGTACTGTTTTAAAAACATTTTAAACTTGTAAAACTCATTCTTGATCACATTTGATGAGAATTGATGATCACAGAGAGCTGAACAGATCTTTTTTGATCCCGGTTACTTTGCGCACGTGCTTTCTTGTTGATGATTATACACGTTACATTGGAGACATGTTAATACGCGGCTGTCAATCAATTCGGTGGATGGGGAAACTGCACTTCTACGTCAAGTTGCGGTCGGTCTCAAAATGGGAGGTATTTGGATCCCATTTTAAAGTCAAGAAATTAAAAAAAAAGAGACTTATTGTCCTTATATCACCCCAATATGACTGTGGACACACTATACCTACACACAGTTCTGTCCAAACAGTTTACAAAAGACGATTTTCATCATAGGTGCCCTTTAGGAAAGAATATTTTTATTACAGAGACCTAAAACAGAAGGTTGTATTGTAGTGATTTGTTTTGTAAAATATTTTTGGGTTTGAGTCTATGGCAGCCCATAGAACCATATGGTACGTTGTAAAATTTAACACAGTTAAAAGAAAATCTACTGAGCTAGAAACCTTTTTTAATTCTTGTGAATTTTCCTAAAATGGATCTATATGCTTGACAAAATATCATTCTCTAATGTGCAAACATTTTTATGGCAAAGAGCTCGCTAAAGCAGGCATGAGGCTATATGTCTGCAATGGTTTAGCATAGTCAGTCTTAACTTGGTGGGTGTCATGACAACCTTGATCTCAGGTTACCTGCACAGTTTTAGCACAGTGGCATGTGATGGCCAGGAGTTATGAAAAATGGATTTTGCCAGCTTAACAGATTTGACAGAAATCACAAGACTGATCGCTTTAATTTTGAAGAACCATGCAGAGTCAAACAATACCCAGTTTTCCCAATTCAGTGATTATGGGTGCTGAAAATTTAGATTATCGCAAGAAATATCTTTAATTTTCAAATGCAGTGGTGTATTATTAAACTTCCCAGCAGGAAACATGCTATCAAAAAAACAAGTTAAATCGATATTGACTGCTTTGATATCAAAACAACATCAAAATTGCATCTTACATTGACGCTTATAATGCTACTGACATCTGATACTTACAGAATAATAAAACTGGTAATATTATTAGTCAATAATCAATGATATCAATAATATTAGATGGAATTCACAACCCTTATCTGATTAGACTTCCCTTGAAATATCTTATAGTTTTAACTGTTTTCAGCCCATCAGAAACGTGACTTGCCTTTTGATTTGTATTTGTTATTCATTTGTGAATGGGGTGATAAATCTATTTCATTGTTTATTTAACTCATTGTTTCAAATAGACAAGTTAAAAATAAAACCAGAACATGGAGATAATGTAACCACCATTGTAATTATGCATTGTTACATTAATAATTACTGTATTATTTACATTTGATGTACCTGGAACATTTAATATAAGAACATTACGTCTCCAAAATAAGGTTTCAAAATAGTTCACTGTCATTTTCTAAAATGGAATCGAGAATCAAGTGGGTAAAACTTGTCCTTCAAAGCTTTAATTTTTGTACACACGTAATTTATCTAGTAGTATTTTAGTATCATCAGTAAAACAAGTGTAGATATGCCACCCTGTTCCTCTGTTTCCTAAACTCTTAGTCATGGAAAAGCTGCATGAACACAAAATGTATAAAGATCCAAATGAAAGGAATTCATATCTACTAAGGATATTAGTGATGTTGCATTCATACTTTTTTCATTAAAAAAAGTCAACCCTAACGGTACCTCTGTCCGCAGTGCTCTTCTCTCCATCATCGGCACATTTGTCCAGTCTGGAGAGCAGAATTTCATAGGCCATGACACCTTCTTGTTTTGGATAGCATCATGAGCGTATGCCTCTGGACTGAAAAAAGGCAAAAACAGGGGAGATTACAAAGATTATACTAGAAAAACTGGTCACACTTTAATTTGATGGTCCATTTGTTGAATTTAAGTTACATTGCATCTACATGCCAACTAATTCCCATTCAATTATAGACTATTAGGTTGGGGTTAGGGTTAGTGTAATTTGACATGTACTTGCAAAGTTTCTTATAGTCAGTTAGATGTCTGTTTAGCAGCAGTATCAACAGATATTAAGCAATCTACTAATACTTAAATGAACCATCAAAATAAAGTGTCACCAAAAAACTTTAGCATTATTGTTCCCTGTTGTTTAATAGTAACTTTGAAACTAGATGTCATCTAGCAGAACTAGAAAGCGGTGGATTTGTATTACCACCATCAATAATATTATTATTTTTTTAATAAATGTTTTAACATGCTTTAAATGAAATTATTTCAAACCAAAATTAAATAATAATCACGCCAACACGGGGAGAACATGCAAACTCCACACAGAAATGCAAACTGACCCCAGACCTTCGTGCTGTGAGGCGACAATGCTACCCACTTAGCCACTGTGTCACCCTTGGTAATAAACTTTGTAATGCAAAACAATTAAATGATATTTATCTTTATAAACAGATAACTCATCCAAAATGAGCTGACCTTAGCCAAATGTAAAACACAAAAAAAGATTTTTTTTTGCTTGTAAAACCATTCCTATTTTGGAAGTTCTCATTGTTCTACTAATCTACTGCTTATAGGATGTTCTTCTGTATTTGTAGTGTGAGCATTTACAGCTTATTGCTGATGTATATACAGTTGAAATCAGAATTATTAAACTATATTTTTTCAATATTCTGCAGAACAAACCATCGTTATACAATAACTTGCCTAATTACACTAACCTGCCTAGTTAACCTAATTAACCTAGTTAAGCCTTTAAATGTCACTTTAAGCTGTATAGAAGTGTCTTGAAAAATATCTAGTAAAATATTATTTACTGTCATCATGGCAAAGATAAAATAAATCAGTTATTAGAAATAAATTATTAAAAATCTTCTCTCCGTTACACAGAAATTGGGGAAAAATAAACAGAGGGGCTAATAATGTAGGGGGTTTAATAACTCTGATTTCAACTGTATATGATACAATAAATCAATAGAGATCAATGGGAATCTAAATACCCAGAATGCATTGCACTGTTACAAAACACTTCCGTTCATACGGAATACATAATAAGACCTGGTAGTAGTTTCCGGATGTTTACTGCTAAACATGTAAACCAGGTGTAAACGAATGCTGATGATTTTTAATAAAATCAGTCAAGAACAGTAAATCAGTGTCAGAAATAAAGAGCTTATAAATTGCTACAGTACTATCATGAAACAAAACATTTTGATTTAAAATGAGTATTAATATTATTGCATTAATAATAAATTGGTCCATATAATGTTCAATAACCTGGTGTCAAGGTGCTTTTAGTGGATAAGTCTGATTCCCTCAAGTTCACACAGGTGTAGTTCTCCGTGGAATGGTGCAACAATATAGTTTATACATAACGAAACCTTATTTTAAAATGTCAATTAAATTTGATGTAATAATTTGCTTTGCTAGTGAAGTAATAGTCATATGGCCAAAGTGTGAGCACAAAAAAAAAAAAAGCTTGATCACTTGTAAGTACTAACTTATTTTCTCAATATCTTTATTCCATTTGTGGCATTAAAAATGTTAAATTGGGCATTTTTTTCCTGTTTTATTTACAGTGCTGCAGTATGGTAGGATGTACCATGTTATCAAATAAGCCATTCAGAGTGTTTTCGTTTATATCACAAATTGTTATATATTATATATAACTGTGTATGTGTGTGTGTATATATATATATATATATATATATATATATATATATATATATATATATATATATATATATATATATATATATATATATATATATATATATACACATATATATATATATATATATATATATGTGTATATATTATTATTATTATTATTTTTTTTTTATTATTATTACCTAGATATATCTTATCATCTATACTGCACATTTCCTTTCTGCAAGTGCAAAAAAAGAAATGGTCTGTGAAAAAGGCTCTGCGTCCCTCACCTGCGGTGAGTAATTCAGATTCTCAAACAGAGTCTTTTAAAAGTTCAACACTGAATCTAAAGGTCTTTTTACCTTTGTCAGACTCGGGATACATAAACATCCTTGATGCCAACTATGGACGGACTGACCCAGCAACATGCTCTACTGGACGATCACCTGGAGAGCTCTTAAATGCTTACTGCTTTCAGGAAACGTCTCTCTGTACAATGTCCACTTGGTAAGATTGACAGATAAAATAGATTTCTTTATGATTCTTTTATGCATTTCCAAAACCCATTGGAATTTTGCTTTCTAAAAAGGTACATATGTACATAAGATGTAAATAATATGTAAATTACAACTATGGGGCAGATTATCAGTTCTTGCACAATATAAATGTTACCACCTCAAAACCCTTAACATTGTGCATTATTTCTAATGCAAGTAATGCATTTAACATTTGCATCCCATACTGCAGCTATCTGGGTGTACACAATTTTCTGTAATTTAACTTTACCTTTAGCAACATTTTAGATTATGCATTTAACTTAAACTTACTGTAAAATGGAATTACAATAATATAGTATAATATGATAAACAAACGTCTGTTTTGTAACTTTTTAATACCCTGACAACCACCAAAAACTAGGTGTAACAAGAAAGCTTTTTCCATTTACAGAGGAAGTTAATATATAAAAGATTCATAGATTAATTCTCCCAACTAAACACAATCATGATGACATGCATGACACTAAAGTAATACCATAAAAAACGATCTAACAAAAAGCCTATTGTACATATAACACAGTCAAATCAATTGTTCCTTTTAAAAAATATAACGGATATGTATTTAAAGAAAGTAAGTTTGACACCCAGTGGTTGAACTAGGTATTGCATATTTTTGCGTTCAAAACGAAAGCAAGCGCAGGTTGCCAGATTGAGGACCAAAGAATGAGTCTGACGATTGAGCCTAAAGCCTGATTTACATTGGTTCTCTATTAAAGCAATGGCGAAGAATTATTCTCCATAATAAAAGGAGATTTTGTTTTAACCAACACCTTGAATTGATTTTTTAGAAAAGGCTTCTATTTCTTGCAGCTGAACAACAGAAAACTGACAACGATCACCTCAGGTACACCTCATGTGCTTTATTCAGTGTTCAGAAAATCAGAAAGAATTTGTTTTCATAAAGGATTGTTCACTCAAAACTGAAAATTCTTTCTGTTATTAATTACTAACACTCCCGTCATTCCAACCTTCAGAACACACATTTAGATATTTTATATTATGAAAAAGCAATTAAATGATGAAAATTGTGAGATTAAAACTAGACCTATAGTCCAAAGATCTGGTCCCCGCGTCAGGTCAAGGTGCGGCCGTATATAGCCTTTAAAACGAGCACACGGCGGCTGAGGCGCACTCAAGGAGAGAAACTTGGACTAATGGATGACATGAAGACGAGCAGCCTAATTCATTTCATGTATTGGTTAACTAATTTTTTTAAATACAACTCTCTTGAAAACAAAGACGTTAAATTAGTTTTAGCAAAGACGCAACTGCCAGTCTTTTTTACATTAGTTTTTCAGTTAGGGGAAATGTAGCCAAAAAAAAAAAGTTTAGTTGGACACTGCACATTTCCACAGTAGTCTACACTATAATTCATATTTTAATTTATTACATTCATTATTTGTAATATTACTAAAATTAATAATATAATTTTTAATTATTAAAATTAAGCTAACCCTTTCGAATGTTTGCTTTCATTTTGACATCGCTAAAGTGCACTTTTACAGTTGTGAAAAGAAACATCCTATTAGGCAGTAGCAGTCAAGTTAGGACACTTAAAAATGCCTTTTGAGTTTAAAGATGATCGGCCTGCGAAGTCAAGTTTACAGCGTTATAAATGAAATAGGTATATAGTGAGTAAGTGGATTTGCCGCAGATCAACCTCTCACATGCGCTGCAGGTAGGCTGAATGATAATCTTTTAAAAATATGTAATTTAGGCTACTGCTATTTGCTCATGCAAAATAAAACATCAGAAAATATATTGTAGGCCTATTTTAAGAGCTAAAATACAGTTGGCATATCGTTTTTGTTTTGACTTGCAGCTCATGGCCCTAAAAAATAAAAATGTAACCTGAAAACAAGTTATTAAAATAGGCTTAATAAATAAATAAAATGACGGGTAGGCCTAGTAACCTAATGGTTTATGATGGTGTTTTTACAAATGCAATTTGTAAAACCAATTTTCACGGTAATAACTGTGAATTTAGGCATCTTTTTAAGGTATTTTTCTGGCTACACTAATGCCTTAAAATGTAACTAAGTAACACATTTAGCTACTATTTTTTAAAATGACATTAGATTGTAACATTTAACTTTTTCCTAACAATGATATTGGTTGGGCAATAGGCTATGTGAAGTGTGATGACTCGGTTATGCTGATTTCACTATATTTATTTACCGGTTAGAATAGTCTAGTGTGGGCATAGATTGACGCCTTTACCTAAAACTTTAAACATGTATATTATTTGAAATAAAACGGAATAAAATAAGGAGAATACAATATAATTTAAACTACTCGTTTATCGCTAAAGCCATGATCTGTTTGCGCTTATGTAAACGGTATTGTTGCATAACCTTCATTGATAAAATCAGTAATTGCGAAACTGTGCATATTATTATTACTATAAAAAGTATATTACTGCCTTAAGTCAGTAACTTAGGCACTAATGCAAAGTAATAAATAAGTGAATAAATAGCCTAAAATTTAGGCCCTAAATGAAAGGAACAAGAGTCACCAGGTCTAGTGCCCCCCTATGGGATTAAAATGCCCCCTCGTTATGACATACTGGCGCAGGGCCTGAAACAGTCTGCTACTGTCCACCGGAGGTCGAATTTCGGTCACAGGCACATGCTTTGAGAGCCTTTCTGACTGAATGAATGAAATACGCTGTTTTCCACCAAGGCAATGATTTCTTAAATATTTATAATGATTTAATTTTTCTTAAATATCTGCAAACATATTATGGTATTTTTATGCTTTAGAAAAGTCAAAAACTTACATACAGCACCTTTAAATTATTGAATATCATTCTGATAAAAAATTATTAGTGCTTTTTTTTTATTAACAGGGTATACTTAAGGACTTGCTTTGAACATTATCTGGTAAAGAATTTTACTAAGCATGCTTTAACAAAACAGCTCAAAGCTAGCCATTTGAACTAAATGCCCTGATTTTTAATTTAGACTCACTTCGATATGGTTACTTGCACAAATAGCTCAAAACACTTTTACCACTGTGCATGTTTCTAAATACATTAATATTTGATACTTGCATCACACATATACATAGACAGAGAGACTGACAAACAAACACACACACGCGCGCACACACACACACACACACACACACACACACACACACACACACACACACACACACACACACACACACACACACACACACACACACACACACACACACACACACACACACACTTTGTTCTAATACACTTTTGGTTATGTTTAGGGTAAGGTTTAATGCATTTTATTTTTAAATGTGATAATAAAGCTTTTAGCTCAAAGCACTGGTTTGGAATAACCATTTTTAACCCTAAAAAGGTTTTCACATTGATGAAGTCTTTTTTTTATGTCTACTTTTGTCATTGTCTGTTCATGTATCAGGTGTAATGGAAAAAAAGCATAACGTGTGAAGTGTCATCGACTGCAGTAAGGATCATATTTTATTTCTCAATATCTTGACAGTATCTTGACTATATATCAGGACTGACAATATTTAGCTGTGTGTGAATGTAGAGGCAAAAATTGTTGAAATATATATTTTTGCAACGTGATTGTTTGACATCACTCATGAAATGATGAGTATTAATGTCTTTATTTTGCCTTTCAGGGAAATATGCTGTTATAGGTGTTCATCACGCCAATTATTGGAGGCGGGATCCTGATTTCTGCTCCGGTGAATCCACCAACCAAAACAGTTTCTTTACCCAGACGTGCAGCCTGCATGCCAGGTAAAACAGAAGTAACATCTCCAATTAAGAGTCACACTGTAAAGTCACTTTATAATATAACATTAAAACAATTGTTTTTTATAAGGTGCAATGGAAAAGGGTCTTGTCATCTAGATGCTTCAAACACGGTCTACAGTGATCCTTGTTTCAAAGTCCATAAGTACCTGGAGGTCACTTATTCCTGCTTGAAGATTTGTGAGTAAAAATATATATATACATAATAAGGCACTGTATGTATGGTTCACGCTGAGCTCTCAGTGAAAACAACGAACGCTGTGCTGCTTGATTTCTGTCCTAATGTCACAGAGCTTAGTAGAGGAGCCAGCAACTTTTGTGGAAACATCTACAGAAGTGCCAAAGCAGCAACAGCACATCATTTCCTTTAGCGTTTCCTTTAGTTTCTGTACAATAAACAATTTTTATTGTAAAAAGAAATGTACAAATAAATTGCATGAACTGAAATTTGCCTACCCACCCTTTAAATGTCATGGCCTTAATAAAGCAAAGCATTAAAAAAAAGAGTGCGTTGAGTGGTTTTATAATGATATTGAAATATTAAATATTTAAAGTATGACCAAAACATGCAGATAAATAATTAGGGTTGGTCAAAACTAAAGCGAAAACAAAAACAAACAAACAAAAAAAAATTAAGATTTCCTGAATTATAAAGTAGGTTTATCTAATGTTAAAAATGGCCAGCGTACAGAAATTATCGTTTTTTTAAACCATTTATTTACATTAAAAAATGATAATACTACTATTTTTTTTTTTATCTAAATTGGTTTATCTGTATTGCAAGGTTATTTTAGTAAACAAGAACAAAATTTATTGGTCAAAAACAAGAAACATTACTCAATAAAATAAATGAATAACTAAATTTAAAAATTTAACAAAAATAAATTGCTTGCACACTCTAAAAAAATGATGGGTTGGAAAATAACCCAACCCTAACCCAGGCAATGGGACTACAAGACAGAACACGATTTGGGTTGTTGTGCTGGGTTTACTCATTTAAGCTGCATTCACATTAGAGTTTGTGCTTGCAAAACTCTATAGTATGGTGATGCGAAAAAGGGTGGAATTAAACAAGATGATTAGACATTTTAAAAGGCAAGCGATTGGTCCATATTTTAAATTTCTGTCCAGAGAGGTCATGTTTTGATCATCGGTTGGTCTCACGCAGTCACATGATGCGATTTTGCAGGTCAGAGTTTACCAAGCTTGAACTTTGCAACGCAGCGGACTGCAAAACTTGTCGCACGAGCTTGCGTTTCCGGTCTGACGTGTTAGCGTGCATATGAATGGAAGTCTACGGGGAGAAAAGTCCAGCGTGACCGCAGCTTCAGCCCAGATGCTGGGTTGTTTATTTGACCCAACCAGTGGGTTAGGTTTACCAAGTTGCTGGGTTAAATATGATTTAAACATTGGGTTATTTGTTGTCATCCCTTGCTAACTTTATAATTACCAATATTACTAATACTGGTAAATTACAATCACAAATTAATGCTAAATTAATATATTTTTTAATTATTACACAACACAAAATCATTTTATTTATGATTCACACTTTTATATTTTTGACTGGGTTAAACTGTCACACATTTCATCCACCACATACAAAATGGATTATTGGAATATTAGCCAGCACCAGGACGCGGACGCACTGGGGCCCTGTTTTTTCACATGTCGGTGTTTATGAATAGATTACACCAAAAAGAACATGAGTAATCTTGACAAACTATACATCAGTCTAAAGCTACAACCATCAAGCAGCCATTGCAGCTCGATGTTTTTCAATGGGAAGCTTATAAAGAATGTATTTGCTAAATTTGTTCAAGTTGTACAGAAAACGATTTACACGGTTTATTTTGAAAGGTAAGAGTCCACAGAAAAACATCCCATTGAGCACAATTAGTCCACCGACACAATAGTGTTGAATTATGTATGGTTATTCGTTTGTTTGTCACCGTTTCTGCCGGAGACCTGTTGTTTACATTGCTTTACCATGTTACTTACACACGAAAATGGCACCATTGTAGTAAAAGGCAAGTCGAAGTCATAGCTTACAGTGTTACAGATAAAACGAGACCACAAACTGAAAAAAAAAAAGTCAAAGTTATAGTTACTAAAATCTAAACAAAGCAGTTACCTACCGGTAAAAGTGCGATTTATGTCAAATACGAAAGTGAAAGGATAATAATAATAATAATATCAATAATATAATAATATTAATATCACTTCTGATATAGAACTGATACATATTTTACAACACTAGATATTTGAAATGAGGCTAGGTATGAGAAATTCCTATTTATATTTGGTGATGACCATGTCTGTGGGTGTCACCATTCAAAATAAAGTGCACCTTTTCACTTATTCATTCATTTTCCTTCGGCTTAGTCTTTATTTCAGAGGTCGCACTCACTATTGGGAAACACCCATACACTCATTCACACACACTCATACACTATGGCCAATTTAGTTTATTCAATTCATCTATACCGCATGTCTTTGGACTGTGGGGAAAACTGGAGAACCCAGAAGAAACCCACACCAACACGAGGAGAACATGCAAACTCCACACAGAAATGCCAACTGGCCCAGCCGGAACTCCAACAAGCGACGTTTTTGCGGCAACAATGCTAACTACTAAGCCACCGTGCCACCCCTTTTGCTTTTAAGATCTCATTTCTCATATTCATTAAATTAAAATAACAACGCATGACAGCGGAGTTGAATCCCGAAATATAAACCAAACTCTGACTCTGAGTTTACTTGCACATGACTTGTTTAAACTATTTTGCTTAATTTTGAAACTTGGTCACGTAAAAGCGAACCGCACCAAGAACAAAAAGCAACACTGTAACATTTTTAATCCCGTTTCGGAACAAAATAATCGATCTATAGGTGTGAAAGCACCTTAAATCTTATTCCTCAAACCTGCAAATATGGCCTTTACATAAAGAGAGATGCCAAGTGACGGATAGATGAGGTGAACAGGCCATCGCTCTATAAATAACTCTACTTTGACGAGCGGAGGGTGATTTCACCCTGACGTTTTCTCTCTCCCCACCAATCTTCCTTTAAATCAGTCTTTAGACATGCCACTTGTCCTGCACACCTCCAATAACACACAGCCCTTCTCCCCTTTATCTCCATCTTCATTGCTCCTGTCCTCCATTAATCTCTTGCTCTGTCGATCAGACACTCGCTTCTGTTTTCTCAAAGTCTGATTATTGTGCTCTTCTTCTTTCCGTCGCTCTCAGTTCAGCCTGGTGTGACATGTCTTCTCCAGTTATTTTTCATCATTAGTTCATTATTCCCTGATTGCTCTGTCATTGGGCTCATTCTGCTTTTGTCTGGCCAGACTTCACACGTTCGGCTCTCACATGGCCTCATCATGTCCTCCTCCTCTCTCTGTCTGACAGGTATAGCCGGTGTGGACGGCTCTTTGAGGCTTTAGTTCTGTAACTAGCCTCAGGGGATGTGGTGACTAGCCGCTGTCAGAGGTTCCAGGATTAGGCCGTCTGCTAGAAGCCAGTGGATGACAGTGTCCATCTTTTCACCTCTGGCATTGCTGGAGGATTGCAACGGAGGTGAACTAGATAAAAAACTAATTATTGATCAAAGCATCTGCATTCGGTTCTGGTTACATTATAGTTCCTTTGATATAAACATTGTTTTATGCTGGTTGTTCTCTAGTGGTCAGTGAAACACTTCAAATACTAATTCAAATGATAATATAACCAAGAAAATGAAAGCTGAATCAACATCAGATTAATTAATTATATAACAACTGGTAAATAAAGTGTTACCTTTGGCAGGAGCTAAAGTATGACTAAAGTGTCAACTTCTGCTATGCATAAAAAAAGCTAATTCTAAATCTGTTTTGTTCCGAAAGCACACAAAGAACAAACTTTATTAAATGACTGAATTGGTCATCCCCAGATCAGTACAAGTTCATTGAGTTTTGAGTGCTGGTCTTAAAAGCAGGTGTGTTAGGGTGCATTGTTATTTTGAGGCAACTGAAATAGGTCGTGTGCAGAGAATAGAGTCAAACAGCCATGTGTGTATAGGCTATCGTGTCACAAATGCGGCGAAAATCATACGCAGCGAAAATCCTACACGATGGGAAGTTTGATTAAGGCGTTTACATGTTTACATTTGGAGAGCAGCATGTACAGCGGATCTTCCAGTTCATAATATTGTAGTGATATTACTGTAAACATAGTAACTAAATCATTTTGACTAAGGTATGTCATTAAAAAACTGAAAGAGTACTGCTGACGATACTAAATTTGCCATCTGAATAAACATAAACAAAGCACATTGATAGCACACCTAACAAATTCGTAGAGACAGGACAATCAATACGAACTGAAACCGCATCTTTTTTAAAAGAAGACGTGTGGCAAATCCGGATTTCACCATTTCCAGAATCGAAAAGCTCTCAGGTAAAAAAAATGTTCCTTACAAACATATTTCTGTCGCGTGTTAGCAGACAGAACTTCTATGATCCAAACCTCTATGATCCAATTCAAGAATTTATTCTGTACAATGTCATTCAAATTATTCATCCATGTTTAGATTAGATTAGATTCAACTTTATTGTCATTACACATGTACAAGTACAAGGCAACGAAATGCAGTTTGGTTCAAGCAGGAGTGCAATAGCAGGAAATGCAGGATATAGATATATGTTATAAAGTGCAATTATAGAACAACTATGGTGATATTTACAGATGGTGATATTTAAAGATGTCATTCAATGTATACTATCAATCTATCAATGTCACAGACAGATTCGGTCAGATCTTTGAAGAATGCTGGCTGCTGGTAAACATTCCATAGTAATAATAATAATAAATATAAAAACTAGAGGTGTGAACCTACACTGGTCTCACGGTTCGGTTCGGTTACGATTATCATGCCATCGATTCGGTTCAATTCGATATCTCGGTGCATTGACGATTCTTTCCATACACAGTTTTATATTTTCTTCACAGCACAGCAATTATTGTATTAAAATGTATAAATATATTTATATACTTTTTGTAAAACAATTTTGTCCTTTAATACCAACAGTCAGAATAAAGGTAAAGTTGGTTTTATATTCACACATTCGTTCATTTAGAAGTCTCTATATTGTTTATCATGTTACTTTGAATATTCGATTGGAATTAGCATACAAGTAACAAACAACATTAACACTATCTAATTGACTGTGAACAATGTTGTACTTTGATAGTCATTGGCTGCTAATATATTTTCCCTATTTAGAATTTGCAAAGAATACTTTTCTGAAATTATACTATTAAGGAGAATGTCTGAATATCCCAATATAAAACCAACTTTACCTCTATCTTCAGATATATAAACTGTACCTTTAAGCAACACGAGCATTTATAGCAAATAAACAAATATAAATATCCCGCTCGCTTTCTGAGCCTTGTCTACCAACTACCAAGTTCTTTCTTACACCCCTTTGATTGGTCACGCGCTCAACAGAAA